>CM065590.1:584217616-584503940 GCA_033119425.1 Bufotes viridis
ATATCAGACTCTCACCTACAGTGGAATCCTTCAAAAGAAACCTGAAAACTCACCTCTTCAGACAAGCCTACAACCAGTGACCCTGCTGCCCCTATACTGCCATAACCAGCTCTACCCTCTCCTACTGTGTCCTTCTCCCAAACCATGTAGAGTGTAAGGGGTCTCTCTTCTTCTGTACCAGTTTGTAACTCGTCTTGTTCATGCTTAGTGCAATTGTCTGTATTATGTATGTATACCCTTTTCATATGTACAACGCTATGGAATGAATAGCGCTTTAATAATAAATAATAATACTAACAATACATGTATTTATACAGCTTAAAAAAATGCCAAAAACACTAAAAAGGAGGTCAGGGGGTGGGGATGGGCTGCCCTATGATCCCTGTCAAGTGGATATTTTGTAATCTTTATCTGAAATAATAATATAAATATATACTCTAAGACAGACATCCTCAAACTGCGGCCCTCCAGCTGTTGCAAAACTACAACTCCCAGCATGCCCGAACAGCCTACGGGTATCAGCCTACAGCAGGGCATTGTGGGAGTTGTAGTTTTACAGCTGGAGGGCTGCAGTTTGAGGATGCCTGCTCTAGGAGTTTGGGACTTATAGATGTTGGTGGGGTAAGTGGAGAGTTAAAATAATTAAAATATAGCAAAATAAAAAAACCTGAAGCAACCCCGCTGTTACTGGAGCCATCGCCAGGTTTCCAGCACTCAATTGACTCGGTAGCCAGTCGTGTGACTGATGTTGCCTAGTAATAGGACTCTGAAGCTTCTGGTTAGGTCTAGAATGTAGGTCCTGCTGGGAGGAGGATAGCAAGGAACCATTAGAGTGATCTCTCCCAGCGGTGTGCTGGCACGAGGATCAGAATATAGCGCTAAAAAGACTTGTGATGATCGACAAGGGATATCTACAGTATATGCAAAAATCACATGATGGTCTGATTATCAACATTAATCATTAGACATATTACATTATAAATTATACTGTATATTCTACAAGTCACATGATGGGCATAATTACAATAAGAGTGCACTATACGTTGTATACCGAAAATTTTAGTTCTCAAAGCTTTGTCCCAGACTGTTTGAGGTTTGCTGTATATAGGGTTCCCACCCCAATTCTCGATAATAGCAGATCGCAAACGGACTGTCTGTGCAGCGCAAACTACAACTGTGTCACCGGCTAGGCAGACAGAGAAGAGGCGGGTGGAAAGCACAGGACTGAAGGAATACACATAACATGAAATGGTGTATAGAATAAGGAGTAGTATATAGAATAAAGGGATAGTATGATCTGAAATAGTGTATGAGCAGAACAATACGAGGATATGGAGGGGGAAAAATCTGGATAACTGGGGGCATAACAATGTGAAAATATAATATCTCAACAATATGATAACTGGATGGATGTGTAAACGGAGGTAGTCAGAAGCAATATGTGAGCAGAGCAGTAAAAGGACGGTGAGGAAGAATAGGGGAAATATATAGAAAATGGGAACATGTCAAAAGGGAGAAACAATGTCTGGACAATGTGATAAAAGGTAATGCAAACCCTATAGTGAGAAAATATGGAGGGAGAGTATAAAAGAAACAAATGTCAGAAAACATTGTAAAGGGGCAAGAAGGTAGAATATAGTAGATTGGACAAAAGGATAACCATTTTGCGGCACGTTGTCCCAAGGGAGATCAGGAGGCATGGAACAAAAGGAACATGTGTCAATATTATTCCAATTACTCAGAAAGTGTATCATGAGTGGCCCTTTGCTGTAGTTCCGATCCCTTGTATCTGTACACATTTGGCCTAGTATTTAAAGGAGATTCTGTACTTCATAATCCCTATTCATGCCTTTGGGAGTGAGGGTTTGCAACGTGCACAGTACATTGCCCATCAGGCTAGTGTTCTTGTCATAATGTTACTTCCCAGGTTCTCTTTGCAGAAAGTATCACAATTGTCTTATATACCATATTTATTGTCTGATTGTGGACCCATGTGCTCTGGATGTGGCAAGGCGTCCCATTGCCTGGCAACCATTGAGCACAGAGGAGTCATCTGTATCAATGATTACTCCTAACATTAAAGCTGTCTCTGCCGGCAAGGTGACGCGACCTCGCGATATTACGTGCGGGTACGCGCATGCGCACGAAGCATATTTCTCCTTTATGCTTCCGTGTGCTCCAGACCTCGCTTCCGATCTGTGATGAGCGCGTGCACTGTGCTGACGTGCGAGCTGGCGCATGCGCTCATCTGGTATTGCGTCTACACGTCATGATGGATTGATCGCAGTGTGTATTTAAATGAGGCGGGAACACCAGTCAAGTTGGCGTCCCATGTGCAGTGATCTCCATCTAGGCTCTGCACTACTCTTACCTCCTATCTATGAGGTTGCCTGTGGGGGTCCCACTACCTTGGTACCCCACCGTACCAGCAGATGAGTACCCCACCTCTTTGGAGGTCTCATCTGTTTGTTGGATCGGTAGTACATGTATGCTTATCGATCCCTGCTGGTCTTTTTCTCCCCTGATGAGCCGCTTATGTCCTGGCAGTGAAACGTGCATGTAAGGAGTTCTTTGCATTTAGGGACATACAGAATTTATTGCCAGGGAACAGGTTCCGGACTGGGTCGCCCTTATCAGGACGAATGCCCTTTGGTTAGGCTGTTACTTATCATCTAACATCAGGGTACAGCGGGTAGCTAGCCATAAGGCTTTCATAGGGACCCTACTGTGCGTGTAATTACTGCCATTTCCCTTCAGGTTGAACATCACCACTGGAGTGGCATAATATCACCCAGCTGACCGGACTCCAAATTGATGACTGTCCCCTGGTACTGGTAGGACGTGCTGGTTACAAGTGCTGCCATGCACCACATTTATCTATTTCTTTCTATATTTTTTGCCTTTTGGGATATTCACTATTGTGTTATAAGGGGTTTACCTACCACTTTTCCCATTTGTTTACTTTTTTCGCACCTTATTTGTGGACACTATCTATTTTAATTGCATAATTAATAAATGTTAGATTTTAGGATTACCTTTTTGAATAATATGATTTGACCCCAGGTAATTGTTAGCGTGGGCATACATCAGTCCCGGCTTCTGTTGTTGAAGAATATGTTTGGTGGACCTTGAATAAGGTTTTTTTTTTAAATAAAGAACAAAGAAGCACTATTTCCCTGCAGAAATATAAAAGATGTCGTTGGACGATGTATGCATAACTGATTTGTAGACAAGGAATGCGGTTTTTCCCCCAAAATTACACGGATTCTCTATTTCACTGCAAAAATGTCAAATATATATTTTGGCAGTGTAAAATAGGCTTGGTGGATCAGGATGGCCACTTTTTTTTAACTAAAATAGACTGATGCACTATTTGATAGCTGAAATGGAAGATACGGTTTAGAGCATTGTATACACAAGTGCTCTGTGGCGCCACAGATCCCAACTAGACAAATGGACTATGTCACCCCTTAAACATACAAAAGGTAATATAGGAGACTTGAGCAGCCAGAAATTTTTTTTTTTTTTTCCTTCACTGAGCTACAAAATAGGAATAAGCTGATTTCCCTGGCTGGCTGGCACACATGCAGTACACTGCAGTGTCTAAAATGGCCGCTGAGCACACCTCAGTAACAGGTGCATTACAAAAACAGATTTCCCTGGCAGTGGCTTTGCTGAAGCTCCCTCCCTCTCTATTTGCTGTATCTTGTGGATTAAAGTAGCACAGGTTCTTCTGATTTCTGCCCTATTCTGTCCCTGATCACAGCACCAGCATCCTTTCCATAAGCTAAAATCAGCAGAGTGACGTGCGGCAGTTTGTGACTCCAGCTTATAAAGAGGCTGGGTCACATGCTGCAGTCAGCCAATCACAGCCATGCAATTAGTAGGCATGGCTGTGATGGCTTCTTAGGGCAAGAAGTAAAATGCTTGCTGATTGGCTGCCGTGCAGCCCTTCTGAAAGAAGGAAGAAATCGCCGAGCAACGGACCCGAACCTGAACTTACAGAAAAAGGAGACAGAAATACAATTTTTTGGCACCCCACTAGCCCAGAGATGATGTAATTTTTACAGTACACACTAATTGCTTTCTATAATGTACAGGAGACAGAGAAATACAATTTTTCACCTCCACACTAGGCCACAGATAATGTAGTTTTTACAGTAACATAGTAGAATAAAGCCGAAAAAAGACATCTGTCCATCCAGTTCGGCCTGTCATCCTGCTAGCTGATCCAGAGGAAGGCAAAAAAAACCTGTGAGGTGGAAGCCAATTTTCCCCACTTAAGTGGAGTAAAAAATTCCTTCCCGACTCCAATCAGGCAATCGGAAGTACTCCCTGGATCAACGACCCCTCTCTAGCTATAGCCTGTAATATTATTACACTCCAGAAATACATCCAGGCCTCTCTTGAATTCCTTTATTGTACTCACCATCACCACCTCCTCAGGCAGAGAGTTCCATAGTCTCACTGCTCTTACCGTAAAGAATCCTTTTCTATGTTTGTGTACAAACCTTCTTTCCTCCAGACGCAGAAGATGTCCCCTTGTCACAGTCCTGGGGATAAATAGATGATGGGAGAGATCTTTGTACTGACCCCTGATATATTTATATATGGTTATTAGATCTCTCCTCAGTCGTCTTTTTTCTAAAGTAAATAACCCTAATTTTGATAATCTTTCAGGGTACTGTAGTTGCCCCATTCCAGTTATTACTTTAGTTGCCCTCCTCTGAACCCTCTCCAGCTCTGCTATGTCTGACTTGTTCACAGGAGCCCAGAACTGTACACAGTAGTCCATTTGTAAAGTGGTAGGACTATGTTCTCATCACGGGTGTCTATGCCCATTTTGATGCAACCCATTATCTTATTGACCTTGGCAGTAGCTGCCTGACACTGGTTTTTGCAGGTTAGTTTGCTGTTTATTAAAATTCCTAGATCCTTTTCCATGTCAGTGTTACCGAGTGTTTTACCATTTAGTATGTACGGGTGACTTGCATTATTCCTTCCCATGTGCATAACCTTACATTTGTCAGTGTTAAACCTCATCTGCCACTCATTTGCCCAAGCCTCCAATCTATCCAGATCCCTCTATAGCAGAAAACTGTCCTCTTCAGTGTTAATTACTTTACACAGTTTAGTGTAATCTGCAAAAATTGATATTTTACCATGCAAGCCTGTATTTTCTTTCTGTAGTGTACAGGAGACATAGAAATACAATTTTTCGGCACTACACTAGGCAACATATAATGTAATTTTTACAGTACACACTGTATTTGCTTTCTGTAATGTGCAGGAGACAGAGAAATAAAAATGTTGGCACCACACTAGAGATAATGTCATTGTTAAGACCTTACAGCGGTTATGGTACTGCGGCCTTCTATTCCTTTCCCAATAGCTGAGCATATGTGATTATAGCTACCATAGGAAATAGAGGAATAGTGTCAATAAATGCAGCTTCCAAGATGATTCTCCCCAGCAAATTGAATATTTCCCAAGGATGAGCCTAGACTTCATGAAGGGTGTAACAGGCCAGTTTTTATTGATCACACACTGGCTTTTATAAGAAATCCTCCTGCAAGAGGATCTCCCACAGTAAACAAAGTAAATAACCAATTAACATACAGAGTTACAGTAACACCCACCCTCTCTCTGCCTTGGAGATATTGAGATAAGTTAAGGAATAAACTAATTATCTCCAGGCAAAGAGCACACAATTTTTTCAAAAGTTGGAACACCCCTTTCCCCACAAGGTATCCCCACAATTTACACATCCCCTGATAGCCCCGATCTCGGGGACCAACATATCCCCCACTCCCCCACCGTGACAAAAGGTATCCAGCATATGAGTATTTCCGCATCAGGAGTTAGGGAAAGGCCTATCGCTTACTTGGAGGTCACCATCCCTTTTCCTTAGCTTTTGAGGCCTAGACTGTTTTCTATTTGCTGTTGTGTGTATCTGCTGTTTTCCCCTTCCCCATAACCTGTAACATTATCAATCGGGCAAAAAAAAAAAAAAAAGTTATCCTTTGTTTTTTCAGTGCAGCTATGGATACTGTTTCTGCAATGGTCAATTGTATGCAGGGGATGTCTTTAGAGGTGGCTGTCCTCCGCAGCCGTTGCACAGTTTCAGAGACCGCAGGCGGTCGGTTTCAGCAGCGGGAACCAGGCCTGCCCTGAACTGAAAGTCCCTCTCCTGGATAGGTTTTCTTGGGGGAAGTAACAACTTGCCGGTTGGCAAAGAGAAAGCCCAAGATTGAGCATCATCTTTCAGCAATGAAATAATAATCCCCACCCTCTGACTCTCGTCCCCAGAAGAGTTAGGACATAGTCTGAAATATATGGCTGCCACTGAGGAAGGGGAGAGAGATCCCCGAAACGCGTTTGGCGAAAATCTGCACCCCATTAGGACTTCATTTTCTGCACTTGATGAATAATACACTAGAAGAGTGAAAGAGTCGATTCTGGGATCCGGCAACAATCTGAGACACAATCCAGTCACGTGACGCGGACACCACGAGGAACGCCGATATTGTTCAGAGCCGGGACGCCGGCTTCAGCATACTGGATAAGTTAAAACAGCGGCTGTAATGCAAGGCACCAACAAACAGACCAGTGATGAAAGCAAAAAAGGTGTTTATTCACCAGAAACATAAACGTCCAGAACACTTGCTGGTAACAAGAAATAATAACAAAAACCAGGCAAGGAGATTCCAGGAATAGTCCCAACCAGTGCTGAATGATGCTGTGCACTTGGCAGTCGAGTCACTCCAGATCTTGGGTCCGCTGCAAAGGACAAAGTTCCTGGCAGTCTTCAGTCACTAGCAGTTGTGACCTATACCTGGTTGAGGGAAAATAACAGTGGGCACTGATCACCCTGAGAGACCTCCTTTTAAATGCCTGCTGACCAATCCCAGGGTGCCAAGTGTCCACTTCCATAGGTGAACAAATTGCCCTGCACCTGAGTACATGGCCTAAGGCAATCACAAGTTGATTAACCCATGGCTGGCTCCCTAATCTACTTTGCTCTTGTGAGTCAGTATATTATGCGCCACTGGTCGACGAAGCGCATAAGAAGCGCGTACTCGCGACCTTGTATCCCTTTGCGAACCTGCCCTCGTGCGCACGCACGGACGCACGATCGACTCAGCGCGAGTATGCGAGCGCGTGGACCCAGATGCGGAAACGGAAGTCGCAGGAGACACCGGAGACAACCCTGGCCGCGGCGCCTTGTCACTCGCCTGGCCACTCTGTCCCCGGGACTCCGACGGTCCTCCCTCCGATGTCCACGCGAACGCATCCCCGCACTGGTTCGCAAAGGGGTCAGCGCTGGTGCATCAGAGACACGCATAACCTGTCCCGCAACTCCACGAGGACCCCTCTTGGTTCCCCTGGAGTGCAAAGCAGGTGAGGATCTTACATTACCCCCTCGAGGAGGCGGCTCTGAAGACTCCAAGCAAGCTTTCCCGGATTATCCCGGTGAAAAGCTGCCACCAACTCATCCGCATGCACCTGGCGAGCAGGTATCCAACATCTCTCCTCTGGACCAAAACCCTTCCAGTCCACCAAGTATTGAAGAGACCTTTGGACAAAACGAGAGTCCAAAATTCTGTTCACCTCGAACTCCGGTACCCCTTGGACCTCCAGCGGGATGGGGTCTGAATGAAGGGAGCGGAGTCGGCTGCCGATTTGAGAAGTGAAACATGAAAGGTGTTCACCTCGGATCGACGGTGGAAGAGCAACCTTGTACGTAACTCGGTTGATCTTCTGTGTCACCGGGTATGGGCCAATGAATCGAGGACCCAACTTGGAAGATGGCTGACGCAGCGGAATGTTCCGGTGGAGACCCACACCTGATCTCCCACCTTAAACTTTTGCTCTACAGTGCGATGACGATCAGCAAATTTCTTCTGTTGCGCCACCGCACTGCGGAGATTCCGCTGGGCCGACGACCAAATGGGACGCTCTATCCTTGAACCATTGATCCACCACCGGTGAGTCAGTGGAGGGTCCGGCCAAAGAAGAGAGTCTTGGATCCCTGCCCCCACGCACCTGAACGGAGACATCTTAGTGGAAGCATGCTCAGAGTTGTTATAAGCCACCTCCGCAAAGGGTAGATACGCTGCCCATTCCTCCTGGCAGTCTGACACGAAGCACCGGAGATATTGCTCAAGGGTCTGGTTAGTCCTTTCCGTCTGACCGTTGGTCTCTGGGTGAAAACCAGAAGAGAAAGACAACTTAATACCCAATCGGGAGCAGAAAGAACGCCAGAAGCGAGAGATGAATTGCACTCCTCTGTCTGAAACAATGTCATCCGGCGCTCCATGTAATCGAAAGACATGATTCAAGAACAGATCTGCCAATTCTCTGGCCGAGGGCAATCCAGGGAGTGGGATAAAATGGGCCATTTTACTAAAACGGTCCACCACTACCCAGATTACCGTACTTCCAGAGGACCTTGGCAAATCTAGTGATGAAATCCATGGAAATGTGAGTCCATGGAGCCTGGGGAATTGGCAGTGGGAGTAAAGTCCCAGAAGGGGCAGACCGGGACGGTTTACATCTGGCACAAACAGTACATGCTTGGATATAGGCCTTAACATCCACGGACATGTTGGGCCACCACACGTGACGCTTAACAAGGGCAAGTGTTTTCTTAACACCCAAATGCCCGGCAGACTTTGAGTCATGAAGCTGTTGGATGACCTTCAATCGAAGGTTAATGGGTACAAACCATCGACCCTCGGGTTTGTCAGGTGGACTCTCTGCCTGTAAAGGCTCAAGAAGAGAGGACAAGTCCTCCATTACTTCTGCGGCCCCTAGGGCAGCAAGAAAACATTTAGTTGGGAGAATGGTTTCTGGCTCAGAGTCCAGGACTGAAGCAGCCTCAGGGAAGCAGCGGGACAGGGCATCTGCCTTCACGTTTTTGGAACCTGGCTTATAAGTGAGGCGGAAATTGAAGCGGGTGAAAAACAATGCCCACCGGGCTTGTCGGGAGTTGAGTCTTTTGGCACTCTCTAGATACTCCAAATTTTTGTGGTCAGTGTAAACCGTGATGGGATGTTCTGCACCCTCTAGCCAATGTCTCCACTCTTGAAAAGCCAATTTTACTCCCAGAAGCTCTCTATTGCCGATATCATAATTACACTCGGCTGGAGAGAGCTTCCGAGAGAAGAAGGCACAGGGATGTAACCTCTCAGGGTCCCCAGAATACTGTGAGAGAACTGCCCCTACACCGACCTCTGAGGCATCGACCTCGAGAACAAAAGGTCTGGAGGTGTCTGGATGAGTAAGAATTGGTGCCGTGCAAAAGGCCTGTTTCAGCGTCTCAAAGGCTCTGACTGCCTCTCTCGTCCACTTAGAAGGATTAGCTCCTTCTTAGTGAGGTTAGTGAGAGGTACTACTATCGCAGAAAAATTCTTAATAAACTTGCGGTAGAAGTTGGCAAAGCCTAAGAAACGCTGCAACCCCTTAAGATCCTTAGGCTGAGGCCAATCCAAGACAGCAGAAAGTTTGGATGGGTCCATAGCCAATCCCTTTTCTGAGATAATGTACCCCAGGAAAGGCAATTCCTTCACCTCAAACAGACACTTCTCAAGTTTGGCATAGAGGCGGTTCTCCCTCAGTTTCTGGAAAACCTGACACACGTGTCTCCGATGAGAGACCAGATCCGAAGAGTAGATTAGTATGTCATCTAGATAGACAACAACACATCTACCCAAGAAATCTCTGAGAACATCGTTGATGAACTCCTGGAAGACCGCTGGAGCATTACAGAGACCGAAAGGCATCACGAGATACTCGTAATGCCCGTCTCTGGTATTAAATGCGGTCTTCCATTCGTCACCCTCTCTAATGCGAACTAAATTATAAGCACCCCTTAAATCGAGTTTGGTGAAGACTCGGCCCCTGCCACCTGAGAAAACAGATCATCAATCAGAGGCAGTGGATACCGATTCTTCACCGTAATCCGATTAAGGGCACGATAATCGATGCAAGGTCTCAAGCCTCCATCCTTCTTCTCCACAAAGAAGAATCCAGCTCCAGCAGGGGAAGTGGATGGACGAATGAAATTCTTCTCAAGGTTCTCTTTAATATACTCCCGCTGAGCCTGAACCTCAGGCCCAGTGAGATTATATAGATGCCCTCGAGGTGGCATGGTACCTGGCAACAGGTCTATAGGACAATCATATGACCTGTGGGGAGGTAACACATCAGCCCCTGAGGACTGAACACATCTCGGAAATTATGATACTGCTGTGGTAAAGTACTTAATACTTCCATGGAGGCTAGTGACAGGTCGGGACGAATGCACTTAGTAAGGCATTCCGTACTCCACTGACAAATAAGACCCGAGCGCCAGTCCACTACTGGATTATGGAGCCTCAACCAAGGGAGACCCAAAATCACGGGAGTGGATGGCATGTCAAGGACAAAAGGCTTAAGGTCTCCCGATGATCAGCCCCCACCGTTACCTGTATTCCCGGAGTCATCCACACTGCACGACCATCTTGAAGAGGGGATCCATCAATCGCGGTCACTGACATGGTGGTTTTCGGCTGGATCAACGGGATGCCAAGTCGACGAACCAAGGTTGAGTCCACAAAATTCCCAGCGGCCCCAGAATCGATTAGTGCCGAAAACTCATGGACCTTGTCTTGCCACCGTAAGGATATGGATACCATCACCCGGCTTGGAGGAGGGATAATAGCACCTAGGGGTTCTCCTCTATGCCCCCTAGGTTCATTCGCTTCCGCCGGCAGGAGGGGACAGGTTTTAACGAGGTGTCCAGACTTTCCGCAAAATAGGCACAGGCCTTTCTGCTGGCGACGAGCCTGCTCTGCCTGTGTGAGATGGGAGGATCCAACCTCCATTGGCTCTTCGGACGATTTAAGAGGCCCTGGATGTGGTCGAGAGGATGAAAACCGAGACGACCGCTCCACTCGCTCTCACGGATTCTCCTGTCGGCATCGATTGCCTGAGAGATAGCCATTTCCAACGAGAAGGGGTAGGCAAGGCCAAAAGAAGATCCCGGACCGCATCCGAAAGTCCCAAACGGAAGCGATGGCGTAGGGCTGCGTCGCCCCAGGTGGTGAAAGCTGCCCATCGCCTGAATTCTGCAGCGTATTCTTCAGCTGGGCGGCGGCCTTGTTGAATATGCTCAAGATTGGTCTCTGCGGTGCGAGTACGATCCGGGTCATCGTAAATCACAGCCATAGCCTCGAAGAAGGCGCCCACTGACGAAAAGCTGTATGGTCTTGAGGCAAATTAAATGCCCAACGTTGGGGGTCTCCACGTAGCAGTGACATTACAATGCCAATTCTCTGCCTGAGAGTGCCAGAAGCCATCGGACGCAACTGGAAATAAAGGAGACAGGAGTCCCTGAAGTTTAAGAACTCCTGTCGCTCTCCTGTGAAGGAGTCAGGCAGAGGGATCTTTGGTTCTGTTTGATGCCTTGCGATAGTGACGGGTAGTGCTGAGGCTCCCTGGATCAGCTGCTGAACCTCCTCCATCACAGTTGTCAGTTGCTCTTGGATTTGCGCTGCAGCGGCTGCTGGTATATTTGGGCGCCGTTGGAACAGCAGGTTAACGGCTCCCGCTAATTCATTCAGTCGCTGCTGGATATTGTCCATGGCAACTGTTAGTTGGGCCCACTGTTCTGTAATGCAAGGCACCAACAAACAGACCAGTGATGAAAGCAAAAAGGTGTTTATTCACCAGAAACATAAACGTCCAGAACACTTGCTGGTAACAAGAAATAATAACAAAAACCAGGCAAGGAGATTCCAGGAATAGTCCCAACCAGTGCTGAATGATGCTGTGCACTTGGCAGTCGAGTCACTCCAGATCTTGGGTCCGCTGCAAAGGACAAAGTTCCTGGCAGTCTTCAGTCACTAGCAGTTGTGACCTATACCTGGTTGAGGGAAAATAACAGTGGGCACTGATCACCCTGAGAGACCTCCTTTTAAATGCCTGCTGACCAATCCCAGGGTGCCAAGTGTCCACTTCCATAGGTGAACAAATTGCCCTGCACCTGAGTACATGGCCTAAGGCAATCACAAGTTGATTAACCCATGGCTGGCTCCCTAATCTACTTTGCTCTTGTGAGTCAGTATATTATGCGCCACTGGTCGACGAAGCGCATAAGAAGCGCGCACTCGCGACCTTGTATCCCTTTGCGAACCTGCCCTCGTGCGTACGCACGGACGCACGATCGACTCAGCGCGAGTATGCGAGCGCGTGGACCCAGATGCGGAAACGGAAGTCGCAGGAGACACCGGAGACAACCCTGGCCGCGGCGTCTTGTCACTCGCCTGGCCACTCTGTCCCCGGGACTCCGACGGTCCTCCCCTCCGATGTCCACGCGAACGCATCCCCGCACTGGTTCGCAAAGGGGTCAGCGCTGGTGCATCAGAGACACGCATAACCTGTCCCGCAACTCCACGAGGACCCCTCTTGGTTCCCCTGGAGTGCAAAGCAGGTGAGGATCTTACAGCGGCATTCCGATATAGTGGGTAACTACTGGAGGTAAGCCCACAAGAGTGGGTTACATATACTATCTGCGAAACTACCATATGGTGTAAAGTGACTTTTAAGGTCAGACACCAAAACGTGTCTTAAAGGAACAGTGTCCTATTTAATCAGAGAAGTCCGGACTGAATTTAATACCATTAATGGAAGTTATACACATCTTTGAAGGAGTCCGTTGAGGAATATGGACTGCTTGCAATACATTTTGCAGTTTTTCTACATGCTATTTTAAGGTGGAGGTTTTTAAGGGTATCGCGTTTAATTAGTGTTTTTGCGATTTCTGGTGGTCAGTGTATATTGCGCATTTAGACATCCAGAATTTCTTTTATTCTTTATTTTATGTTCATATGTACTTCAATAAACTTTGTGTCCATAGGACGTTCATATATGAGTGCCAGTCCTTGCATTACTATTTTATCTCTACCTTGGTTGAGTGGTGAACCAATCTAGGATTAGAGCACCTGTCTTTAAATACACTGGAGTGAGCTATTTCTATCTCTTGCGTTTTCTAATATACTATTATACTTTGCCATCCACAGCTGTGACACCAGATTTATGGTATTGCTATTTTGGCAATTGAATTTCACCCCACAACAAAATATATGTTTTTTGCGGACACTATGAAACTTGGCCTGCAACAGCTGGGATACCAGATTCAGGGTATTGCTATTTTGGCAATTGAATTTCACCCCAGAACAAAATATATGTTTTTACGGACACTATGAAACTTGGCCTGCAACAGCTGGGACACCAGATTCAGGGTATTGCTATTTTGGCAATTGAATTTCACCCCAGAACAAAATTTATGTTTTTTCCGGACACTATGAATCTTGGCCAGCCACAGCTGAAACCATTGATTTATGGTATTGCTATTTTGGCAATTGAATTTCACCCCAGAACAAAATATATATTTTGGCAGACACTATTATACTTTGCCATCAACAGCTGTGACACCAGATTTATGGTATTGCTATTTTGGCAATTGAATTTCACCCCACAACAAAATATATGTTTTTGCGGACACTATGAAACTTGGCCTGCAACAGCTGGGACACGAGATTCAGGGTATTGCTATTTTGGCAATTGAATTTCACCCCACAACAAAATATATGTTTTTTTTCGGACACTATGAATCTTGGCCAGCCACAGCTGAAACCACTGATTTATGGTATTGCTATTTTGGCAATTGAATTTCACCCCAGAACAAAATATTTGTTTTTGCGGACACTATGAAACTTGGCCTGCAACAGCTGGGACACCAGATTCAGGGTATTGCTATTTTAACAATTGAATTTTACCCCACAACAAAATTTATGTTTTTCCGGACACTATGAATCTTGGCCAGCCAACAGCTGGAAACCATTGATTTATGGTATTGCTATTTTGGCAATTGAATTTTACCCCAGAACAAAATATTTTTTTACGGACACTATGAATCTTGGCCAGCCACAGCTGAAACCACTGATTTATGGTATTGCTATTTTGGCAATTGAATTTCACCCCAGAACAAAATATATGTTTTTACGGACACTATGAAACTTGGCCTGCAACAGCTGGGACACCAGATTCAGGGTATTGCTATTTTGGCAATTGAATTTCACCCCAGAACAAAATTTATGTTTTTCCGGACACTATGAATCTTGGCCAGCCACAGCTGAAACCACTGATTTATGGTATTGCTATTTTGGCAATTGAATTTCACCCCAGAACAAAATATATGTTTTTGCGGACACTATGAAACTTGGCCTGCAACAGCTGGGACACCAGATTCAGGGTATTGCTATTTTGGCAATTGAATTTCACACCACAACAAAATATATGTTTTACGGACACTATGAAACTTGGCCTGCAACAGCTGGGACACCAGATTCAGGGTATTGCTATTTTGGCAATTGAATTTCACCCCACAACAAAATATATGTTTTTTTTCGGACACTATGAATCTTGGCCAGCCACAGCTGAAACCACTGATTTATGGTATTGCTATTTTGGCAATTGAATTTCACCCCAGAACAAAATATTTGTTTTTGCGGACACTATGAAACTTGGCCTGCAACAGCTGGGACACCAGATTCAGGGTATTGCTATTTTAACAATTGAATTTTACCCCACAACAAAATTTATGTTTTTTCCGGACACTATGAATCTTGGCCAGCCACAGCTGAAACCATTGATTTATGGTATTGCTATTTTGGCAATTGAATTTTACCCCAGAACAAAATATTTTTTTTACGGACACTATGAATCTTGGCCAGCCACAGCTGAAACCACTGATTTATGGTATTGCTATTTTGGCAATTGAATTTCACCCCAGAACAAAATATATGTTTTTGCGGACACTATGAAACTTGGCCTGCAACAGCTGGGACACCAGATTCAGGGTATTGCTATTTTGACAATTGAATTTCACCCCACAACAAAATATATGTTTTTTCCGGACACTATGAATCTTGGCCAGCCACAGCTGAAACCACTGATTTATGGTATTGCTATTTTGGCAATTGAATTTCACCCCAGAACAAAATATATGTTTTTGCGGACACTATGAAACTTGGCCTGCAACGGCTGGGACACCAGATTCAGGGTATTGCTATTTTGGCAATTGAATTTCACACTACAACTAAATATATGTTTTTACGGACACTATGAAACTTGGCCTGCAACAGCTGGGACACCAGATTCAGGGTATTGCTATTTTGGCAATTGAATTTCACCCCAGAACAAAATATATGTTTTGGCGGACACTATTATACTTTGCCAGCCACAGTTGAAACCACTGATTTATGGTATTGCTATTTTGGCAATTGTATTTCTCCACAGCAAATAATCTATCCTTTGCCAGACAGAAGACAGTATTATACTTTGCTAGCCAAAGCTGGAACACCAGATTTAGGGGATTGGTATTTGGGCAATTGTATTTAACCCCTTAATAAAATATAGTAATTGCTATCCTGAGTTTCTAGGGGTGACAATTGGCACAGCCAAGCCCCTGATGTAGGATATAGCAAAAAAAAACTAGTATTGATGGACTTGGTGGCAGATTGTTCTGGTGCACCACAAGTCACAAAATGGCCGCCGATCACCCCAGATAATAAGTGACAGAAAAACGCTCTGTGCAGCCTAAAAACCAGTGAGCAAGTAACTAGCAGAAGTTCAATCATTCACAGCTGTAGATCGATCCGTTCATTAGGTGCTGTTGCTGACTTTTCCCTGCCTAATCTCGCCCTCACAGAAGCTGCGTCCTCTCCCTACACTAATCAGAGCAGTGTGACGTGCAGCGCTACGTGACTCCAGCTTAAATAGAGGCTGGGTCACATGCTGCACTTGGCCAATCACATCTATGCCATTAGTAGGCATGGCTGTGATGGGCTCTTAGGGCAAGAAGTAAAACGCTAGCTGATTGGCTGCTGTGCAGCCCTTCAGCAAGCGGGAAGTAATCGCCGAACAACGAACCCGAACCCGAACTTTTTTGAAAATGTCCCCCTCACGGAATATCTTGGGGTGTCTTCTTTCCAAAATGGGGTCACTTGTGGGGTATTTTTAATGCCCTGTCATTTTAGGGGCCCTAAAACGTGAGAATCCAAATTTGCAAAATTGCCCTGTGAAATCCTAAAGGTACTCATTGGAATTAGGGCGCCTTTGTGCATCTTGGCTGCAAAAAAGTGTCACACATGTGGTATCGCCGTACTCAGGAGAAGTAGGGCAATGTGATTTGGGGTGTATTTTTACATATACCCCTACTGTTTGTGAGAAATATCTCTGTAAATGACAACTTTAAAAAAAATGTTATACAAAGTTGTCAATTTACAGAGATATTTCTCTCACCCAGCATGGGTATATGTAAAAATACACCTAAAAACACATTTCCCTACTTCTCCTGAGTACGGCGATACCACATGAGTGACACTTTTTTGCAGCCAAGATGCGCAAAGGGGCCCAAATTCCAATAAGTACCTTTAGGATTTCACAGGGCATTTTTACGCATTTGAATTCTCACGCTTTAGGAGCCCTAAAATGCCAGGGCAGCATAAATACCCCACATGTGACCCCATTTTGGAAAGAAGACACCCCAAGGTATTCCATGAGGGTCATGGCGAGTTCACAGAAAAAAAAATATTTGGCACAAGTTAGCGGAAATTGATTTTTTTTTTTTTTTTTTTACAAAGTCTCATATTTCCACTAACTTGTGACAAAAAATAAAATTTTACATGAACTCACCATACCCCTCACGGAATACCTTGGGTTGTCTTCTTTCTAAAATGGGGTCACTTGTGAGGTGTTTGTACTGCCATAGCATTTGAGGGTCTCCGCAATCATTACATGTATGGCCAGCATTAGGAGTTTATGCTTTTCTCCTTATATTGAGCATACGGGTAATGAGATATTTTTTTTCCGTTCAGCCTCTGGGCTGAAAAAAGTAAAATAAATGAACGGCACAGATTTTTTCATTCGCATCGATCAATGTGGATGAAAAAATCTCTGCCAAAATCAGTGACTGCGGTGCGGTGGGCTGGGCGCTAACTACCTAACAAGTAGCTAACTAACTGGCGGTGATAAGGGTCCCTTATGCTTCATTCACACGTCCGCAATTCTGTTTGCGGAACGGAATTGCGGACCCATTTATTTCTATAGGGACAGACTTTGTCCCGCTCAGATCCGGAATTGCAGATCTGCACTTCCGGGTCTGCACTTCCGTTCCGCAAAAATATAGAACATGTCCTATTCTTGTCCGCAATTGCAGGCAAGAAAAGACATTTTCTATATAGTTCTGGCAATGTGTGGATCTGCAAAATGCGGAAAGCACATTGCCGGTGTCCGTGTTTTGCGGATCCGTGGATCCGCAAAACACATATGGACATGTGAATGGAGCCTTACAGGGGGGTGATCAATGACAGGGGGGTGATCAGGGAGTCTATATTGGGTGATCAAGGGTTAACAAGGGGGTTAATAAGTGACGGGGGGTGTAGTGTGGTGCTTGGTGCTACTTTACTTAGCTACCTGGTCCTCTGGTGGTCGATCCCAGCAAATGGGACCACTAGAGGACCAGGTAGCAGGTATATCAGACGCTGTTAACAAAACAGCGTCTGATATACCTGTTTGATTTAATTTATTTAACTTCTACAGCCTGCCAGCAATTGATCATCGCTGGCAGGCAGTAGTATAATTTCTGAGCTGCAAAGTGCTGTGAACGCACGCCCGCGCGCGTTCACAGCAAATCTCACCTCTCGCGAGATGACGCGCCTGCGTGTCAACGATGAGTACCCGGGCCGCCGAGATCACGCGATCCTGCGTGCGGTGGTCCAGAGAAGGTTAAAAACTCTTCTGCCGAAAGAAATTCTGATGTAGGTAACAGAGAGTTGTTGGCCATTAAACTGGCTTTTGAGGAATGGCATCATTGGTTGGAAGGAGCGATTCATCCTATGACGGTAATTACTGATCACAAAAATCTAGCCTACACTGAGTCCGCTAAATGTCTGAACCCAAGGAAGGCCAGATGGTCATTGTTTTTACTAGATTTAATTTCATTGTCACTTATCGCCCTGGGATTAAAAACATCAAAGGAGATGCCTTGTTGCGTAACTGACCCAGGGGGTGATTCAGAAGATCCTCCTCTGATATTGGCTGATGGGGTGGTTGTATCCGCCCTTTATCCTGAACTTGAGGCAGAGGTGTTAGAGGCCCAGGGAGAGGCACCTGATTCCTGTTCTCCAGGGAAGTTGTTTGTCCCTTCGGAACTACGACACAAGGTGCTTTAGGAACATCACAATACTGTTCTTACGGGACACCCTGGGAGCAGATCAACTGTGGATCTCATTTCTCAGAGATTCTGGTGGCCAGGGTTACATAAATGTGTTGAGGGCTATGTGGCAGCTTGTAAGACTTGTGCGCGTGCTAAGGTGGCTCATACTCGGCCTTCAGGATCTCTACTTCCCTTGTCTATCCCATCCCGACCCTGGACTCATTTGTCCATGGACTTTTTCACAGATTTGCCTAATTCCTCTGGGAAAACTGTGATTCTGGTGGTTGTTGACCGCTTCAGCAAGATTGTGCACTTTATGCCATTATCAGGTTTACCTAATGCCAAAAAGCTCGCTCAAGTGTTTGTCGATAACATTGTGAAACTACACGGCATTCCCTCTGACATGATGTCTGATAGAGGGACTCAATTTGTTTCCAGATTCTGGAAGGTGTGCTGTACGCGTCTGGGGGTCCAATTGTCCTTCTCTTCTGCCTTTCATCCTCAGTCAAACGGACAGACTGAGCACACTATCCAGAATCTGGATACTTACTTGAGATGTTTTGTCTCTGAGAATCAAGAAGAGTGGTATTCATTTTTGTCGTTGGCCGAGTTTGCCAAAAATAACCGTAGACAGGAGTCCACTGATAAGTTTCCGGTTTTGTGGTACATATAGGTACCATCCGCAGTTTGGCACATTTTCTGGTACTGAGACGTCTGGTATACCTGAAGAGGAAAGATTCTCCTCTTCGTTGTCATCTATTTGACAGAAGATTCAAAGCAATTTAAATAAAATGGGCAGAAAGTATAAACGTATGGCTGACAAGAGACGTATGAGTGTTCCTTACCTGAGAGTGGGTGATTCTGTGTGGCTGTCCACAAGAAACATTAAGCTGAAGATACCCTTTTGGAAGTTGGGACCAAGGCTAATTGGGCCATTCAAGATCTCTGCCATTATTAATCCGGTTGCTTTTCGTCTTGAGCTTCCACAGCCTTTGAAGATTCATAATGTGTTTCACAAGTCATTTCTGAAAATATATGTTGAACCTGCTGAACCGTCCTTCCTGCCACCCCTTTCTGTCATGGTGGATGGTAATCTTGAGTTTCAGATTTCTGGGATAGTGAACTCACGTATTCTTCATGGATATCTTCAGTACCTTGTGCACTTGAATGGTTACTGTCCAGAGGAAAGAATGTGGGTTCCTGCGACCAACATGAATGCCAGTCGCCTTGTGAAGGCCTTTCATAGGGTTAATCCTGATAAGGTCACTCCTGGGTGTCCAGAGGCCACCTGTAGAAGGGGGGGGGGGGGTACTGTCACAGTCCCTCCTGTGGGAGACCTCTGTGGAGTGCTCTGCTTGTTTCGTGGTTCTCCTGATCCAGTTGCTTCTCAAGGTAAGTCATTTTCCCCTTTTCCTGGTGTGTTAGTTCTGACTAGGCCTCAGAGAGACACTAACTCCTTCAGCGTGGAAGGAGCTGGTTGCCTCTTTCCCTGTTCCCTAAACTTAGCGTTTGGTACAGTGTTTCAGCAGTCTTAGGTTCCCATGCATGTGCATATCTACCATTGGGATTTGCACATGCTGTCAGCAGTTAGGGAGGTTAGGGGCCTAGTCTACTGTTGTTTTGTTGTGGTTCCCTTTAGTTGTCTTTCCTACCACATACTACCACGTGACATAATGTTTCCTTTTGTATCCCCAGTAGTTACTGTATAATGCCTCACTATAGTGCCCTATAGTTATAATGTCCCAGTAGTTAAATAGTAACATAGTTGTTAAGGTTGGAAAAAGACAAAAGTCCAACTTGTAATCCTGCTATATTGATTCACGGAACAAATTCCTTTATCAATGTCCATCTTCTGTTTAAAAAGGGGCTGGGCCAAAAGAAAGGGTGTGTAGAATATAATTTCATAATTTGCTATACATTGCCATACCTCAATGTGATTTTAAATTAAAAATCTAAACCTTTTTTGAAGCATCTCCTGTATTTGCTGTGAGCGGCTCCTGTGGCTATTCCAGAGACTCAAAGCCTTTACTATAAAGAATGCTTGTCGTCTGTGACTGAATCTTTTCTTCTCCAGGACTAAGGAGTGTCCCCTTGTTTTTGGAGGTGGTATAACACAGAATAGCTTCTCTTTGTATTTTTTGTATGGTCTGTTTATATATTTGTACAGGTTAATTATGTTCCCCTGAGATGTCTTTTTTCAAGGCTAAACAAATTCAGTTTGTTTAATCTTTGCTCATAGCTAAGATCTTCCTGGCCCTTTATGAGGTTAGTTGCTCTCTTTTGCACTTTTGCTAACTCCAGGGAGTCCTTTTTATGGACTGGTGCCCAGAACTGAACCGCTTATTCCAGGTGAGGCCGCACCAATGCTGTGTATCATGGCAAAATTACATCCCTGCCCCGCGAGTCCCAGGGGCGGACATATCGCCTGTGCAGTCGGTTCAGCTGCACAGGGGCCCAGAGAGGGAGAGGGCCACTGGCCACTGCCAGCTGAGGTGTTTTTTATTTTATTATTCTTTCCCTCTCTTCCTCTGTAACCTGGTCTCATTGAGGTGGAGGTTGGGGCGTTTGGGATGGGGGGTTGAGGGCTGATTACAACTTACTGAATCAGCTGCCCGTTCTGTCTATACTGCATAGGACCTGCGATGACATCATAGTCATGTGACCTTTTCAACACTGGCAGTGGTGGTAGGACCTGTGTTGAGGTCACCATCATGTGACCAGTGCAGAAAAGAGGCAGCGCTCAGCAGTGGAGACATGTGAGGCCATGGAAAGAGTGTAAGTACCAGAGAAATGCTGGGAGATGCGGTTCTCCACATTATACCTCGTCTCTGCTTAGTGGGAGGGAAATATGTTATTTAACTGGGACTGTATGTCAGAGGGGCTAAAGGGAGAAGATGGTTGTTACTTACATGGGACTGTGTGGCGAAACCAACCTCGCCACTGGGTTTTGGAGGGGAAAGATTGCCAGCCTCTTGCCCCAGAATTATGGGCCCTCTCATCAGCCCATTGTAAACGTTTAAACCCCTGGTCTAATTTGTGCCATTTTGGGATATGTTAAATGTCTGTGTGTACTGTAAAGGGTGGGACATTGTATATTGAATAGTGATGTCTGTCCCATTGTCCCCATGTGTGTATTGGCGATGTCCCTTTGTCCTGAGAGATAATTGAATGACTCCTCGGTTGTCTGCAGGACAGAAGACATTCTGAGTGGAGGAATCTGCTGGGGGTGTTTCTATTGTCCCATTGTGTGTGATTAGCTGCTGTCTCACCTGTGTCTCAGTCTTCCTTCTGGTCCCCTAGGGGAGTGTCCACCAGGTGGGAGACCTGCATAAATACTGGGCAGGTAGCCCTCAATAAAGAGAATTCCTGTTTAACCATCCATACGGAGCCTCGTCTCGTACTTGGAGGGGGGGGGGGGGGAATTGCTACTTTCGAATATTCTTAACCCTGTTCCAGGAAAGGAGGATTTCGTATTGTTCCAGTTCGGTGGATTTGAGTGTTCGTGGGTTGCTGTGCATTTCTCCAGGGGAATTGCCCGAACGGTATTAACCCTCACTATACCGGGTTATACCTGGCAGCAGTGTGATCGTTCCTACAGCCAGAAGGACAGCGATAGAAGGCACCGTGGATTTTACAATTTGAAGGCAACGCGTGTCTCAGTACAGCGACCCTAACAGCACCGGGATGAAACCAGCAGTGGAGTGTGATGAGGGTGTCATGGATGACCGAGATGCAGTCCGCAAAGGCATCTGGTACCAGGCACTGGGTATTCTGGAATATCTGCGGGATGAGAGGCTCCCCAAGGATGAGCAGCGACAGCAGAAGCGAGTAGCCCTGCGGATGCCCTTCCTAGGAGAGCAGCCCCTGGAAGAGTGGGTAGAAGACCTGAAGCACCTGGTATGCCGGGAGATGTGGCTGGAAGATGCCTACCAGGCACTCTGGTGGTATGAAGCTCAGTACCTACCCCGGACAGCCGAGCATGACAAGTCAGAGGGAGACGAATTTGATGGTCCTGGCTTGTTATGGGAGACTTTTTCAGAGCTGGAGTTTGGGAGCCCTACACAAGCCCGGTTCAGGGACCTCTTTGAGTTGTGGGAGAGCAGGTATGACTGGGACGACACTCACAAAATTGAGCAAGACTTGGTCCACCTGGTGACCCGGGAGATGGAGCTGGAAGAGGACTATCAGCAGCTGTTCCACTCCAGTGAGAGGGCTCAGTGAGAGAGCAGAGTTTCAGACCCAGGTCCAAAGCCCTTCAGCTGGGAGGATATTGTAGAGGTTTACTGGAAAGAACCCCAGGTGGCAGGTGGAGATGGGACCGAGGTCTCTCCACCGGTCCTGCAGGGAATTGGGAGCCCAGTCTCCATTTCCCAGCGGCAGGCTGAGTTACAGGGGGCAGAGACAGTCGGTCCTGTCCCCCAGCGGCAGAGTCAAGTGCAGGGAATTGGGGGCCCAGTCTCCTTTCCCCAGCAGCAGGACACTGTGTTGGGAGCAGAGACAGTCGGTCTCCCTCCCCAGTGGCTGGAAGTATGTCTGGGAGAGGAGCTTGTTACCCCCTCTCCCCAGCGGCAGGCTAAGTTACAGGGTGCAGAGACAGTCAGTCCTGGCCCCCAGCAGCAGCAGCAGAGTGACTTACTGGGAGAGGAGAGCCTTGTCCCCCGCTCCCATCGGCAGAGTGTCCAGCAGGGAATAAAGAGCCCAGTCTCCTTTCCCCAGCAGCAGGACACTGTATTTGGAGCGGAGACAGTTGGTCTCCCTCCCCAGCGGCTGGAAGATTGTCTGGGAGAGGATCTTGTTACCCCCCTCTCCCCAGCGGCAGCTTACCGCACCAGGGGGAGACAGTAAGCCCCACAACAGTGGAGATGGGACAGAGAACTCTCCACTGGCCCTACAGGGATGCTGGGTAGTCGGCCCAGATCCCCAACGGCAAGCGGATTTTCAGGGAGTAGGGACAGTCGGTCCTGCTCTCCAGCGGCAGTATGTTTGGCAGGGAGAGAAGAGCATCGTTTACATTACTCATCGTCCGTGTGATTTACAGGTAATTGGGAGCCCAGCCTCCATCCCCCAGCGGCAGTTTAACGCACCAGGGGGAGACAGTAAGCCTGACAACGGTGCAGATGGGACCGTGGTCTCTGCACTCACAGCACAGGGGGTAGGGACAGTCGGTCCTGTCCCCCAGCAACAGGGCCATTTAACCAAAGGGGAGGCAGTCGGTCTCCCCCCACAGCAGCATGGGGGTCTATCTAAAGGGGAGACAGTCGGTCTCTCCCTACAACAGCAGAGCTGTTTATCTAAAGGGGAGACAGTCGGTCTCCCCCTCCAACAACCAGGCTCCAACCAGGCTACTTCCGTGGTAGCGCGCTGGCACCAGGGCAGAGTACCGCTGATCTCTGCCCACTCAGCAACCCACCAAGGCAGTCTACCAGTCCCCCACACAGCCGTAGTGAGGCACATGGACATGGACAGGTTTATCCCTTGCTCAGGGGTAGTAACTATTTATTGTGGGTGGGCTGTACTGCTGTTTCTGTTTTGTGGGTGGGCTGCTGGACTAACAAGGGCACTGACCGGCAGAAGGTCAGATACCCTGTTAGTCTGTTTGGAAAAGGGGAGATGTGTGGCGAAACCAACCTCGCCACTGGGTTTTGGAGGGGACAGATTGCCAGCCTCTTGCCCCAGGATTATGGGCTCTCTCACCAGCCCATGCTAAACGTTTGAACCCCTGGTCTAATTTGTGCCATTTTGGGATATGTTAAATGTCTGTGTGTACTGTAAAGGGTTGGGCGTTGTATATTGAATAGTGATGTCTGTCCCATTGTCCCCACGTGTGTATTGGCGATTTTCCCTTTGTCCTGAGAGATAATTGAATGACTCCTCGGTTGTCTGCAGGACAGAAGACTATTGTCATATTGTGTGTGATTGGCTGCTGTCTCCCCTGTGTCTCAGTCTTCCTTCTGGTCCCCTAGGGGAGTGTCCACCAGGTGGGAGACCTGCATAAATACTGGTCAGGTAGCCCTCAATAAAGAGAATTCCTGTTTAACCATCCATACGGAGCCTCGTCTCGTACTTGGGGGGGGGGGGGGGGATTGCTATTTTCGAATATTCTTAACCCTGTTCCAGGAAAGGAGGATTTCATATTGTTCCAGTTCGGTGGATTCGAGTGTTTGTGGGTTGCTGTGCTTTTCTCCAGGGGAATCGCCCGAACGGTATTAACCCTCACTATACCGGGTTATACCGTAACAGACTGTATGTTACAGAAGATTGGAGGGAGATGACTGGAGTTATTTACATGGGACTGGATATTTTTGGAAGGTAAGGAGTGATGTTATTTACATGGGACTATGTGTTGGAAGGGCTGAAGGAGGGGATTTAAGTTATTTACATAGGACTGTATGTTATAGAAGACTGTAAGGAAGAGAAGTTATTTACATGGGACTGCATCATATAGAAGACTAGTGGGAGAGGGGTGATGTTATTTACATGGGACTGCATGGTATAGAATACTGGAGGGAGAAGACAGGCATTATGATTTATGGCGGCACTACAGGGAAGATTATCACTCCAGGGGGTACGGCAGGAGGTATTATAATTACTGGGGGCACTGCAGGGATCATTATCAATACTGTGGGCAGTGATGGCAGCATTACTACTGAGGGCTCCATAGGAGTGCCTTATAGATTGGCCTTATTTGTATTAGGGGTGCCTTATTAGTACTGAGAGCACTGTAGGGGTACTATGGTGGTGGTGGTGGGGGTGTTCCATCTAATGGACTGGCTTTAGCGCTGCATTAGCCTGTAAAGCCGCTTATCAGTCCCATGACGTCACTGAGAACACTGCTAGGGCTGCAAACAAGGGCACAGAGAGAGCATCAGAGTATGAAATATCAAAAGGCCTGAGTGGGGAATATAGAAGGGGATATATCCAGGGTCAGCTCTGTACCTGGACAACTGTTTTAAAGGGCATCTGTCAGCAGGTTTGTCCCTTACTTGTGCACTTGACAGCTGAAGGCATCTGTTTGGGTCCCATGTTCATATGTGCCCGCATTCCTAAAAAAATGCTGTTTTAGTTTATGCAAATTAGCCTGTTGGAGCAACGGGGGGCGTTGCCATTACAACTAGAAGCTCCAGTTTCTTTGCAACTGCCTCTCCCTGTCTACTTTGACAGGGACTGGCAGTGAAAATGTCATCACAACTGGCCATGTCAAAGTGCAGAGGGCACAGCAGTTACAGAGAGAGCAGAGGGGGGGGGGGGGGGCAGGTACATTCCTTGCACAGGGGCTCTCTGCTGTCTGTGTCCACCCCTGGCGAGTCCATACCTCTTTTAATACAAGACAAAACTATGTTGGCCTTTGTCCAAGTCAGCTTGTAACTTATTAACATTTCCCATAGACTGGACCGTATTACAAAGTTTGGTATCATCTGCAAAAATAAAAACAGCACTACTGCTCCCATCCTATATTTCATTGATGAATTAGTTACAGGAAAACTGTCATTCTTTTTTTATATTTGTGAAATGTATCGGGGAAGTGATACTGACCATTTTTGTAATATACTTTAATTTCTGAAATTGTACATTTCTATTAGAAAATAAGCCCTAAAGTGGCCCATTTTGAGCCTTAGCAACACTCCTCTGCCTTCTGTTTACATAGCTCAACAGTGACTGTTATGTAAACAGAAGACAGAGGGATATTGCTAAGGCTTAAAATGGGCCACTTTAGAGCAAATTATCAAATAGAAATGTACTGTACAATTTCAGTAATTAAAGTTTATTACAAAAATGATCAGTATCATTGCCCCTAAACACTACACAAATAAAAAAAGAATGACAGTTTGTGGCGAAACCAACCTCGCCACTGGGTTTTGGAGGGGACAGATTGCCAGCCTCTTGCCCTAGGATTTTGGGCACTCTCATCAGCCCATGCTAAACGTTTGAACCCCTGGTCTAATTCGTAAAAGGAAAATACTTAATCACCAGTCCGCAAAAATCTGCTGCAGGTCCGAGGAGTGTTGTGGGATCGATCACACTTTCAAGAAATGTACATATAAGGTTCGGACCGCACGTGTTATAAATAGGCGATATTAAACTGTTTTTTTCTCTCCCTTCAGAAAAATACCGAGGTCTGCAGATGTCCTATTGGTGGATATTACGGCACTTCACTGACAGCAGGCGTATCAAAGGTGTCCTCCGCAGTTTGTTTAATTCTTCGTGGCGAAGGTCCACATTCACACGCCGGCACACAGGGCTCAACAGCGAACTTGACTATAACCAGGTGAGTCTGCTAATGTTCCCAACTTCTTTTAATTCAGAAATTCCTGTGGATACAAGTGGCTCCCACCATAGTGAAGCTCCGATAACTGTTTAAAAGGTTTATTCACTACATACTTACAAACATGCACTTTAAAATCGCATAAAAAAATCCCAGTGTCTTTTTCCTTTGCCCGACCCAGGTTTCGCTCCTTTAAGCCTCGTGGTGTGTTACCTATAAGAGTGTTTGTTACTATACTAGTGAACACTGCTGGATTTCAAAGCAGAAGAATGAGGTAAGGAACAAAGGGTCGATGTCCTCAGCAGAACTATTTGGAATGTAGATGAGGTAGAAATCCAACTGGGAGTAAGAACTGTCTGGCAAAGGTATTTCTCAAGGGCAGGAGAATGGAAGAAGTCACAATACTCAAGCAATACTTGGATAAACCGCATGAACTGAAAGTCACAAAACAGGAACAGTAGCCTCCTGGTAAGGACTGGAGGTGAAGTGCAGAATCATTCCTAAAAGGTAAAAACAGCAGTCTCTAGTGTTCAATTAGACAACGGATTTTCTGACAGTTTTTTACAGCGTGCAAGGGGCCATAGGCCGCAATATTTAACTGTATTGCAGTCCTGAGGAACTTGAATGTGTGCCAATCATGATATTTTGGCTTAACAATGCCCCTGGCAGTCTTATGTGTGTACACTGTGATGAGCTGTGTGTGTAAAGCATCAAACACAGAGAAGAATAAACTGTAACCAGTGTTACATCCAAAAGATTTAAATTAAGAACCTTGACTAAGTTTTCCATCACATAATATGACCTGTCCTTAAGAACTGAAAAATGATCTCCCGGATTGGAAGTATCAGTCTCCTCTCAGCTCCTGCAATAAGCTTTCTGAAAAATCTTAAAACACATGAATTATTTGTCTTTTATTTGTGTTCTTTTTATGCTTTTAGATTTTTTGTTCCACTCTTTTTATTATTTGTTTTGTCATTAGTGCTTAACAACGACCAGTATTATCTGAAAATGAATTAATAATTAAGCTTTGGAATTTTAAATTAACTAAGTATCTCAATCTTATGTTTTGATACTACATATAAGTATATAAGTAATAAAACATCAACAATGTCTTGTTACATATATGCAAAGGACACTCTGAAAAATGTGTCATGTATAATTCAGAGGATTGAAGAATTGGATCTGTAATCTGGAGTAAAAATATTGGATCCAAATTGGCATTGATGATCCTAGATGATTTTAGTTTGGGGTTGGCAATAAGTATAGACATGCTCTCAATTACAGACTTCTTTGACTTTTCAGGTACATAATTAACAAGAAACTCCTCAGAATTTAGTGATCTCAGTTTAATTATTTCTTGTTGCCAAAAAACAGAATAAAATTAACATGTGGCTGAAATTGCCACCATATAGAGCTAATATTTTATTATTTTTACTTACAGATTTATCATAGCCCAGTGACATACGCCTTGTCATAAATTAGGCGCAGCATTCGGCAGTGCTTGCATCTGAACTGAACTCAACACCAGTTGAATCAGAACTTTTCTCTAAAAAGTCGAATTTGAATTTTTTACAATTGATTCACTCATCTCTAGTCTTTAGAATGCCAGCCAGTATATTGTAAGTTCAATTTTAAACATTTTATGCCGGATGTGGTATTTTGGGTTAATTAAAGTAGTTTGAGATTATTTCATTTAATAATTTAGAAACTATATTTAATATAGAATAAAAAACTTTATTTGCTTAAATAATACACAAGGGATATGATGCTCAATAGTACAAGATAAAGGGAAGATGCTTTTAGGGAAATTGATGGGACACAATGGATTCTAAATTTCAAGAAATAAAAATCACAGTATGGAACAATTTAATATTATACAGAAGCTTTATTATATTTATATGCAATAGGTGTCAGGACAATTTTGAACTGCCCTAGGTGTAATGAAGTGAAATGTAGACTTTCTAAATGTTATTTGAAGCTGTCAGATTATTCAAGTTAGAGACAAACTAATTTGTTTGGTGTTGTTTGATGATACTTTACTGGCGGCTGCTGCTGTTGTGGCTTCTGCTGCTTGTGGTAGCTGAGTCAGTCGGACGTGGGCGACTCGGGGGGGGGGGGGGAGGGTTCTAGATGTGCCTTCCATAAGCGGGTGATAGGTGTCTGCCCACCAAAAGGTGCTCCAAGCTACATATACAGTGGGGGAGATTTCACCATTCAGATTCCACCATTTATTTTGCACTGATCCTTTGGAAAATGAAAGGTGGAATCTGATTGGTTGCTATAGGCAACTAAGCCAGTCCTATTTTACACCAGTTTGATCATTCTACCCCAGTGTTTCCTGGCAATAAAGTAATTTTGCCTCCCTTTCGGCAACAGTGAAACTTTCTCCCATTTTGCTTTGATAGCGAGGGACTAAAAGCACGGCTATCCAGTAATCATCAGACTGATTCAATTAAAGTGATACTCCATACAGTACTTAAGCAAGAAAATGAACAAGGTATGTATCCTTAAGTTTTTTATTTGTTTTACATTCGTCCAGCTGAGGCAGATGAATAGATCTGACTTTGGGGCAGGATCATGGCCCATCTGCTGTTGGCCTACCTACCATTGTGTTCTGTACTGTATGGCTGCTGCTGCCATCATGCCACTGCCATGTCTGCCTACCATCATGTTCCGTACCATATGACCACTGCTGTCAAAATCATTCTACTGCCTCAGTCTGCAGCCTACCTACCTGCCTACCATCACTTCCCATACCGTATTGTGCTTCTGCCACTGTGGCAGCTACTACTCCCTGCTGCTTATCACCTCCTGCCATTTTCCATTACTTCTACTGCTGAACACAATCTACTGCCTGTTCTGTTCCAAGCTCTGCTGCTTCTGCTGTCACTACTATTGCGGCCACATGCCACTATATCTGTACCGTACTCTTTCCACATCCACACTGCACTACTGCAGATCCCAATTAAAAGGGAGATTTTTTCCAGGCTCGCTCAGAACAAACCACTCTTTTTTTCTGTCAATTAACACTTATGTGTATATAAACAGGGGCAGGGATCTGCTTCCGTTGAGCATATTTTTTGGATGCTTTTTTTCTTTTCCATAGCACCATCTGCCATTGATACAGGGACAGTTTTTGAAAACGTTCTAATATGAAAAAGCATAATACATGCAATAGCACTGTGTGTTTTTAAACATAACATCACACCATGCGTTTACCCATAGCTATGTATGTCAGTGTCACTCTGACATTATTTGCTATGATGTCATTGCGCTCAAGAGCTTATTGGGAGGGAGAGGATAAACTTGTTAAAAAAGGGCATTATTTACCAGTTTTCAGCACAATTGAAGCAACTTTTTTGTGACAAATCAATTCAGGTCTGAAGGGAGGTTTTTGAAAAAATTATAGTATTTTTACCTTTAGAAGATGCACCTTTATGAGAAGACACACCTAGATTTTAGAGGAGTAAAATAAGAAAAAAAAAAATATTTTTATCAGACTTTTTATTATCATGCCTCAAATCTGACCTCCATATCAAGCCTCAGATGAGAGTCCAATCAGACCTCCATGTCAGACCCCCATAACAGATGTCCGATCAGACCTCATATTAGACCCCCGTCAGAGCTAAAATAAATGAACTTACCTCCCCTATTCCCCTGCTATACTGCAGGTCTGACATTCTCCCTTGCAATCACAATCCCTGATCTTCTTCAAGGCTCATGCTGCACTTTGACAGGACAGTGCTGCGCACAGGGATGCACCTAGCCTTTCTGCCGCCAAAAGCAAAAATTTAACAAACTACCCCCCCATGGCAAATTCTCAACCTAAAGTATGCCCTTCTAAAAGGGTAATAGGGTAACACAGTTCCACATACCTCTAACATACAGTGGTGTTTCCTTTGATGTATATGTTCTCTGTTCTCATCGTCTCCTTTCAGACCAGACCGCCATGATGATTTCTTTCAGCCATCACTTCTATCTGCAGTGTTTGACTAACAGACATCTTAGTTTCCTACTTTTCTATCATCCTCCCACCTTCTGAACACCCCATCCTGCCACCCCCAATACTGTGCCAGCTGTGCTCCCCAATACTATACTGCAGAAACATTTCCCTTAAAAATACTAATACCACACAGAAAGTGACCTCTGCAATAATTAGACACATAGTGCCCTAAAAATAACAGCGCCCAGCAAACAGTTCCCCTGGCACTAATAGCGTTGCAAACACAATTTGTGCACAATGCTGATACTGTGCCAGGATGCGCTCCCACAGTAATAGTGCTCCAAAAAGTACCACCAATAGTAATAATTCTCTGCCAAAGGGGAATTAGTAGTAATAGTGGCCCCAACAGTACTAATGTACCCACTGTGCCCTAGAAGTAATAATGCTCCCATAGAATAGGGCTCATTAATCACTTTGTACCAAACCCAGGAGGAGTCAGAATTGGTAATAAACCACTTCTGTGTTCTCCTCTGAGCTCCTGGCCATTATTGACAGCCAGGAACCCAACCTGCTCCTGTTTGGCACGGCACTCAGAAACAAAGCTAATCACACAGGCAGATGATTAGCTGCTTCTGTCCAGGTAGCTGGAGGCCACAAACCGTGGCTCTGTGGACCATATGTGACCCACATGCTGCGGATTGTGACCCCTCCATTACACCCATGTAGAGCTGTTGGTTAACTCTACTTGCCAAGTAAATCAAGAGGGAGAGGACTACTGCAAATGAATCAGACTGTTGAAGAAGAAAAATATGCCTTGGCTGATTACATCAAAGATAGTCAAGAGCAAAGATTAATTGAAGTTAGCAAACAGCAGCTGCTCAATGTGCAGGAAACAAAGCAAGAATACAGGAACAATATATTTAAAACTAAGACAGAAATTTGGCATGGAAGAGCAATACAGTACAATTTTCGTGCCTGCTGCCAGAGCACAAGAAAAACAATCATCCATAATATGCATGGTGGCACAGGACACCACTTTTGAAGTCAGACCAGTGCGACCAGTCGATTAAGCAGATAATACTTCCAGTCATGTAAGCAACACCATGTTTCACCAAGTCCAGTCTCAGTAGACAAGAGTCTGGTCAACAAAATCCTCACCCTGATCCTCTTTCCTCCCACCATGGAGAGTCTTGCCAAACAAGTGATCCTACACTCGGATATTCCAAGGAGCTCTTTTCATCGCCATTCCTTCATTTGGGCCTCTCGACAAGCCATCTTGAAAAGGGACATGAGATCTTGTGCCTGGATTCCCAAACTCTTGAGCATTCACAGTCACAAGAAGATGACAGTAGGGAACGGTAATTAGTGTTTCACAAGGTGGATGATGATGATGAGACACAGTTCCAAATAAGTCAATGGCAATTAGTGTCTCAATAGGTTGATGATGAGGAAGAGACACAGTTGTCAATTACTGAGGTAGTTGTTAGGTCAACAAGTAAGGAGGATGAGCAGACTGAGGAAGTGGAAGTGGAAGAGGAGGTGGTGGACGATGACCCAACCTGGGAAGGTGGCAAGCCGAGCGAGGACAGCAGTACAGAGGGGGAGGGATCTGCAGCACCACAACAGGCTGGAAGAGGAAGGGGGGTAGCAAAAGGGAGAAGACGGGCCACACCAAACAGGCCCGCAATTGTTCCCTGGAGCTCCCCCTTGCGGAAATCTCCCTTTCCAAAGGGTAGGTGTTCCCCAGTTTGGCCATGTTTTTTTTTTTTTAAGGAAAGTGTGGACGACAAAACAATTGTAATTTGCAACCCGTGCCATACAAAAATGAGCAGGGGCGTAAACACTAGCAACCTCACCACCACCAGCATGATCCGCCACAGGGCATCAAAGCAACCTTATAGTAGGGCCAAACGCCTGGGTCCACAATTAGTATCTGCGGGTCACACCACTACCTCCTCTTCCCCTGTGTTACATGCAGGCCAATAACCTGACGACAGTGCAGGCCTGGATGCCTCCTGCCCTGCACCTGGGCTTTCATAAGCACAATCAGTTAGCTCATCCACTTCCGTGTCCCAGAGCAGCGTACGAACGCAAGCGCAAATACCCAGCCACCCACCCACAGGCCATAGCACTAAATGCGTAACTTTCCAAATTGCTAGCCCTGGAAATGTTGCCATTTAGGCTTGTGGACACTGAGGCTTTCCGTAGTGTGAGGTTGGCGGCCGTTCCTCGTTAAACAGTCCCCAGCGGTCACTATTTTGCACGGTGTGCCGTGCCCGCCTTACACCAGCATGTGTCCCGTAAAATCACCTGTGCCCTGACCAATGCAGTTACTGGGAAGGTTCATTTAACCACTGACACATGTACCATGGGATGGCACAGGTGTTACTGACGCCAAGGATTGCTGGCCCTAATTCCATCAGGGTTTCCCCCACCTCCTTCATTAGTGGCTCTAACCCCCACTTCTCCTCCTCTGCCTCCACTTTCACCTCAGAATTATCCTCTTGCAGAACCAATCAGCCATCAGTCGGTAGCTGGAAGCAGTGTGACACTGTAGTGGGAAAGCGTCAACAGGCCGTGCTTAAAGAGGACCTTTCATGACTTCTAAAGATATCAACTAAGGATGCTCACATGTAGAGCGGCTCCCAGGGATCTCCCTGCACTTACTATTATCCCTGGGCGCTGCTCCATTCTCCCGGTATAGGCTCCGGTATCGACGCTCACCAAGTTATAGTAGGCGGGGACTTGGTGGAATTGGTTATAGTAGGCGGAGCCTGCCCTTCATCTCCTTCTGCCCGGCTGTAGCGCTGGTCAGTCGCAGCGCAGAACTCATAGCCTGGGAGTTTTGAAGGAGATGAAGGGAAGGCTCCGCCCACTATAACTTAGTGAGCACAGATACCGGAGCCTATACCGGGAGAACGGAGCAGCGCCCAGGGATAATAGTAAGTGCAGGGAGATCCCTGGGCGCCGCTCTCCATGTGAGCATCCTTAGTTGATATCTTTAGAAGTCATGAAAGGTTCTCTTTAAGCTGATCTGCTTAGGTATATATTAGCACCCCCCCGCAAGAACTGTGGCAGGGGATAAGAAACCAGACTGAGGTTTGGTTCTAACCGGGGGGTTACACTACTCTGGTGGTATCATGTCTCAGGGTATGTTTATGTTATTATGCATCATCTGATTCCAGAATATGTTAAGCATTATGTGACTTTAGGACATGCTGGGTTATTTATTACTAAGTGGGATTGTCTATATCACATGTGTATGTGCTCCTATTTACAGCGCTGCAGATCTGTCACTGCAGTGATTTATAGGTGTTTAGTGATTTGAGACTTGGAGCACAGCGTCTATTCATATGTTATATTTTGTTACACTCTGCCTGACATTGTGTACTAGTTTTATTCTACATGTGTGTGCACTCTCACTCACAGTGTCACACTTTACCACGTGTGATATAAGGTAATAAGTAGAGTTCAGCGAACTTCTGTTTTAAGTTTTTTTTCCAATGTTCGGGTTCGGGTTATCCAAGCATCTCGTTATAGATTCCGCTACCACGGACCATAACGGCATTAGGAACACGGGGTGAAGGACCTGGGGTGACGTCACCGTAATATAATTGGATAAGAGGTCGTAGGCTACCACCTCTTATCTAATCCAGTACTGAGCCACGCCCCCTGCACTGATCACATGACAGTGACATCACCCCAGGTCCTCCGTGTTGTCCAAGGTTCGGGTTAATTAAAGAATCCCCTTATGGATTCCAAATGCTGTTATGGTCCGTGGTAGCGGAATCCCTAACGGGATGCTTGGATAACCCGAACCCGAGCTTTGGAAAACAAACCTAAAACAGAAGTTCGCTCAACTGTAATATGGCCTCATGCACACAAACTTATTTTCTTTCCGTGTCCGTTCCCTTTTTTTTGTGGAACCATTCATTTAAAAAACGAAGGTACTCCGTGTGCATTCTGTTTCCGTATGTCAGTTTTTCCGTTCTGCAAAAAAATAAAGCATGTCCTATTTTTTCTAGTTTGTGGACAAGGATAGGCATTATTACAATGGATCTGCCAAAATAACAGACCCGCAAAAAAACCGAATGCCAAACGGAACGTCATCCTTTTTTTTGCGGATCCGCAATTTGTGCACCGCAAAACACATATGGTCATGTGCATGAGGCCTAAGGATTATTATTCCATGGTTATATTCAATGGGCGTGTGACGTATGTGAATGGGAGATTGTACACATATGGTTATTTTCAGGCATTGTATGAGATTATTTATTTTTAGCGGTAGACTACATCATGTTATTATTGGCCCCTATATTTTAACAATCAGTGTAATTATAGACATCCACAACTCAGGGCGGTTGTACTCCTGTACTTTCTTTTAATCTACTTTCATTGTTTCTTTTTCTGCCTGCTAATCAATTATTTGTATTTTGTACTGACTAATAAAGATTGCTGTTTAATTTTACTATATGAGTACCCCATTGGTTCTTTTTGGGATTTTGAGCTGTGGCTCTTGCCACTCAACCTACAACAAGGTATGGTTGTGTCTGATAACTTGGTGGCAGCTTTGGAGCTTGGCAAGCTCACACACATACCATGACTAGCCCACGTCTTCAACTTAGTGGTTCAGCGGTTTCTCAAAATCGACCCCAATTTGTCTGAGCTACTGGTGAAGGTGCGCAGCATGTGCGCCCATTTCTGCAAGCAATCGACAGCTGCCGCCGGTCTGTCAAAGCTGCAGCAGTGCTTACAGTACAATTGCCAGCTTACCGACTTCTGTGCGACGTGTGCACTCACTGGATCTCGACATTCCACATGTTGGCCAGGCTTTGTGAGCAGCAGAGGGCAGTAGTGGAATACCAGCTGCAACATGGTTGTCACCCTTCTAGTTAGCTTCCGCTCTTCACAGGTGAGGAGTGGGCATGGATGTCTGACCTCTGTGAGGTTTTAAGAAACTTTGAGGAATCAACACAGATGGTGAGTGGTGATAACGCTATTATCAGCATCACCATCCCACTTCTGTGTCTACTCAAATTCACGCTGCTCACAATTAAGGACAACACTTTGCATGTGGTGGAGGTGAAAATGGGGGAAGATATTACACAGGGTAATAGCCAGACCACCCTCAGTTAAGTTTCTCAGTTCGTGAATTGGATGATGAGGAGGAGGAGCAAGAGAAGGTTGACTCTGCTATAGAGTGTAGTACCCATGGAAGTTTAATTCCATCTGTTTTGCGTGGATGGGCAGAAGTGGAGGAAGAGGAGCTCTGCTATGTCTGCCTTGTTCACAGGAGCCCAGAACTGTACACAGACCATGTGTGGTCGGACTAGTGATTTGTAAAGTGGTAGGACTCATCACAGGCATCTATGCCCCTTTTGATGCAACCCGTTATCTTATTAGCCTTGGCAGTAGCTGCCTGACACTGGTTTTTACAGCTTAGTTTGCTGCTTATTAAAATTCCTAGATCCTTTTCCACGTCAGTGTTACCGAGTGTTTTACCATTTAGTATGTACGGGTGACTTGCATTCTTCCTTCCCATGTGCATAACTTTACATTTGTCAGTGTTAAACCTCATCTGCCATTTCTCTGCCCAAGCCTCCAATCTATCCAGATCCCTCTGTAGCAGAAAACTGTCCTCTTCAGTGTTAATTACTTTACACAGTTTAGTGTCATCTGCAAAAATTGATATTTTACTGTGCAAGCCTTCTACAAGATCAAAAATTGAAGCAAAAATTGAAAAAACGCCCCCCCCCCCCATGGCAAATTCTTAACCTAAGGGTAATAGGGTAATACAGTTCCACATACCTCTAACATACAGTGGTGTTTCCTTTGATGTATATGTTCTCTGTCCTCATCTTCTCCTTTCAGACCATGAAGATTTTTTTCACTCATCTCTGCTATCTGCAGTGTTTGAGTAACAGACATTTTAGTTTCCTACTTTTCTATCATCCTCCCAGCTTCTGAACACCCCATCCTGCCACCCCCAATACTGTGCCAGCTGTGGTCCCCAATACTATACTGCAGAAACAGTTCCCTTAAAAATTACTAATACCACACAGAAAGTGACATCTGCAATAATTATAGACACGTAGTGCCCTAAAAATAACAGCAACAACAAAAAAAAAGTTCCCCTGGCACTAATAGTGTTGCAAACACAATTTGTGCAAAATGCTGATACTGTGCCAGGATGCACTCCCACAGTAATAGTGCTCCAAAAAGTACCACCAATAGTAATAATTATCTGCCAAATGGGAATTAGTAGTAATAGTGGCCCCAACAGTACTAATGTACCCACTGTGCCCCAGAAGTAATAATGCTCCCATAGCATAGGGCTCATTAAGCACTTTATACCAAGCCCAGGAGGAGTCAGACTTCGTAATAAACCACTTCTGTGTTCTCCTCTGAGCTTCTGGCCATTATTGACAGCCAGGAACCCAACCTGCTCCTGTATGGCCCTGCACTCAGAAACAAAGCTAATCACACAGGCAGATGATTAGCTGCTTCTGTCCAGGTAGCTGGAGGCCACAAACCGTGGCTCTGTGGACCATATGTGGCCCACATATTGCGGGTTGTGACCCCTGAATTACACCCATGAAGAGCTGTTGGTTAACTCTACTTGCTAGTAAATCTAGAGGGAGCGGACTACTGCAAATTAATCAGACTGTTGAAGAAGAAAAATATGCCTTGGCTGATTACAGCAAAGAAAGTCAAGAGCAAAGATTAATTGAAGTTAGCAAACAGAAGCTGCTCAATGTGCAGGAAACAAAGCAAAAATACAGGAACAATATATTTAAAACTATGACTGAAATTTGGCATGGGAGAACACTGCAGTACAATTTTCATGCCTGCTGCCAGAGCACAAGAAAAACAATCATCCATGATATCTATCTTCATGTCCCAGCTTGCAGGGTGGCACAGGACACCACTTTTGAAGTCAGACCAGTGCGACCAGTCGTTTAAGCAGATAATACTTCCAGTCATGTAAGCAACACCATGTTTCACCAAGTCCAGTCTCAGTAGACAAGAGTCTGGTCAACAAAATCCTCACCCTGATCCTCTTTCCTCCCACCATGGAGAGTCTTGCCAAACAAGTGATCCTACACTCGGATATTCCAAGGAGCTCTTTTCATCGCCATTCCTTCATTTGGGCCTCTCGACAAGCCATCTTGAAAAGGGACATGAGAGCTTGTGCCTGGATTCCCAAACTCTTGAGCATTCACAGTCACAAGAAGATGACAGTAGGGAACGGTGATTAGTGTTTCACAAGGTGGATGATGATGATGAGACACAGTTCCCAATAAGTCAACAGTAATTAGTGTCTCAATAGGCTTAATGAGGAAGAGACACAGTTGTCAATTACTGAGGTAGTTGTTAGGTCAACAAGTAAGGAGGATGAGCAGAGTGAGGAAGTGGAAGAGGAGATGGTGGACGATGAAGTCACTGACCCAAACTAGGAAGGTGGCAAGCCGAGCGATGACAGCAGTACAGAGGGGAAGGGATCTGCAGCACCACAACAGGCTGGAAGAGGCAGTGAGGTGGCAAATGGGAGAAGGCGAGCCACACCAAACAGGCCCGCAATTGTTCCCTGGAGCACCACCTTCTTGCGGAAATCTCCCTTGCCAAAGGGTAGGTGTTCCCAAGTTTGGCGATTTTTTTTTTTTAAGGAAAGTGTGGACGACAAAACAATTGTAATTTGCAACCTGTGCCATACAAAAATAAGCAGGGGCATAAAAACTAGCAACCTCACCAGCATGATCCGCCACAGGGCATCAAAGCAACCTTATAGTAGGGCCAAACGCCTGGGTCCACAATTAGTATCTGCGGGTCAAACCACTAACCTCCTCTTCCTCTATATTACGTGCAGGCCAATAACCTGACGACAGTGCAGGCCTGGATGCCTCCCGCCCTGCACCTGGGCTTTCATAAGCACAATCAGTTAGCTCATCCACCTCCATGTGCCAGAGCAGCGTACGAACGCAAGCGCAAATACCCAGCCACCCAGCCACAGGCCATAGCACTAAATGCGTAACTTTCCAAATTGCTGGCCCTGGAAATGTTGCCATTTAGGCTTGTGGACACTGAGGCTTTCCGCAGCGTGATGTCGGCGGCCCTCCCTCGTTAAACAGTCCCCAGCTGTCACTATTTTGCATGGTGTGCCGTGCCCGCCTTTCAACAGCATGTGTCCCGTAACATCACCTGTGCCCTGACCAACGCAGTTACTGGAAAGGTCCATTTAACCACTGACACATGTACCATGGGATGGCACAGGTGTTACCGACACCAAGGATTGCTGGCCCTAATTCCTTCAGGGTTTCCCCCACCTCCTTCCTTAATGGCTCCAACCCCCACTTCTCCTCCTCTGCTTCCACTTTCACCTCATAATTATCCTCTTGCAGCACCAATCAGCCATCAGTCGGTAGCTGGATGCAGTGTAACACAGTAGTGGGGAAGCGTCAACAAGCCGTGCTTAAGCTGATCTGTTAGGTAAATAATAGCACACCCCCACAGAGCTGTGGCAGGGAATAAGAGACCAGACTGAGATTTGGTTCTAACCGGGGGTTAAACTACTCTGGTGGTATCATGTCTCAGGGTATGTTTATGTTATTATGCATCATCTGATTCCAGGATCTGTTAAGCATTATGTGACTTTAGGACATGCCGGGTTATTTATTACTTAGTGGGATTGTCTATATCACATGTGTATGTGCTCCTATTTTCAGCGCTGCAGATCTGTCACTGCAGTGATTTATAGGTGTTTAGTGATTTGAGACTTGGAGCACAGGGTCTATTCATATGTGATTTTTTGCTACACTCTGCCTGACATTGTGTACTAGTTGTATTCTACATGTGTGTGCACTCTCACTCACAGTGTCACACTTTACCACGTGTGATATAAGGTAATAAGGCCTCATGCACACGAGCATATTTTCTTTCCATGTCCGTTCCGTTTTTTTTGCGGACCATATGCGGAACCATTCAGTTCAATGGGTCCGCAAAAAAAGCGAAGTTACTCCGTGTGCATTCTGTTTCCGTATGTCCGTTTTTCCGTTCTGCAAAAAAATAAAGCATGTCCTATTTTTTTCTAGTTTGTGGACAAGGATAGGCATTATTACAATGTATCCGCCAAAATAACAGATCCGCAAAAAAAAAAAACGGATGCCATACGGAACGTAATCCGTTTTTGTTTTGCGGATCCGCAATTTGCGGACCGCAAAACACAAACGTTCGTGTGCATGAGGCCTAAGGATTATTATTCCATAGTTATATTCAATGGGCATGTGACGTATGTGAATGGGAGATTGTACACATATGGTTATTTTCAGGCATTGTATGAGATTATTTATTTTTAGTGGTAGACTACATCATGTAATTATTGGCCCCTATATTTTAACAATCAGTGTAATTATAGACCTCCACCACTCAGGGCGGTTGTACTCCTGTACTTTCTTTTAATCTACTTTCATCGTATCTTTTTCTGCCTGCTAATCAATTATTTGTATTTTGTACTGACTAATAAAGATTGCTGTTTGATTTTACTATATGAGTACCCCATTGGTTCTTTTTGGGATTTTGAGCTGTGGCTCTTGCCACTCAACCTACAACAAGGCATGGTTGTGTATGATAACTTGGTGGCAGCTTTGGAGCTTCGCAAGCTCATACACATCCCATGCCTAGCCCACGTCTTCAACTTAGTGGTTCAGCGGTTTCTCAAAACCTACCCCAATTTGCTTGAGTTACTGGTGAACGTGCGCAGCGCGTGCGCCCATTTCCGCAAGTCATCGACAGCTGTCGCCGGTCTGTCAATGCTGCAGCAGTGCTTACAGTACAATTGCCAGCTCGCCGACTGTTGTGCGACATGTGCACTCACTGGATCTCGACGTTCCGCATATTGGCCAGGCTTTGTGAGTAGCAGAGGGCAGTAGTGGAATACCAGCTGCAACATGGTTGTCACCTTTCTAGTCAGCTTCCACTCTTCACAGGTGAGGAGTGGGCATGGATGTCTGACCTCTGTGAGGTTTTAAGAAACTTTGAGGAATCAACACAGATGGTGAGCAGTGATAACGCTATTATCAGCATCACCATCCCACTTCTGTGTCTACTCAAATACCCGCTTCTCACAATTGAGGACGACACTTTGCATGTGGTTCATCTTCTCAGTTCGTGAATTGGATGAGGAGGAGGAGGAGGAGCAAGACACCACATCCACAAAGCCCACACTTACCTGCCGCACAGGAGATGCCGAACCAACACCATCTGGTTTAAGCTATACCCCTCCGGTTAAGCAAGTCCCTTTCGGAGCACACACTGAAACACATACCTCCACGCAAACCCACACCAAAACATACACCAGGTGGAGGAAGGGCAAGCAGATGCACACAGGAGGGGAAACCATATACAACAAGCAATATGAACAATCAATATAACAAATAAGGGTCGCTCACACAGACAATACAGGGGAAACAACCATCAACCTCCAGCACATGCTCACACCATGGCTGGAGAAAAACAAACTGACCTCAGGCTCCAACACATCAACATATAAAGAGGACTGAGGTCACACCCACCACACCTAGCACACACATCTTAACCTTGTGCACACCGCACCCAGTGAAAGTGCACACGAACAAGAAAAGAAACACGCATGCAAACCTATACCTGTTGCCAGCAGCAACCGCACGTGAGGCTACAACAGAATAGCACTCACATTCGGCAAACCACGCCGCTGGCAACTGCATGCGACACAGAGTCACGACCGAACAACCGGTTGTGACAGTACCACAATGTGAATGAGGCTTTCCATTATGTGATATACAAGTTGTATCGTAGTGCCTCTATCTTGTTATTTTTGTCAGCACTTGCACTTTATGTACAAGTAAATATACAGGAAAGAATGTTTCCTACCAATTTTCCTCTAAAATCATATTTATCTTCGGTTTTGTGCATAATATTGTCAGTCTGTAAAAGTGGCATACAACTCGGACAACATCACTCCCAGCAGCTACGAGGGAGTCCAAGATGCATCCGGACATCCTCCCCATGCTGTTCCCGAACTATTTCAGTGGTGTTTCCATCAATTTCTGACCTCTTCCTGTGAACCAGAAATCCTTTCCTCTTCAGAGCAGGGGGTGCCTGGTTTAATGCTTGGGTTCTCCAATTGACTTCCATTGTAGTCGGGTGCTCTTTAGAGCACCCGAACATCGCGAGGTGTTTGACCTGTTACAAGGACAACGTGCCGTCCTTAATTCCCTCACTGGAGTGTGATAGGAAGATGCACCCGGCAGTAGACAACCTGCTGATGGCATTCACACCTGACACCAGGGACTCAGTGGAAGCACAAAGTGAAGGCAGAGGAGGAGGAAAAAGAAGTCGCCAACGCAGCTGGGTCACCACCAACACCTCAGAAGGCAGGGTTATCATGGGTGAAATGTGGAAAAGCTTTGTCATCACGCCACAACAACCTGCACCACCAGCAGATCTGGAAAGTCTTAGCAGGAGGCAGCATTTCAGCAACATGGTGGAACAGTACACGTACTGACTGATGGGTCTGCCCAGGGGCATAGCTACAGGGGAAGCAGGGGAAGCTACTGCTTTGGTGCGCTGATGTAGAAGGGGACCATCCAGGAGGAGGAGGACTAAAAGACTTTGTCAGGGCCCCCATAACATTATTATTCAATGAAATTATATACAGTGGCAGTACAGACAGTGTAGAAAGTGGATGGAACAGCTGCTGGGCCTGGTCTGAGAGAGTGATCTTTATTAGCCCCAGGAATGGAGGCATGAAAGGAAGGGGTTGCGCAAAAATTACTGTGGGAGGGGGGGGGGCAGTCAAATATTTGCTGTGCTGACCATTCATTTCTAGCTAGGCCACTGGGTCTGCCCCATTCAACTTCTGGGTCTTCAAATTGGGCACATGTCCTGAGGTTGCCCTTCACGCCTTGGAGGTGCTGGCCTACCCTGCAGCCACTGTATTGTCTGAACGTGTATTTAGCATGGCTGGGGGCATTATTACAGACAAGCGCAGCCGCCTGTCCACAGCCAATATAGGCAAGCTTTTGTTTATCAAAAAGAACCAGGCATGGATCCCACAGGACTTGTTTGTACCTTATGCAGAGTATACATGTATACCGTCCTCACCCAACCACTGTTATACTACCGTGCACTTACACTTTGTTTTATTTTTTTATATTTTCCCAATTTTTGGGGGTCTACAGCAATTTAAAAAAATAAAATAGAAAATAAAAAACATGTTGTTGGCGGCTAGTACCTTTTGGCTTCACAGCCCAAAAAAGCTTTGTCATGCAACAATGCAACCGCCAATTGTAAGTTCCCTGACAGTTAGGCAGTGCAGGGGTTTGTACCTGGTAAAATGGTAATATTTCACCCAACAATTTAAAAGAGGATTATTCACATTTTTGGTCACTGTCACCTATGCAATGCAGGGGTTTGTACCCGGTAAAAATGGTAATATTGCACCCAACAATTTAAAAGAGGATTATTCACATTTTTTGTCACTGTCACCTATGCAATGCAGGGTTACTTGACAGCAAATAATTGGAATATGTCAACCCCTTAACTCCCAGACGGTCCGGATTAACTATATTATTTTCCCCGATACATATGCAGCGCAGGTCAGAAAGGTAATTCCTGGCCTAAAAAATTATGATTTTATCACCACCCATGGAAAACATGGATTTTAGTGGTATATTTTGTGGTGTAGGACCTCATTTTGCTCAACATCGTTTTCCACCCAGTCTTCACACCTGCCCTTTTTGTCGGTCTTTACACCACGGAAAGCCGCAGCGGTTTAAACCTGTATTTCGTCATCATCAGAGACGTGCTGCCATGGTCTTCCCCTGTCCCCATTCTCAAACCTGAGTGGTTGGGCATCCGTGCACTCAATCTCTTCTACTTTTGGACTATGGTTATAGCCCTGGGAAACGAAGCATAAGAGAATGTCGCATATAACTGCCACTAGTCAACAATTAAGTTAACTATACAGTAAGACAGTGCCCGTGTACTAAACAGAATACATTTCTTTAGGTCACTCAACAGTGTAACGGAGCAATTCAATACAATTACTTCAATATCACCAAAAATTTGATTTTTCAAGCCAACAATGTAACAGCAGAAGTTAACGGTTTTATTTGCCGCGTACACCGCAAGTACTACCACTCGTGTTGAGACAACCCGAACTGTATAGTTCGGGTTCGTACCAAATTTTGGGGTGTTCGGGACACGGACCCGGACCTGAACATTTACGTAAAAGGTCGGGTTCGGTTTCGGTGTTCGGCGATTTCTATGGAACTTTTTGAAAGGCTGCAAAGCAACCAATCAACAAACATCATACTACTTGCCCCTAGAGGCCATCATAGCCATGCCTACTATTGACATGGCTGTGATTGGCCAAGTGTAGCATGTGATCCAGCCTCTATTTAAGCTGGAGTCACGTAGCGCCGCCCGTCACTCTGCTCTGATTAGTGTAGTATTAGGATGCAGCTGCTGTGGGAAGATTCAGCAAAACCACTTAATGAACAGATCGATCTACAGCTGTGAATCATTCAACTTCTGTTAGTTCATTGCTCACTGGTGTTTAGGCTGCCCAGAGAGTTTTCCTGTCACTTTTTTTCTGGGGTGATCAGCGGCCATTTTGTGATCTTTTGGTGCACCAGCACATGTGTTGAGCTGCCACCAAGTTTAACATACATTTTTGGGTTCAATAGTAGGCTTTTTTTTAAATTATCCGACATCAGGTGTTGTGCTTACTGTAACACCTTGAAACACAGGATATAAATTGGTATATTTTATTGAGGGGTAAAATTTAATTGCCAAAATACCAATCCCCTAAATCTGGTGTTCCAGCTGTGGCTGGCCAAGTGTAATACTGTCCGTCAAAGGATAGATTTTTTCTGTGGTTAAATAAAATCCCTGAAATAGAAATCCTAAACATCTGTGCTTTCCGCTGTTCCTCTCCAAGTGTAATTATATCTGTAATAGGATATATTACACTCGGCATGTCAGCGTCTAAATACAAGGCCTGAAAAATAAATCCTCTATATTTGTGCACACTGCTGTGCATCTCCAAGTGTATTTCTGTCCGTAAAAGGGTATATTACACTAAGTATCTAAATACAAGGGCCGAAAGCTAAATCCTCTACATTTGCACATGCTACTGTACATCTCTAAGTGTATTTCTGTCCGTAAAAGGGTATATTACACTCAAGGTCTAAATACAATTGCTGAAAGCCTAATGCTCTATATTTGCACGTGCTATTGTGCATCTCCAAATGTATTTCTTTCCGTAAAAGGGTATATTACACTAAGTGTCTAAATACAAGGGCTGAAATCGTAATTCTCTATATTTGCACATGTTACTGTGTGTCTCCAAGTGTATTTCTGTCCGTAAAAGGGTATATTACACTCAAGGTCTAAATACAAAAGCTGAAAGCGTAATCCTCTATATTTGCACACGCTACTGTGAATCTCCAAGTGTATTTCTGTCCGTAAAAGGGTATATTACACTCAAGGTCTAAATACAAGTGCTAAAAGCGTAATCCTCTATATTTGCACATGCTACTGTGCATCTCCAAGTGTAATTCTGTCTGTAAAAGGATACCTTTCAGCCAGGGCCTAAATACTAGACCTAAAATTGATATTCCTCTAAATCTGTGGTTTCTTCTGTGCCTGTATTAGTGTAATACGGTACATAAATAGATAGCTAGATAGTGTTAGGTGCCTGTAAATAAAGGCCTTAATTTGAACTCTATACATTGGGCCAAATAAGTTTTTCCTTATTGTGGTGAACTGTAAAAATAAGGAGATCATCTAATATGGGACGCGGACATGGTCCTGGTAGTGTTAGTTGACCCTCTGGTGCTGGGAGAGGATGTGGCCGTTCTGCCACAGCTACGCATCCTAGTGAACCAACTACCTCAGGTCCCAGTAGCCGCCAGAAACTACAGCGATATTTGGTTGGGCCTAATGCCATTCTAAGGATGGTAAGGCCTGAGCAAGTACAGGCGCTAGTCGATTGGGTGGCCGACAGTGGATCCAGCAGGTTCACATTATCTCCCACCCAGTCTTCAGCAGAAAGCACACAGGTGGCGGCTGAAAACCAAGCCCATCAGTCTGTCACATCACCCCCATGCATATCTGTCTTAGCCTCAAGTTATGCTGCTCTCTTTTGCTGTTTGATGACTCTGCGGGCAGGGTTTCCCAAGGGCATCCACCTAGCCCTTCCCCGGCGGTGGAAGACATAGAATGCACTGACGCACAACCACTTATGTTTCCTGATGAGGACATGGGAATACCACCTCAGCATTGTCAGCACGTCTCTGATGATGACGAAACAAAGGTGACAACTGCTGCGTCTTTCTGCAGTGTGCAGACTGAACAGGAAGTCAGGGAGGAAGACTGTGTGGAAGACGATGCAGGGGACGATGAGGTCCTAGACCCCACATGGAATGAAGGTCGTGCCACTGAGTTTCAGAGGAAGAGGCAGTGGTGAGACCGAGCCAACAGCGTAGCAAAACAGGAAGCAGGGTGCAAAAGTAGAACAGCCGTCGCCAAGAGAGTTCGCCTGCTACTGGCCACCGCCACCTGGGACCGAGCACACCAAAGGCAGCTTCAAGGAGTTCCCTGGCATGGCACTTCTTCACACAATGTGCTAACGACAAGACCCGAGTGGTTTGCACGCTGTGCCATCAGATCCTGAAGCGAGGCATTAACATTCTGAACCTTAGCACAACCTGCATGACCAGGCATCTACAAGCAAGACACGGGCTGCAGTGGAGTAAGCCCCTTCAAAACAAAGAAATGGTTCAGGCCCCCCCTGCTCCCTCTTCTGCTGCTGCCTCGGCCTCTTCCTCCGCCTCTGGCGGAGGTTGGCACCTGCCGCCCAGCAAACAGAGGATGTTCCACATACACCACCACTTAAGTCACTAAGCATCTCCACCATGTCACACGGCAGCGTTCAGCTCTCCATCTTACAAACCTTGGAGAGAAAGCGTGAATTTCCACCTAGCCACCCTCAATCTATACTACTGGTCTTTGAAATGCTGTCATTCAGGCTAGTGGACACGGACAGCTTCAAACAGCTGATGGCGGTGGCTGTTCCACAGTAACGTCGTTCCCAGCAGCTACTACTTCTCCAAGAGAGGCGTGTCTTCCCTGCACAACCAAGTATCAGATAAAATCAAGTGTAAACTGCGCAACGCCATCGGTGGCAAGGTCCACCTAACCACAGATACGTGGACCAGTAAGCATGGCCAGGGACGCTATATCTCCATAACTGCACACTGGGTAAATGTAGTGGCGGCTGGGCCCCAGGCGGAGAGCTGTTGACCGCACGTCCTTCCGCCGCCAAGGATCGCAGGGCATCATTCTTTGCCTCCTGTTGCCTCCTCCTCTTACTCGGCTTCCTCCTCCTCTTCTTCCACCTGCTCATCCGGTCAGCCACAGACCTTCACCACCAACCTCAGCACAGCCCGGTGTAAATGTCAGCAGGCCGTTCTGAAACTCATGTGTTTTGGGGACAGGCCCCACACTGCGCAGGAGTTGTGGCGCGGTATAGAACAACAGACTGACGAGAAGTTGCAGCCGGTGAGCCTCAAGCCCGGCCTGGTGGTGTGCGATAATGGGCAAATCTGCAGCTTTGGGACTAGCCGGTTTGACGCACATCCCTTGACTGGCGCATGTGCTGAATTTGATTGTGCAGAAATTCATTCACAACTACCCCAACATGTCAGAGCTGCTGCATAAAGTGCAGGCCGTCTGTCGACGCTTCCAGCGTTCTCATCCTGCCGCTGCTCGCCTGTCTGCGCTACAGCGTAACTTCGGCCTCATATGCGACGTGCCCACCAGGTGGAACTCCACCTTGCATATGCTGCAGAGACTGTGCGAGCAGCAGCAGGACATAGTGAAGTTTTAGCGGAACAGCACCACATCACCACCAATGACTGAGCCTCCATGCGAGACCTGTGTGCCCTGTTGCGCTTTTTCGAGTTCTCCACCAACATGGCCAGTGGCGATGATGCCGTTATCAGCGTTACAATACCACTTATATGTCTCCTTGAGAAAACACTTAGGGCGATGATGGAAGAGGAGGTGGCCCAGGAGGAGGAGGAGGGGTCATTTTTAGCACTTTCAGGCCAGTCTTTTAGAAGTGGCTCAGAGGGAGTTTTTTTGCAACAGCAGAGGCCAGGTACAAATTTGTCCAGCCAGTGCCCACTACTGGAGGACGAGGAGGAGGTGGAGGAGGATGAGGATGAAGCATGTTCACAGCGGGGTAGCACCCAACACAGCTCGGGCCCATCACTGGTGCGTGGCTGGGGGGAAACGGAGGACGATGACGATACGCCTCCCACAGAGGACAGCTTGTCTTTACCTCTGGGAAGCCTGGCACACATGAGTGACTACACGCTGCAGTGCCTGCGCAACGACAGCAGAGTTACCCACATTTTAACGTGTGCTGACTACTGGGTTGCCACCCTGCTGGATCCCCGGTACAAAGACAAGGTGCCCACCTTAATTCCCACACTGGAGAGTGATAGGAAAATGCACGAGTACAAGCGCATGCTGGTAGACACGCTCCTGAAAGCATTCCCAACTGACACGGGGGGACAAGTGGAAGCACAAGGCGAAGGCAGAGGAGGAGCAAGAGGTTGCCAATGCAGCTGCACCACCAGCTGATACAGAACATGTTAGCAGGAGGCAGCATTTCAACAACATGGTGGAACAGTATGTGTGCACACGCCTCCACGTACTGATTGATGGTTCGGCCCCATTCAACTTCTGGGTCTTCAAATTGTCCACATGGCCTGAGCTAGCTTTTTATGCCTTGGAGGTGCTGGCCTGCCCTGCGGCCAGTGTATTGTCTGAATGAGTGTTAAGCACGGCATTACAGACAAACGCAGCTGCCTTTCCACAGCCAACGTGGACAACCTGATGTTAATAAAAATGAACCAGGCATGGATCCCACAGGACCTGTCCATCCCTTGTGCAGGATAGACATTTATAACTGCCTCGCCCTCCACCATGCATTCTTGTCCTCCCGGGCACTTCTTTTTTGAATCCTGTTTTTTTAATTGTAACATTATTTTGGGGGCAACCCCAAGTTGAATGAACCTCTCCTCTGTCTGGGTGTCAGGGGCCTAAATAACTGAAAGTGGCCTGTTCCATTGGTGGGCAACATGAGGCCTGTTTTGCTGCTATGGGACCTCTCTCCTCTGTCTGGGTTCTGGGCCTAAATAACTGAAAGTGGCCTGTTCCATTGGTGGGTAACATGATGCCTGTTTTGCTGCTATGGGACCTCTCTCCTCTGTTTGGGTGCTGGGGCCTAAATAACAAAAATTGGCCTATTCCATTAGTGGGTAACACGATGCCTGTTTTGCTGCTAGGGGACCTTTCTCCTCTGTCTGGGTGCCAGGGGCCTATATTTTAGATAATCGTCTGTATTTCAGGGGCCTATATGTCGTTTAATCATTTGTTGTCTTGGTGGGAGAGATTAAACTCTTTTTTTACTGTCAAATTGACCGCCCCATTGTGTGGGTGTAAGGGGACTAGATTTCGTTTACTTGCTTGCTTTCTTGGTAAGAGACATTTAACTCTTTTTAATGTCAAATGACTGCCCCATTGTGTGGGTGTCAGGGGCCTATATGTTGTTTAATCATTTGTTGTCTTGGTGGGAGAGATTAAACTCTTTTTACTGTCAAATGACCGCCCAATTGTGTGGGTGTCAGGGGCCTATATTTTGTTTACTTGCTTGCTGTCTTGGTGGGAGACATTAATTTCTTCACTGTCAAATGACCTCTCCTCTGTCTGGGTGTCAGGGGCCTACATAAATGATAATGGCCTGTTCCATTGCAGGTTGACCTAAATGCTGTTACGGGACTGCTCTCCTCTTTGTGGGTGCCATTGTCCTCCTGAATTAGTAAACGAGGCCTGTGGCACTGCTGGGTGAAATCAATACTGATTTGGTATGATTGTAGCGCTCCTCTTTGTGGGTGCCATGGGTCTGAATCTGTGAATGAGGCCTGTGGCATTGCTGGGTGAAATCAATACTGTCTTGGTGTGATTTTAACTCTCCTCTTTGTGGGTCCCGTAGGCCGGAATGTTTGAATAAGGCCTGTGACACTGCTGGCAGAGATGAATTCTTCTTAGCTGTGATGTGAATTTCAACTCCCATGTATGGTTGCCATGGCCCTGAGTCTGTGAATGAAGCCTGTGTCACTGCAGGCAGACATGAATTCTTTTTGGCTGTGATGAGAACTTCAACTCCCATAGCATTCCCACCTGACGCCACCCCAACCTCCTATTCCACCTCCTCCTCCAAGTTGCCAATTGATATTGGTTAATTTTTATTTATTTTATTTTAAGTCATTTCCATATCCACATTTATTTGTAGGGGATTTACTTACATTGTTATGCCTTTTGAAGCCCTCTAGCCCTTTCCAGGGCTATTTTACAGCCTTTTTAGTGCCCTAAAGTTCGGGTCCCCATTAACTTCAATGGGGTTCGGGGTCGATTTCGGATCCCAAACCCGAACATTTTCGTGCAGTTCGCCCGAACTTCTCGAACCCGAACATCCAGGTATTCGTTCAACTCTATCTACCACAAAACCAGTGTGTTTGCAACCAACAATGTAAATGCGGAGTTCAAAAGGTTACTTTACATGACTGAAATACAGGGTAGACCTCAGATCTGCTATGTATCACAAAACCAGTGTTTATTGCAACAAATTAAAGAAATGCAGTATGTCACTGCTAAATTTAAAAATACTTTTTTGCGTTGTATGCCAAACTGCTCTGTGTAACAACAATACGGGTTTATTTCCCTCAAGTAATAAGGCTGATGAGTCAGCCTGTATTCGTGGGAGGGGGGGAGGCCTTCATAACCTAGGCACGGCCTCACCTCCGGACGTGCGTGCACAAGCGCTTCCTGTGCTCACTTCCGGGTCAGGTATTGCATGCTTATTGTCCCTGCCTCACGTCAGCCGCGCATTATCGTCACACCGACCGCCCGCTGCCCTTCGGTACCGCCGGCAGGACCGGCAAGGGTAAACCTCCACCGCTTTTGTCTGCTGCAAGGTACCTCCGTACGCCGTTGCTATGTTCAGGTCTCTTGGGGTTCCGCCCCACAGGTAAGGACCGGCGGCGTCTTCCGCTAGCATTACAGCCGGCGTGGGTAAGTGTGGTTCCTTCTTCATTCTCACGGCTTGTTCCCTTTCACTCCCGCCCCCCCGTGCATGTGTCCTCTCTTTCCATTCCTTCGGCCGCCCCAGGACGATCCCCATGTTCTGCTCACTGGAGGGCCGTCTTCCCGCGAGTTCAGGAAACCTCGCGTCCTCCTTCCCTGCTCGTGGCACCCCAAGGAGTGTGTCACTCTCGCGTCCGAGGCAGGGGCTAATATTCTGCTGCACGTGTTTTCAGCTCCAACTCAAGGTACTCAAAGGCATATGCTGTGATGTCAGTTGTAAGCACGGTGTCTCAACAATATCATAGCTTGTATCTAGGGAAGGCTGGGGTAGATGTAGGGGTTTGTCGTCTGTTACCATGGAGACAATAAGGTCGTTAGCATATAGTCCTTTAATGAGGGATTCTCCTACAAGTATCTGTCAATTGTCTTGGGTTACTTTTCCCCAAGGGAGTGGGCTCCCTCTCTTGCAACACTGCTGTAATACCAACACAGGTTCATCAGGGTATGGTTATAAGGGTATACTTAAAACGCGGTGCTTAGGGAATTGTCAATAGCCGCTCATGCACTTACAGGAAGAAGGGGCTATCTGGTAAAAAAAAATATATATATATATATATATATATATATATACAACTCTATCACGGGTCATTGAGGCTCTGGCCTTTATAACTCATGTGCTCTTACTCACTTTATGTTTAAGTCCTTCACAGGGGTACGCTGATTACTGTCATCAAGTGTCCGCAGCTCTTATTCGGGTTGCTCGTAGAGCTCGCCCAAGGGCCCAGTGTTTGGCTGCTCCCCAGCATTTGGATATTTCAAAGGCCCTTCCTATTGGGATTAATTACGGTAGGTATCTAAGGTTGTCACCATCTGTGTAGTTTCAGTCTTCGTCTCCCCCTAGTTGGCCTGAAACGTTCAGGCTGCTCTCTACTCACTTCTGCTCTCCTGAAGCGTTCAGGTCGCGCGCTACTCACTCTCTGCCTGAAGCATTCAGGTTTCTCACTACTCACTCTTATACACTTAACTTGGTCACTCTCTTGCCACCATAACTCAGGCTCCTACTGCTCACTCTCTTTTACCTGAAGTGTTCAGGTTTCTCACCATTCGCTTCTTCTGCCTGAAGTGTTCAGGTTACTCACCACTCACTCCTTCTGTCTGAAGCGTTCAGGTTACTCACCACTCGCTCCTTCTGCCTGAAGCATTCAGGGTGCTCTCTACTCACTCCTTCAGGCCACACAAACAATGCCTCCGCTGGCCGGTCTCACCACGTGCAGAGACCTGCTCCAGCGTGTCATCCATATCTGCTGCTGGAACAAAGCGGAAGACCAGGGCTGCGGTCCTCCAGTCCGGCACTCTGATAATACCTATTTGGTTCCATACTTTATTTACAGATGCTTTATTTACAGCTGCCCACAACTATTATATGTCCTAAATAAGTCAATACAACCGCATCCCTAGTCACTCAGCCTCCACCCTACGTCATCAGCCCTCTATACCAAGGGCAAACTCGTGCACCCTCTGCACTGGGTGCACAGAGCATGTACACTATGCATTCTCTAGTTATCAGTGCACTCTGAGTGATCACTAGTTAACAGTGCATAATACATATACACGACGTGCAATGTGCGATCCCTAGTTATCTGTGCACAGCGTACGATCCCTGGTTATCTTTAAGGCAGTGCATCCTCTCTGTTAGATACACATGTGCAATCTCCAGTTTTCATATTTTACAGTGCGATCAGATATGGCAGTGCACATATAGAGTGCTTATAGTGCGATCACTAGGGACGTCTATAGTAGTACATACCGTGCATACCGAGATCACCTTGTGTACAGTGCGTTAATATTTTAGTTACATCCATAGCAGCATACAGTTTCCCTATCTATGTCTCCCTGGATCGCCCAGGCTCCGTCTATCTCTGTCTCTCCGGAACGCCTTCGTGTCCAACAATGTCTGTCATCTGTTTACGTTCTTATGTACTAACGTCTGTCGCCTGTCACGTACCAGGTTCACGCTATCAACTATTAACATCTGTCGCTTGCTACATACGTCTCAAATCTACGTTCTTGTCTTCTAATGTATGTTGCCTGTTACGTTTCAGGCCCACGTTTCTAACTACTAATGGCTGTCGCCCGTTACTTTTCAGGCTTAATCGCTATTGTTTGCTGCTTTCCTGTTCAAGCATTTAGAAGTCTATGCCCCGGTCACCCTCCCATTAAAAAAATAAATAAAAATAATTAGTTTTGTACAGTCATTTGTATTATCTAATTTCTCTTGCTTCTTGCAGGTTATGCTGGTGGCGGTACAAGTAGGGCCTTCCTCTCCGGCATTTCAGTCTCTGTTCACGGTTAAAGGCAGGTCTGGTTGTCCCAAGCGATAAAGTATCCCTCAAGGGCATACAGAAGGACAGCGATATCAAGGGAACTATTCACGAGTCTTTCTTCCCCCCTAGATAGTAATCCCTTGGGCACTATTCTAGCATTATTATAAGACGGTTATGTTTCTCGGTTATCCGTTTGATAGAACCCAGACGTAATCAAGGGTCAGTTAGTATGGTGCAGAGACCGCTACACAATGTATCTCTGGTCCTTCAAACATCACGGGTCAGTTCTTTCCTACCCTACATGGCTCACTTTTGCCCTCTTTTAGGCCTACCCACGGCAATGGCAAAGGGCACAACTCAGCCATTCATCAGGTCAACTAAGTCTTGTCCAGCTAGGTTAGTCTTGGTGTCATCTCCCTAAGGTTTCAGTGCTGAAATTTGAAATACTAATTTGGGTAGTGTATTTAAAACTGCTTTGTGGACCAGGAATTTTTTCCTAAAAATGCACTGATGCACTATTTAACTGCAAAAATGTAAAATATGTATGTATACACTGTATGTACAACTGCTTTGTGAACCAAAAACACAGCTTTTTTTCCCTACAACACACTAATGCACTATTTCAGTGCTGAGATTTAAAATACGTATTTGTACGGTGTATGCACAACTGCTTTGTGGACCTGGAATACTGCTTTTCTTCCCAAAAATAAACTGATGCACTGTTTCACTGCAGCAAAGTAAAATATGTATTCGTACGCTGTATGCACAACTGCTTTGTGGACCAAGAACACGTCTTTTTTCCCTATAATTCACAAATGCACTATTTAATGACTGAAAATTAAATGTAGGTATTTGTACTCTGTATGCACAACTGCTTTGTGAACCAAGAACACAGCTTTTTCCCCCAAAATTCACAAAAGCACTATTTAACGGCTGAAAATTAAACGTAGGTATTTGTACGCTGTATGTACATCTGCTTTGTGGACCAAGAACACATCTTTTTTCCCCATAATTCACAAATGCACTATTTACCGGCTGAAAATTAAAAGTAGGTATTTGTAGGATGTATGCACAACTGCTTTGTGGACCAGGAATACCGCTTTTTTTCCCCAAAAATACACTGATGCATTATTTCACTGCAGAAATGTAAAATAGGTATTTGTACGCTGTATGCACAACTGCTTTGTGGACCAAAAACACAGCTTTTTCCCCATCATTTACAAATGCACTATTTAACGGCTAAAAATTAAACGTAGGTATTTGTTCGCTGTATGCACATCTGCTTTGTGGACCAAGAACACAGCTTTTTTACCCCATGATTCCCAAATGCACTATTTTATGACTGAAAATTAAACGTACGTATTTGTACTCTGTATGCACAGCTGCTTTGTGAACCAAGAACACAGCTTTTCCCCCCAAAATTCACAAATGCACTTCACTTTTTACTGGCTGGACATTAAATGTAGGTATTTGTACCCTATATGCACAACTACTTTGTGGACCAAGAACACATTTTTTTTCCCCATAATTCACAAATGCACTATTTAATGACTGAAAATTAAAAGTAGGTATTGTGACAAAGTGTGAATAAAACACTGCACTGTTTGATCCAAATACCTTGTTTTTGCCTCTATACTGCATCCACTGACCCTGTCTACCAGAGCGAGTCCCCACTATTGGTGTCGGATGCGGGCAATCGCAGTGAGGCTGGCGTGAAGCCGAAATTTATTGTTGCATATTTTTGGGCGATGTTGTAGGTCCTGGATTAAGCCTGCTAAGTTGCAACCAGCGTCACAGGACAAAATGGAGGAGATGATAAAGCGGCTGGTCCAGGCCATGGCACAGCAGCAGGAGACAAATAGACAACTGCTAGAAGCTAATCAGCGACAGCAGGAAACAAACCAGCGACTGCTGCAACACGTGATGGCACTAGAAAAGTCAGGGATGTCTCAGGGGGTCCCCGATGCCCAGAAAGCAGTCCGCGCGGCGATTCCCAAGATGGCAAAGCCAGATGACATCGAAACCTACCTGGCGATGTTCGAGAAAGTGACCGTGAGGGAGAGACTACCACGAGACCAGTGGGCTGAGGTCATTGCTCCGTTCCTTGCATCAGGATTCCAACAGGTTTACTTCGATCTACCGGACGACCAAGCGGCAGACTACTCTAAGTTCAAGGGTGAGATCCTGGCGAGACTGCGGGTGAATGTGTTGGTCAGGGCCCAGCTGGTGCATCAGTGGGAGTTTAACCCAGCGGAGCCAGCACGACCCCAGTATTATAATTTGCTGCACCTCTTGCAAAAATGGCTGCCGCCTGATGTGCTGAGTCCGTATTGGACCGTATTGTAGCTGACAAATTCTGGAGGGCATTGCCACAACCCTTCCAGTGCTGGGTTGGCCAGACATCTCCTACTAGTGGACCTGGGGCTAGTATGGGGCTACTGAGGAACTCCAGGGGGGAACGCTGGAGAAGGGAGACCGCACGGGATGTGCCCTTTGGGGATCGGGACTCTATAATCTGCTGGCGGTGTCACGAGCCTGGCCATGTACGATCCGACTGTCCCCACCTGGTCGAGCCCATGGACGTAAACTTTGGGTATCGACAGTCATGGTATGCCAGAAGGGTCGGTGTGTCAGAGACTATCCATAATGAACATTTGTGTCAGGTGGAGATGTGTAACACTCCAGTGGCAGCTCTGCTGGATTCAGGAAGTCAGGTGACCCTGATGAGGGCTTCCCACAGAGTTTACAGGCCGGAGAGTTGGGGTGTTCAGCATTCATGGAGATTTGAAAGAATACCCCACTGCTATGGTGTCTGTAAGCACGTGTGCCGGCAGGCAGGTCCATGAGGTGGCTGTAACCACGAGTATGCCCTATGATGTGATAATAGGAAGAGACTTTCCCTTGTTCCCAGCCCTGTGGCCAGCCGTTGTACAAACAATTCCCAGAGCGATAGGAAAACTTCCAGTATCGAGGCCTAGCCCAGGTGAGGTGTTAGGACCCCGGAAACCCAAGGTAGGGAGGCCCACAGTAGGTCCGGTGGGTAAGAGGGAGACAGTCCCACTAAATAGGATAGGTAGGATACATAGTGAGATGGCTTGGCCAGCCCAAAGTCGGATCTATAATCGAGCATCTGGGGTCCATAACTGTAGCCAGGGAGATCCGTTTTTGGTTGTTGGGCCACCTGTGGACAGTAAGGTCAGCGCTAGAGGAAAAGAGATTCCGGCCCCACTGTCTGCTAACGGGGAAGTGGCTGCCACAGAGAAAATTACTGGCAGCCTTTCCGCTGAACAGACTCAGGGAGTCAAGGAGTTTGTTAGTCGGAACACAGAGGTGTTCTATGATCTCCCTGAACGCCTTTCCATAACCCACCGTGATATTGTCACTGAGCCGCAGGCAAAAGTCTGGTTAAAGCCGTACCAGGTGCCCGTGGCTCATCGACAAGCTAGCTCTGAAGTAGCAATATGGGGTTGGGCTCAGCCTGTCACCACCTGAACAAAGAGGGGAAGTCCTGGGTCGCCAGATGGTTTGTGTGATTTCAGAACTTTAGATTTTCAGTGTAACACAGAGCAGGGCAGTTACAGGGAAATGTGAATGCCCTGTCCTGGATATACTGTCTGGCGTGTGTTCACCCCCTCAGGGTTTAACAAAGGGGGGGGGGGTATGTGACACAGTAAGAGGTTTGGTTGTGGAAAACAGGTATTTTCCTCTCAGCCTGTGCTGCAGGGTGATTGTAGCCAGGTGAGGATTTTAGGTGTCAATTCGGGTTTTTGGTTAACACCTAGTTGCCTTTAAAAGACAGCTGGGTTTATGCAAAGGCATCTCTGTGTTGGGATCTGATAGCCTTGTTGCTGGATGGAGGCATGAACTGAAAAGTCCCAAAACTGGAACAGCTGCCTCCAGGTAAGGAGTTGAAGTGCAGAATCATTCCTAATAGGTAAAAACACCAGTCTCTAGTGGTCAATTAGACAACAGATTTTGTGACAGTTTTTTACAGCGTGCAAGGGGCCATAGGCTCCTGTGCTTTGCCGCAAGATTTAACTGTATTGCAGTCCTGAGGAACTTAAATGTGTGCCAATCATGATGTTTTGGCTTAACAATGCCCCTGGCAGTCTTATGTGTGTACACTGTGATGAGCTGTGTGTGTAAAGCATCCAACACAGAGAAGAGTAAACTGTAACCAGTGTTACGTCCAAAAGATTTTAATTAAGAACGTTGACTAAGTTTTCCATCACATAATATGACCTGTCCTTAAAGAGGACCTTTCATCAGGGTAAAAAATGTATACTAAGAATGCTGACATGTAGAGGGGCTCCCAGGGATCTCCCTGCACTTACTATTATCCCTGGGCGCTGCTCCGTTCGCCCGGTATAGGCTCTGGTATCTTCTGTGACTTAGTTCTACTAGGTGTATCCCAGGCTGTAGCGCTGGCCAATCGCAGCGCTCAGCTCACAGCCTGGGAGAAAAAAAAAACTCCAAGGATATGAACTGTGCGCTGCGATTGGCCAGCGCTACAGCCGGGGATACGCCTAGTAAAACCAAGTGATACTAGGCTCCGCCTAGTAGAACTAAGTTACAGAAGATACCGGAGCCTATACCGGGCGAACGGAGCGGCGCCCAGGGATAATAGTAAGTGCAGGGAGATCCCGCTCTACATGTTAGCATACTTAGTACACATTTTTTACCCTGATGAAAGGTCCTCTTTAAGAACTGAAAAATGATCTCCCGGATTGGAAGTGTCAGTCTCCTCTCAGCTCTTGCAATAAGCTTTCTGAAAAATTTTAAAACACATTAATTATTTGTCTTTTATTTGTGTTCTTTTTATGCTTTTAGATTTTTTGTTCCACTCTTTTTATTATTTGTTTTGTTCATTAGTGCTTAACAACGATCAGTATTATCTGAAAATGAATTAACAATTAGGCTTTGAAATTTTAAAGTAACTAAGTATCTCAATCTTATGTTATGATACTAAGTATAAGTACATAAGTAATAAAACCTCAACAATGTCTTGGTACATATATACAACGGACACTCTGAAAAATGTGTCATGTATAAATCAGAAGATTGATGAATTGGATCTGTAATCTGGAGCAAAAGTTATTGGATCCAAATTGGCATTGATGATCCTAGATAATTTTAGTTTGGGTTTGGCAATAAGTATAGATATGCTCTCAATTAAACACCAAATAAAGACCAAAAGCGCAAACATTATAATTAATCTTTATTCATGATACACATAAAATCATATAAAAAATACAAGAGGTGGAGAACAATATATACTGGGCCATGAATAGCCCAAGTAAACAGAAAGCACAATTAAATAAATAGTAAGCAATGGGCAGATATAATTAACACTATAACAAGGTCTATGGTACCAATGTTATAATAATAAAGTGCATAGTGCTTCAAGCATGACCACAATAAACAAAATCCCAGCTAGGAGTAAGGCAAATACATTTATCATAAATCTGTCAACCAAAGTGTCCAAGTGCTAATGCTCACCAATCCCAACGTACGTTTCTCTCTTATTGCTTCATCAGGGGAAGCAGTTCTAAATTATTTCATTTAATAATTTAGAAACTATATTTAATATAGAATAAAAAACTTTTTTAGAGATTATAACGTATAAAGCATATTTGAGAACCCGCGATAAAATGTGTTTTGAAGTGATGACATCAGAATTGATGGATTTTTTTATTTCATATGCACTCTTACAATTTTATAAGCATTTGTTTAAAGAATACACAAGGGATGTGATGCTCAATAGTACAAGATAAAGGGAAGATGCTTTTATGGAAATTGATGTTACACAATGGATTCTAATTTTCAAGAAATAAAAATCACAGTATGGAACAATTTAATATTATACAGAAGCTTTATTATATTTCTATACAATAGGTGTCAGGACAATTTCGAACTGCCCTAGGTATAATGAAGTGAAATGTAGACTTTCTAAATGTTATTTGAAGCTGTCAGAACACTTAAGTTAGAGACAAACTGGCGGCTGCTGTTGTGGCTTCTGCTGCTTGTGGTAGCTGAGTCAGTCGAAGGTGGGCGACTCTGTGGGGGGGTTTGGTCTAGGTGTGCATTCCATAAGCGGGTGATGGGTTTCTGCCCACCAAAAGTAGCTCCGAGCGGCATATACAGTGGGGAGATTTATCAAACTGGAATAAAGTAGAACTGGCTTAGCTGCCCCATAGCAATAAATCAGATTCCACCATTTATTTTTCACTGATCCTTTTGAAAATAAATGGTGGAATCTAATTGGTTGCTATAGGCAACTAAGCCAGTTCTATTTTACACCAGTTTGATCAATCTCCCCAGTGTTTCCTGCCAATAAAGTAATTTAGCCTTCCTTTCGGCAACAGTAAAACATTCTCCCATTTTGCTCTGATAGCGAGGGTCTAAAAGCACGGCTATCCAGTAATCATCAGACTGATTCAATTAAAGTGATACTCCATACAGTACTTAAGCAAGAAAATGAACAAGGTATGTATCCTTAAGTTTTTTATTTTTTACATTCGTCCAGCTGAGGCAGATGAATAGATCTGACTTTGGGGCAGGATCATGGCACATCTGCTGTTGGCCTACCTACCATTGTGTTCTGTACTGTATGGCTGCTGCTGCCATCATGCCACTGCAATGTCTGCCTACCATCATGTTCCGTACCATATGACCACTGCTGTCAAAATCATTCTACTGTCTCTGTCTGCAGCCTACCTACCTGCCTACCCATTACTACTACTGCTGAACACAATCTACTGCCTGTTCTGTTCCAAGCTCTGCTGCTTCTGCTGTCACTACTATTGCGGCCACATGCCACTATATCTGTACCGTACTCTTTCCACATCCACACTGCACTACTGCAGATCCCAATTAAAAGGGAGATATTTTCCAGGCTCGCTCAGAACAAACCACTCTTTTTTTCTGTCCATTAACACTTGTGTGAATATAAACAGGGGCAGGGATCTGCTCCCGTTGAGCATAATTTTTGGATGCTTTTTTCTTTTCCATAGCACCATCTGCCATTGATACAGGGACAGTTTTTGAAAACGTTCTAATATGAAAAAGCATAATACATGCAATAGCACTGTGTGTTTTTAAACATAACATCACACCATGCGTTTACCCATAGCTATGTATGTCAGTGTCACTCTGACATTATTTGCTATGATGTCATTGCGCTCAAGAGCTTATTGGGAGGGAGAACATAAACTTGTTAAAAAAGGGCATTATTTACCAGTTTTCAGCACAATTGGAACAACTTTGCATTGTGACAAATCAATTCAGGTCTGAACTGAGTTTTTTTTTTTTTTTTTAAATACAGTTTTTTTTTAACCCTTTATAAGATGCACCTGATGTGAAGACACACCTAGATATATATTTTTTTATCAGACTTCAGATCAGACCCCCATACCAAGCCTCAGATGAGAGTCCAATCAGACCTCCATGTCAGACCCCCATAACAGATGTCCGATCAGACCTCATATTAGACCCCCGTCAGAGCTTAAATAAATGAACTTACCTCCCCTACTCCCCTGCTATCCGGCAGGTCTGGCATTCTCCCTTGTAATCACAATCCCTGATCTTCTTCCAGGCTCATGCTGCACTTTGACCTGACTGCCTATGATATCAGGTCATTATGCGCTCACAATGACCTGAAGCTGTACACAGTCAGAACAGTGCTGCACGCAGGTAAGCACCTAGCCTTTCTGCTGCCTAAGGCAAAAATTGAAACAACGAACCCCCCCCCCAAAATTTTCAACCTAAAGTATGACCTACTAACAGGGTAATACAGTTCCACATATCTCTAACATACAGTGATGTTTTCTTTCGATGTATATGTTCTCTGTCCTCATCGTCTCCTTTCAGACCAGACCGCCATGATGATTTCTTTCAGCCATCACTTCTATCTGCAGTGTTTGACTAACAGACATCTTAGTTTCCTACTTTTCTATCATCCTCCCAGCTTCTGAACACCCCATCCTGCCACCCCCAATACTGTGCCAGCTGTGCTCCCCAATACTATACTGCAGAAACATTTCCCTTAAAAATACTAATGCCACACAGAAAGTGACCTCTGCAATAATTATAGACACGTAGTGCCCTAAACATAACAGCACCCAGCAAATAGTTCCCCTGGCACTAATAGCGTTGCAAACACAATTTGTGCACAATGCTGATACTGTGCCAGGATGCGCTCCCACAGTAATAGTGCTCCAAAAAGTACCATTAATAGTAATAATTCTCTGCCAAAGGGGAATTAGTAGTAATAGTGGCCCCAACAGTACATATGTACCCACTGTGCCCCAGAAGTAATAATGCTCCCATAGCATACGGCTCATTAAGCACTTTGTACCAAACCCAGGAGGAGTCAGAATTGGTAATAAACCACTTCTGTGTTCTCCTCTGAGCTCCTGGCCATTATTGACAGCCAGGAACTCAACCTGCTCCTGTTTGGCCCTGCACTCAGAAACAAAGCTAACCACACAGGCAGATGATTAGCTGCTTCTGTCCATGTAGTTGGAGGCCACAAACCGTGGCTTTGTGGACCATATGTGACCCACATGCTGCGGATTGTGACCCCTGCATTACACCCATGTAGAGCTGTTGGTTAACTCTACTTGCCAATAAATCAAGAGGTAGAGGACTACTGCAAATGAATCAGACTGTTGAAGAAGAAAAATATGCCTTGGCTGATTACATCAAAGATAGTCAAGAGCAAGGATTAACTGAAGTTAGCAAACAGCAGCTGCTCAATGTGCAGGAAACAAAGCAAGAATACAGGAACAATAAATATGGCATGGGAGAACACTGCAGGACAATTTCCATGCCTGCTGCCAGAGCACAAGAAAAACAATCATCCATAATATCTATCTTCATGTCCCAGTTTGCAGGGTGGCACAGGACACCACTTTTGAAGTCAGACCAGTGCGACCAGGTGGTCAGATGGATTGCTTCCAGTCGGTTAAGCAAATAATACTTACAGTAATAATAAATATCGTTGGGCACTCAAACTATGGACTAGGCAGAAAGCAATTTATTAATAATAAATGTATATAAAAATGTCACAATAAAATATAAAATATAAAATATAAAACAATCCTAGTGCCGCTTATCAATACAAATTGCAATATAAGTACTGAAGCTTGCAACAGTATGAGGATTCAGTTGCCTAAAAAATACAACCAGTCAGTAAAGTCCAGTACTGATGAAATATACTGCAATGTCTCTGGTTAATGGTCAGAGAATTCAGTAGTGGTATATTGTGGCACAATGTCTCTAGTATATATCATAGAGATCCTTGCAGTAAATGCAGGGCTAAACAGCCATCAGAGGAATTCCTTGTGTATGAATCCCACATAGATCAAATAGCCAGCCTATATATAATCGGCAAATAGATAAATTCGAGAGGGAGTGTCACTACTTACGTACCGGTATCTTCCTGTGCGGCGTCCCGCATCGACGGTACAGTAGACTCACCTCTGTGTCCGTATGTTAGTATGTTTCAGAAGCTAACCTCCTCTCCGCCAGTATTAGTTTCACTTGTCACTGTGAATACTGGCGGAGAGGAGGTTAGCTTCTGAACCATACTAACATACGGACACAGAGGTGAGTCAACTGTACAGTCGATGCGGGACGCCGCACAGAAAGATACCAGTACATAAGTAGTGACACTCCCTCTCAAATTTATCTATTTGCCGATTATATATAGGCTGGCTATTTGATCTATGTGGGATTCATACACAAGGAATTCCTCTGATGGCTGTTTAGCCCTGCATTTACTGCAAGGATCTCTATGATATATACTAGAGACATTGTGCCACAATATACCACTACTGAATTCTCTGACCATTAACCAGAGACATTGCAATATATTTCATCAGTACTGGAATTTACTGACTGGTTGGATTTTTTAGGCAACTAAATCCTCATACTGTTGCAAGCTTCAGTACTTATATTGCGTATGAACGCAAGCGCTAATACCCAGCCACCCACCCACAGGCCATAGCCCTAAATGCGTAACTTTCCAAATTGCTGGCCCTGCGTGATGTGTCTCATTATTCAGTCCCCAGCCGTGCCTGCCTTACACCAGCATGTGTCCCGTAACATCACCTGTGCCCTGACCAATGCAGGTCCTGGGAAGCTCCATTTAACCACTGACACATGTAGCATGGGACGGCACAGGTGTTACCGACGCCAAGGATTGCTGGCCCTAATTCCATCAGGGTTTCCCCCACATCCTTAATTAGTGGCTCCAACCCCCACTTCTCCTCCTCTGCCTCCACTTTCACCTCAGAATTATCCTCTTGCAGCACCAATCAGCCATCAGTCGGTAGCTGGAAGCAGTGTGACACTGTAGTGGGGAAGCGTCAACAGGCCGTGCTTAAGCTGATCTGCTTAGGTAAATAATAGCACGCCCCTGCAGAGCTGTGGCAGGGGATAAGAGACCAGACTGAGCTTTGGTTCTAACCGTGGGTTATACTACTCTGGTGGTATCATGTCTCAGGGTATGTTTATGTTATTATGCATCATCTGATTCCAGGATATGTTAAGCATTATGTGACTTTAGGACATGCCGGATTATTTATTACTTAGTGGGATTGTCTATATCACATGTGTATGTGCTCCTATTTACAGCGCTGCAGTTCTGTCACTGCAGTGACTTATAGGTGTTTAGTGATTTGAGACTTGAAGCACAGGGTCTATTCATATGTTATATTTTGTTACACTCTGCCTGACATTGTGTACTAGTTTTATTCTACGTGTGTGTGCACTTTAGCCACATGTGATATAAGGTAATAAGGATTATTATTCCATGGTTATATTCAATGGGCGTGTGACGTATGTGAATGGGAGATTGTACACATATGGTTATTTTCAGGAATTGTATGACATTATTTAGTGGTAGACTACATCATGCTATCTAGATTGGCCCCTATATTTTAACAATCAGGGTAATTATAGACATTCACCACTCAGGGGGCATTCAATCCTAAACATAGGCCCGGACAACCACACAGGCGAGCAGTTGCTATCCCACAGGATGTCAGCTCTCCCGCTCCAGCTGGTCGCAGTGGTCAGTAATGTTCGAAATGAAACGAATAGAATTCTATACAAATTTTATAAAAAATTCTATTTGGCACAAATCCAAATTTCCTCACACTCACCATTGCGTGGTAACGAATAGTTTTTTTTCTAAAATGATTAATTTTTCTCGATATTCTGATCGAATTCCACTTCGCCTACTTCCATTCGCTCATCTCTTATTGTGGATTCAGAAACTGAAATTCATCTTGTGTGAGTTTCTGTGATTTAGCTTCCAAACATATAACCCTCAGTTCTTTCAAAAGGATATAGTTTAAATCAGAAGGCAAAATGGCTTCGCAGTCCCTGTCATTTAGAATCTTTTCACAGATCTGAGATTAAAATAACTACTGTATATTGCCCTCTTTATGGGAGAGCTTAATGGTTATTGTGGCATCTTTTTGAAGAGTAGTAATAGCTGTCATTTCTCCCTTGGTACAGTTATAGGGTACCTTAGACTGAGAAAGCTGCACGAGATTATTAGATGTCATCTATAAGAAAACATCAATGCATGACACATCACATTGAGGGGGCATTTTTTTTACTTTTGTTGTGTAGTATAGTAAAAGTGTCCTCTCGTCAATTTTGTATCTTCCTCATTCAGGCTTTCAAGAAGTCTTACGTCAGATAGTAACATAGTAACATAGTAACATAGTATATAAGACCGAAAAAAGACATCTGTCCATCCAGTTCGGCCTGTTTCCTACAAGTTGATCCAGAGGAAGGCAAAAAACCCCTGTGAGGCAGAAGCCAATTTTCCTCACTTAAGGGGAAAAAAATTCCTTCCCGACTCCAATCAGGCAGTCAGAATAACTCCCTGGATCAACGACCCATCTCTAGTAGCTATAGCCTGTAATATTATTACACTCCAGAAATACATCCAGTCCCCTCTTAAATTCCTTTATTGTACTCACCATCACCACCTCCTCAGGCAGAGAGTTCCATAGTCTCACTGCTCTTACAGTGAAGAATCTTTTTCTATGTTTGTGTACAAACCTTCTTTCCTCCAGACGCAGAGGATGTCCCCTCGTCACAGTCACAGTCCTGGGGATAAATAGATGATGGGAGAGATCTCTGTACTGACCCCTGATATATTTATACATAGTTATTAGATCTCCCCTCAGTCGTCTTTTTTCTAAAGTGAATAACCCTAATTTTGATAATCTTTCAGGGTACTGTAGTTGCCCAATTCCATTTATTACTTTAGTTGCCCTCCTCTGAACCCTCTCCAGCTCTGCTATGTCTGCCTTGTTCACAGGAGCCCAGAACTGTACACAGTCCTCCATGTGTGGTCTGACTAGTGATTTGTAAAGTGGTAGGACTATGTTCTCATCATGGGCATCTATGCCCCTTTTGATGCAACCCGTTATCTTATTGGCCTTGGCAGCAGCTGCCTGACACTGGTTTTTGCAGCTTAATTTGCTGTTTATTAAAATTCCTAGATCCTTTTCCATGTCAGTGTTACTGAGTGTTTTACCATTTAATATATACGGGTGACTTGCATTATTCCTTCCCATGCGCATAACTTTACATTTGTCAGTGTTAAACCTCATCTGCCACTTCTCTGCCCAAGCCTCCAATCTATCCAGATCCCTCTGTAACAGAAAACTGTCCTCTTCAGTGTTAATTACTTTACACAGTTTAGTGTCATCTGCAAAAATAGATATTTTACTGTGCAAGCCTTCTACAAGATCATTAATAAATATATTGAAAAGAATAGGGCCCAATACTGACCCCTGAGGTACCCACTAGTTACAGTGATCCAATCTGAGAATCTACCGTTAATAACCACCCTATGTTTTCTGTCACTCAGCCAGTTACTTACCCACATACAGACATTTTCTACCAGTCCGAGCATCCTCATTTTATATACTAACCTTTTATGAGGTACAGTGTCAAATGCTTTGGAGAAGTCCAGATATACGACATCCAATGATTCGCCGCGGTCAAGTCTAGAACTTACCTTCTCATAGAAACTGATTAAATTAGTTTGGCATGACCGATCTCTCATGAAGCCATGCTGAAAAGGCGTTATTTGCTTATTTTCATTGAGATACTCCAAAATAGCATCTCTTAGAAACCCTTCAAACAGTTTACCAACAATAGATGTTAAACTTACCGGCCTATAATTTCCAGGCTCTGGACCCTTTTTGAATATTGGCACCACATTTGCTATGCGCCAATCCTGTGGAACATTCCCTGTCAGTATAGAGTCCGTAAATATCAGAAATAAAGGTCTGGCTATGACATCACTTAATTCCCTTAGGATACGGGGGTGTATGCCATCCGGTCCTGGCGATTTGTCTATTTTAATCTTTTTAAGTCGCTTTTGTACTTCTTCCTGGGTCAGACAGAACACTTTAAAAGGGGAATTTACTTTTTCATTCTGCATTTCATCTGTCAGTTTATTTTCCTCAGTGAATATAGTGGAGAAAAAAATATTTAATAGTTTTGCTTTATCCTCGTCGCTCTCTGCAACACCCCCCTCATTGCTATGTAGACGGCAGACTCCTTCAGATTTATATTTTTTACCATTTATATAATTGAAGAACATTTTAGGGTTAGTTTTACTCTCTTTGGCAATTAATCATTCGGTCTCTAGTTTGGCAATTTTAATTAGTTTTTTACATATTCTACTTTTTTCCTTATAGTTTATCAGTGCTTCCTGGCTCCCCTCCTGTTTTAGTGATTTATATGCTTTCTTTTTGTCATTTATTGCTTTCTTTACGGTTCCATTTATCCACATTGGTTTCTTATTGTTTCTTAGCCTTTTATTCCTATATGGTATGTACCTCTCACAATTGGATGTTACAATGCTTTTAAAAATCTCCCAATTTGTGGTTGTATTTTTATTTTTGAGGACTTTGTCCCAGTTAGTTAGGCCTATGGCCTCGCTTAGTTGGCTAAATTTAGCTTTTTTAAAGTTTGGTATTTTTGTTCCTCCCTTTAGAAACTCTCGTTTGAAGGATAATTTGAAGGTTATAACTTTATGGTCACTATTTCCTAGGTGTCCCCCAACCTGCACATCTGTTGTTCTATCAGGTCTATCAGTTAATACTAAGTCCTGTTTGGCCGTCCCTCTAGTGGCGTACTGAACCAGTTGGGAAAGGTAATTGTCTTTGGATATTGCCAAGAATCTGTTTCCATTTTGGGATGTACAGCTTTCAGTTTCCCAGTCTATCTCTGGGTAGTTGAAGTCCCCCATAATAACCACCTCATTATGATTTGCCGCCTCGTCTATCTCGTTTAGTAATAGATTTTCTGTGGACTTTGGTATATTAGGTGGTTTATAATACACTCCTATTAGTAATTTATTATTGTTTTTTGCTCCATGTATTTCTACCCACAGTGACTCCACATGTTCTCATGTATCTCATGTGGAATCCCTAGTCCTTGGAATTCCCTCTTTTCTATATTTTGAAAGTCTGTATTCCACCTGCGTTTGCAGGCAAGAAGGTTTAGGTCTTTTATCGAAATGAAAAGATCAAACCGAGATGAGCCCTTACAATTGGAGGAACTTCGAGCGCCTCTTGAGAACTTTCCCTATGGAGGGAAAGGCTCTGATTTTTAAACACTACCAGGAAACTCTTCTCCCTCATCTATTAGATACACTTAAAGACGCTTTCTGATTGGGAAAATTACCTGCCTCCATGCGGGAGGCGTTGATGGTGGTGCTACCAAAGACTGGGAAGGATCTAACTCTACCTGACTCCCATAGCCCTATCTCCCTTTTATCAGCTGATGTGAAAATACTGGCAAAGGTACTAGCTAAACACCTGAATAAATTGATTAACTCCATTATACATGAGGACCAGTCGGGATTTATGCCGAACCAGAGGACCTCCATTAATCTTCGGAGATTATTCCTAAATCTCCAGAGACCGATGGACACTGGGGGCTACCGCAAGGTGATGGGAATATCTGTAGGAAGTTATGAAGGCTATGGGATTCCGACCGGGATTTTTGTCATGGGTGCAGATTTTGTACTGCTTACCAGTAGCCAGAATTAGGGAAAATGGGGTGTTGTCTGTACAGTTTCCATTGAATTGGGGAACAAGACAGGATTGTCCGTTGCCCCATTTATTGTTCGCTATTGCCATCGAGCCTCTGGCCTGCCTCCTGAGTGTGTCTCCCAATTGGAGAGGGTTTCCACTGGGTCCCTGAGAGGAAAGAATCTCTCTATATCCTAATGGCCTGCTTATATATACTAATAAATTGAAGAAGATCGCAGCACTCCAATATCTTTCAAATAATTTCCTTTATTCCACCTCAGAGATGCGTCGTTTCAACTCACTTGGAGTCTTAATCAAGCATAAAGTATACAGCAAGTGACAAACATATATACCCAGTGCATACAAACAATTGGTAAAGAAGGGGGGGTCAACCCCTCCCCCCTGTTGACATCATTCACAAACAGTGTAAAGAAATCACCTAATAGGATAATGAATAAAACAGATCACCAACTATCTCACATGCTTCAAGATAGAAGTGCATACCTTGCTTTATCCATGGAAAACAGTAACCGGTTATACTAGAGGAACGCTCTAGTAATCCTCTCATAAAGTGCGCATGCTCCGTATTGGGTCCCGATGTTTCAAAAGTTCAATCTCAATCCCAGCCGGGTATTCGTCATGTACAGGTCATCTGACCTGATACGTCATCGAGAAGTGTCCATGGATCTAAAAACAGCCCGCCCCTGATGTTGTCGTCAGCAAGAGGCCGATCATATGCCGGTCATGTGACCGGACGCGTCACCAGGAAGTGTCCATATACTAAACGCAGGCTCACCCTATCACGTAAGGGAGCCGATGTTCCATGTATGGGAGGAATTGATGTATTTTAATGTAGTAAGAAGCAGGTTTTAGACAAAGTAAAAAATCAAAAATGGCTACTATAATGGAATAGATCCTCTAAAACGGGCTCAGCAGGGTGAATACTACCCAGAAATGATGGGTGCAAGAGTTCACTGTGTATACCTATATGGGCATGCCGCGGACTATCGGTCATGACCACAAAGGGTTACCTAATTCATAAACAATGGGGTCTCACAAAAGGTATTATACCTGGGGATAGACACCTAGGAGTTTGCTTTTAAGCAATAGACATGAAGTGGACCACCTAATTAAAGGTGAACGTCCACAGCAAAGGTACATGTCCACGACAAGGCGTCCACCAGGATGTAACAAACTCCCAACACAGCAATCAAACATTAGATCGGGGTCTGAGTAGGGCAATTTCCATTCCAAACTCAGTACCCTATGTATCAATCAGCCTGCAGGGAGAATAAGGACAAAAAGCATCCCTACAGCACCAATAAGGTGTCAGTAAGGCATGCAAGTGTGTCCACAACAGTGATACCAACGCCAACTTTACACCCCCAGAAAAAGCATGCACTCCAGGAGAGGAAACAATTAGACATCCAAAGGTGGCCCTTATCAACATAGCAGACCTGTGATCATTCTCCGATGATCCGCCATCAGTCGACTACACTCGAACCTCCGAAAAAAGTAGATCACTAATTTCTATAGCCTCTGCTTGTATCCAACAGGTACCAGCAATGTACTCAAGAGATATGGAACTGTGTTCAACCCGCTGAGGCCCAAATTCAAGGATGAGGTGATCTGGGAAAACAAAGAATATATATAAATAATGTGAAAATTAAAATCAATGTGAGTACGTGGTACAACAATATCCTGAGTGGCAATTCTAGAAGAGGGACCCAATCTTGAAGTCACGGTTCATACCCCTGGGCTCTAGGGTGTCCAGCTCATAAATCCACCTAAGTTCCAGTTTTTTCAGGAGTCTCTCACGATCACCTACTCTCATCAGAGGGGGAAGCCCATCCATAATTCTAAAACGGAGCTGTGACACATTTTGTCGCTGTTTGACAAAATGTTCCGGGACCGGAAGGTCTCCTTCACATGTTCCAGGGTTGGCAACTCTTCTCTCAATGAGTTTTCTGATGGTATACCGGTGCTGATTAAATCTCAATTTGCAGGGTTGTGTTGTTTCGCCTACATATAGCAGGCCACAAGGGCACTGCAATGTGTAGATGACAAATTCAGAGACGCATGTATAGGTATCTCTTATCTGGTAACATTTACCCGTACGTGGGTGTGTAAATGAATCACCCTTCAGCAGTCTGTTACAATTGCAGCAGTTGTAGCAAGGGTAACAGCCTTTCTTCATTCTATTTCTAGTACTCTCTTTAGGCAGGACTGTGCGTGTGAGTCTATCACCCAAGTTTTGGACCTCCTGTATGACATCAGGGGTGGTGTCTGAAACTCTGTGATATCTGGGAAAGACCGCAACAGTATACCCCAGTTACGTTTGAGTACTGTTGCTATCCGTGGGCTCAATTTAGAGAAAGTAGACACAAAAGGAATTCTGGAGGGTCGGGTCTCCCTATCTCGTGGGTTCAACAATTGTTCCCGTGAAGTCTCCCTGACCTTCTGGCTATGATATTCCACTAATTTCTTAGGATATTTCCTATCTGCAAACTTCCATCCCATGTCATGGAGTCGTGTTTCCAATTTCGTTTCATCTGAAACTATGCGTCTGACCCTTAAGAGTTGACTATACGGGAGAGAGATAATCATTCCCTTCGGATGTGCACTGTCATACAACAGAAAATTGTTTCAGTCAGTTGCCTTTGTAAATATGTCGGTCTGTAGTCCCTGATCCGTCACATACACCAGCGTGTCAGAGGAATTGTAGAGAGTGTGTTGATTCAACTCTCGTGAATTTTATCTGTGGATGTATATCATTGATGGAGTCATGGAAGGATTGTAAATCATCTGCCGTGCCGGTCCACACCAGGAAGACATCATCGATATATCGCATCCACCCCCTCACAAACTGGAAAAGGGTAGATGGATATATAAAGTGTTCTTCCACATGGGCCATATAGATATTTGCATAAGTCGGGGTAACGTTGGACCCCATTGCGGTGCCCCGACACTGCAAATAAAATTGCCCATCAAACTGAAAATAGTTGTCGTGTAAGAGAACCTCCAAAAGTGAAAGCAAAGATTCATGTACTTTAGTGGAGTGTTTAGAGTGGTCTAGGGCCCATTTGACAGCTGCCAGACCAAAATCATGCTCAATGCATGTATATAGACTGGAAACGTCAAAAGAGACAAGTCTATCACCCGGGGCAAAATCCAACCTAGCCAGTTTATTGAGGAAGTCAGTAGTATCCCTGACATATGAAGGAGCATTAGTTGCATAACTTCTCAATGTTTTATCAGAAACAAAAACGCTACAGGGGAGAAAACAGAATCAATACTCAACACAATTGGTTGGCCTGGGGGGTTGTTTAGGTCCTTGTGAATCTTGGGGAGAATGTATAATGAATAGTGTTGAGCGAACAGTTCGAGCATAGTTCAGGTTCGTACCAAATTTTGGGGTGTTCGGGACCCGGACCCGAACATTAAAAAAAAAGTTTGGGTTCGGGTCCATTGTTCGACGATCTATTCTCGCTTTCTGAAGGGCTGCCAATCAACTAGCGTTTTACTTCTTGCCCTAAGAAGCCATCACAGCCATGCCTACTAATGACATGGCTGTGATTGGCCAAGTGCAGCATGTGACCCAGCCTCTATTTAAGCTGGAGTCACGTAGCGCCGCACGTCACACTGCTCTGATTAGTGTAGGGAGAGGACGCAGCTTCTGTCAGGGCGAGATTAGGCAGGGAAAAGTCAGCAAAAACACCTAATGAAGTGATCTATCTACAGCTGTGAATCATTCAACTTCTGCTAGTTTATTGCTCACTGGTTTTTAGGCTGCACAGAGCGTTTTTCTGTCACTTTTTTCTGGAGTGATCGGCGGCCATTTTGTGACTTGTGGTGCACCAGCACAAACTGCCACCAAGTCCATCAATCCATCAATACTAGTTTTTTTTTTTTTTTTTTGCTATATCCTACATCAGGGGCTTGGCTGTGCTTATTGTCACCCCTAGAAACTCAGGACAGAAATTTCTATATTTTATAAAGGGGTTAAATTCAATTTCCAAAATAGGAATCCCCTATATCTGGTGTCCCAGCAGTGGCTGGCAAAGTATAATAGTGTTCGGCAAAGGATATATTTTGTTCTGGGGTGAAATTCAATAGCCAAAATAGCAATACCGTAAATCAGTGGTTTCAGCAGTGGCTGGCCAAGTTTAATAGTGTCCTGCAAAGGATATATTTTGTTCTGGGGTGAAATTTAATTGCCAAAATAGCAATACCATAAATCGGTGGTTTCAGCTGTGCTTGGCCATGTTTAATAGTGTCCGGCAAATGATATATTTTGTTCTGGGGTGAAGTTCAATTGCCAAAATATCAATACCCTAAATCTGGTGTTCCAGCTGTTGCAGGTCTAGTTTAAATATGTCCGTAACAGGGTATATTTTGTTCTGGGGTGAAATTCAATTTCCAAAATAGCAATACCCTGAATCTGGTGTCCCAGCTATGGCTAGCCAAGTGTAATACTGTCTGCTGTCTGGCACAGGATGGATGATTTTCTGTGGTGAAATTCAATTGCCAAAATAGCAATTCCCTAGATCTGGTGTCCCAGAAGTGGCTGGCAAAGTATAATAGTGTCCGACAAAGGATATATTTTGTTCTGGGGATGAAACTCAATTGCCAAAATAGCAATACCATAAATCTGTGGTTTCAGCTATGGCTGGCCAAGTTTATTAGTGTTCGGCAAAGGATATATTTTGTTCTGGGGTGAAATTTAATTGCCAAAATAGCAATACCATAAATCGGTGGGTTCATCTGTGGCTGGCCAAGTTTAATAGTGTCCGGCAAAGGATATATTTTGTTCTGGGGTGAAATTCAATTGCCAAAATAGCAAAACCCTGGATCTGGTGTTCCAACTGTTGCAGGCCTAGTTTAAATATGTCCGTAACAGGGTATATTTTGTTCTGGGGTGAAATTCAAATGCCAAAATAGCAATACCCTGAATCTGGTGTCCCAGCTGTGGCTAGTTAAGTGTAATACTGTCTGCTGTTCTGGGGAGAAATTCACTTGCCAATATAGCAATACCCTGAATCTGGTGTTCCAGCTGATGCAGGCCAAGTGTTTATCAGTCCGGAAAAGGGTGTATTACACTCAAGGTGTATATACAAGTGCTAAAAGGGTCATCCTCAATAACTTCAAACGCTACCGTGCATCTCCCATTGTATTTCTGTCCGTTAAAGGGTATATTACACAAACTGTTAAAATACAATTGCTGAAGGCATAATCCTACATATTTTTTCACACGCTACTGTGCATCTCCAAGTGTAAATCTGTCCATAAAATGATACCTTTCATCCAGGGCCTAAATAATAGCCCTACAATTGATATTCCCCTAAATCAGTGGTTACTGCTGTGCCTGGATTAGTGTAATACAGTACATAAAAAAATAGGCAGATAGTGTTAGGTGCCTGTATAAAAGGCCTGAATTTGAAATCAATACATTGGGGCAAATATTTTTTTCCTTATTGTGGTGCTTGGTGAACGGTAACAATGAGGAAAACATCTAGTAAGGGACGCGGACGCGGTCGTGGTGGTGTTAGTGGACCCTCTAGTGCTGGGAGAGGATGTGGCCATTCTGCCACAGCCACACGTCCTAGTGAACCAACTACCTCAGGTTCCAGTACCCGCCAGAATTTACAGCGATATTTGGTTGGGCCCAATGCCGTTCTAAGGATGGTAAGGCCTGAGCAGGTACAGGTGCTAGTCAATTGGGTGGCCAAAAGTGGATCCAGCATGTTCACAACATTATCTCCCACCCAGTCTTCTGCAGAAAGCGCACATGTGGCACCTGAAAATCAAGACCATCAGTCTGTCAAATCACCCCCATGCATATCAGGGAAACTGTCGGAGCCTCAAGTTATACAGCAGTCTCATATGCTGTTTGAAGACTCTGCTGGCAGGGTTTCCCAAGGTAATCCACCTAGCCCTTCCCCAGTGGTGTAAGACATAGAATGCACTGATGCAAAACCACTGATGTTTCCTGATGATGAGGACATGGGAATACCACCTCATCGGAGTCCGCTCGTCTCTGATGATGACGAAACACAGGTGCCAACTGCTGCGTATTTTTGCAGTGTGCAGAACGAACAGGAGGTCAAGGAGGAAGACTGTGTGCAAGACGATGCAAAGGATGATGAGGTCCTTGACCCCACATGGAATGAAGGTCGTGCCACTGACTTTCATAGTTCAGAGGAAGAGGCAGTGGTGAGACCGAGCCAACAGCGTAGCAAAAGAGGGAGCAGGGGGCAAAAGCAGAACAGTCGCTGCCAAGAGAGTTTGTCTGCTACTGGCCACCGTCACTAGGGTCCGAGCACCCCTAAGGCAGCTTCAATGAGTTCCCTGGCATGGCACTACTTCAAACAATGTGCTGACGACAAGACCCGAGTGGTTTGCACGCTGTGCCATCAGAGCCTGAAGCGAGGCATTAACGTTCTGAACCTTAGCACAACATGCATGACCAGGCATCTACATGCAAAGCATGAACTGCAGTGGAGTAAACACCTTAAAAGCAAGGAACTCACTCTGGCTCCCCCTGCTCCCTCTTCTGCTGCTGCCTCGGCCTCTTCCTCCGCCTCGGGAGGAATGTTGGCACCTGCCGCCCACCAAACAGAGGATGTGCCACCGACACCATCACCTGCGTCGTCAAGCATCTCCACCATGTCACACGGCAGCGTTCAGCTCTCCATCTCACAAATCTTAGAAAGAAAGCGTAAATTCCCACCTAGCCACCCTCGAGCCCTGGGCCTGAATGACAGCATTTCTAAACTACTGGCCTTTAAAATGCTGTCATTCAGGCTGGTGGACATAGACAGCTTCAAACAGCTGATGGCGATGGCTGTCCCACAGTATGTTGTTCCCAGCCCCCACTACTTCTCCAAGACACCTGTGCCTTCCCTGCACAACCAAGTATCCGATAAAATCAAGTGTGCACTGCGCAACGCCATCTGTGGCAAGGTCCACCTAACCACAGATACGTGGACCAGTAAGCATGGCCAGGGAATTTATATCTCCCTAACTGCACACTGGGTAAATGTAGTGGCGGCTGGGCCCCAGGCAGAGAGTTCATTGGCGCACGTCCTTCCGCCGCCAAGGATCGCAGGGCATCATTCTTTGCCTCCTGTAGCCTCCTCCTCCTACTCGGCTTCCTCCTCCTCTGCTTCCACCTGCTCATCCAGTCAGCCACACACCTTCACCACCAACTTCAGCACAGCCCGTGGTAAACGTCAGCAGGCCGTTCTGAAACTCATATGTTTGTGGGACAGGCCCCACACCCTTGAATTGAACAACAGACCGACCAGTGGTTGCTGCCGGTGGGCCTCAAGCCCGGCCTGGTGGTGTGCGATAATGGGCGAAATCTCGTCGCAGCTCTGGGACTAGCCGTTTTGACGCACATCCCTTGCCTGGCGCATGTACTGAATTTGGTGGTGCAGAAGTTCATTCGCAACTACCCCGACATGTCAGAGCTGCTCCATAAAGTGTGGGCCGTCTGTGCGCACTTCAGGCATTCACATCCTGCCGCTGCTCGCCTGTCTGGGCTACAGCAGAACTTTGGCCTTCCCGCTCACCGCCTCATATGCGACGTGCCCACCAGGTGGAAATCCACCTTGCACATGCTGGAGAGACTGTGCGAGAAGCAGCAGGCCATAGTGGAGTTTCAGCTGCAGCACGCACGCGTCAGTCGCACTGCGGAACAGCACCACTTCACCACCAATGATTGGGCTTCCATGCGAGACCTGTGTGCCCTGTTGCGCTGTTTCGAGTACTCCACCAACATGGCCAGTGGCGATGACACCGTTATCAGCGTTACAATACCACTTCTATGTCTCCATGAGAAAACGCTTAGGGCGATGATGGAAGAGGAGGTAGCCCAGGAGAAGCAGGCGGAGGAGGAGGATAAGGGGTCATTTTTAGCACTTTCAGGCCATTCTGTTAGAAGTGGCTCAGAGGGAGGTTTTTTGCAGCAGCAGAGGCCAGGTACACATGTGGCCAGCCAGGGCCCACTACTGGAGGAGGATGAGGAGGAGGTGGAGGAGGATGAGGATGAAGCAGGTTCACAGCGGGGTGGCACCCGACACAGCTCAGGCCCATCACTGGTGCATGGCTGGGGGGATACGGAGGACAATGACGATACGCCTCCCACAGAGCACAGCTTGTCCTTACCTCTGGGGAGCCTGGCACACATGAGCGACTACATGCTGCAGTGCCTACGCAACGACAGCAGAGTTGCCCACATTTTAACGTGTGTGGACTACTGGGTTGCCAACCTGCTGGATCCCTGGTACAAAGACAATGTGCCCACCTTACTTCCTGCACTGGAGCGTAATAGGAAGATGCGCGAGTACAAGCACACGCTGCTAGACGCGCTCCTGAGAGCATTTCCAAATGTCACAGGGGAACAGGTGGAAGCCCAAGGCGAAGGCAGAGGAGGAGCAAGAGGTCAACAACGGAGCTGTGTCACGGCCAGCTCCTCTGAGGGCAGGGTTAGCATGGCAGAAATTTAGAAAATTTTGTCTCCACGCCACAGCTAACTGCACCACCACCTCATACGGAACGTGTTAGCAGGAGGCAGCCTTTTACTAACATGGTTGAACAGTACGTCTGCACACCCTTCCACGTACTGACTGATGGTTCGGCCCCATTCAACTTCTACGTCTCCAAATTGTCCACTTGGCCAGAGTCAGCATTTTATGTCTTGGAGGTGCTGGCCTGCCCGGCGGCCAGCGTTTTGTCTGAACGTTTATTCAGCACGGCAGGGGGCGTCATTACTGTCAAACGCAGCCGCCTGTCCACAGCCAACGTGGACAAGCTGATGTTCACAAAAATGAACCAGGCATGGATCCCACAGGACCTGTCCTCCCCTTTGCAGAATAGACATTTATAATTGCCTCCCCCTCAACCATGTATTCTTGTGCTCGGGGAACTTCTTTATTGAATACTCATTTTTTTAACTTTACCATGATCTTGCGGTGCAACCCAAAGTTGAATAAACCTCCCCTCTGTCTGGGTGCCGGGGTCTGAATAACTGAAAGTGGCCTTCTCCAGTGGTGGGTCATATGACGCCTTATTCCTTGCTGTGGGAACTCTCTCCTCTGTCTGGGTGCTGGGGCCTAAATAACTGAAAGTGGGCTTCTCCAGTGGTGGGTCATATGACTCCTTATTCCTTGCTGTGGGACCTCTCTCCTCTGTCTGGGTGTTGGGGCCTAAATAACTGAAAGTGGCCTTCTCCAGTGGTGAGTGATATGACGCCTTATTCCTTGCTGTGGGACCTCTCTCCTCTGTCTGGGTGCTGGGCCTAAATAACTAAAAGTGGCCTTCTCCAGTGGTGGGTCATATGACGCCTTATTCCTTGCTGTGGGAACTCTCTCCTCTGTCTGGGTGCTGGGGCCTAAATAACTGAAAGTGGGCTTCTCCAGTGGTGGGTCATATGACTCCTTATTCCTTGCTGTGGGACCTCTCTCCTCTGTCTGGGTGTTGGGGCCTAAATAACTGAAAGTGGCCTTCTCCAGTGGTGAGTGATATGACGCCTTATTCCTTGCTGTGGGACCTCTTTCCTCTGTCTGGGTGCTGGGGCCTAAATAACTAAAAGTGGCCTTCTCCAGTGGTGGGTCATATGACGCCTTATTCCTTGCTGTGGGACCTCTCTCCTCTGTCTGGGTGCTGGGGCCTAAATATCTGAAAGTGGCCTTCTCCAGTGGTGGGTGATATGACGCCTTATTCCTTGCTGTGGGACCTCTCTCCTCTGTCTGGGTGCTGGGGCCGAAATAACTGAAAGTGGCCTTTTCCAGTGGTGTGTGATATGACGCATGATTCTCTGCTATGGGACCTCTCTCCAATTAATATTGGTTAATTTTTATTTATTTTATTTTAATTCATTTCCCTATCCACATTTGTTTGCAGGGCATTTACCTACATTTTGCTGCCTTTTGCAGCCCTCTAGCCCTTTCCTGGACTATTTTACAGCCTTTTTAGTGCCTAAAAGTTCGGGTCCCTATTGACTTCAATGGGGTTCGAGTTCAGGATAAAGTTCGGGTCGAGTTGGGATCCCGAACCCGAACATTTTCGGGAAGTTCGGCCGAACTTCTCGAACCCGAACATCCAGGTGTTCACTCATCTCTATTTATAACGTCTGCTCACCTGTAGCCCATCACTGCAATGTTTTATGGGGTTCTCTAGGCTTCAGGCCCTCACCTCCAATGCTTTATAGCGTCTGCTCACCTGTAGCCCATCACTGCAATGATTATAGGGTTCTTTAGGCTTCAGGCCCTCACCTCCAATGCTATATAACGTCTGCTCACCTGTATCCCATGACTGCAATGTTTTATGGGGTTCACTAGGCTTCAGGCCATCTACTCCAATGCTTTATACCGTCTGCTCATCTGTAAGCCATTACTGCAATGTTTTATGTGGTTTGCTAGGCTTCAGGCCCTCACCTCCAATACTATATAAGGTCTGCTCACCTGTAGGCCATCACTGCAATGTTTTATGGCATTCGCTAGGCTTCAGGCCCTCACCTCCAATGCTTTATACCGTCTGTTCACCTGTAGACGATCACTGAATTGATTTATGGGGTTCACTAGTTGTCAGGCCCTCACCTCCAATGCTTTATAAGGTCTGCTCAACTATTGTCCATCACTGCATTGATTTATGGGGTTCGCTAGGCTTCAGGCCCCCACCTCCAATGCTTTATGCCGTCTGCTCACCTGTAAGCCATCATTGCAATGATTTATGAGGTTCGCTAGGCTTAAGCCCTCACCTTCAATGCTTTATACCGTCTGCTCACCAGTAGGCCATAACTGCAATGTTTAATGGGGTTTGCTAGGCTTCAGGCCCTCACCTTCAATGCTTTATAATGTCTGCTCACCAGTAGGCCATAACTGCAATGTTTTATGGGTTTCTCTAGGCACCAGGCCCTCACCATCAATGCTTTATACCATCTGCTCACCTGTAGATCATCACTGCAATGTTTTATGGGGTTCTCTAGGAATCAGGCCCTCACATTCAATGCTTTATACCGTCTGCTCACCTGTAGGCCATCATTGCAATGATTTATGGGGTTTGCAAAGCTTCAGTCCTTAACCTCCATTGCTTTATAAGGTCTGGTAACCTGTAGCCCATCAATGCAATGTTTTATAGGGTTCGCTAGGCTTCAGGCCAACACCTCCAATGCTTTATACCGTCCGCTCACCTGTAGGCCATCATTGCAATGATTTATGGGGTTCGCTAGGCATCAGGCCATCTACTCCAATGCTTTATACAATTTTCTCACCTGTATGCCATCACTGCAATGTTTTATGTGGTTCGCTAGGCTTCTGGCCCTCACCTCCAATGCTTTATACCATCTGCTCACCTGTAGCCCATCACTGCAATTTTTTATGGGGTTGGCTAGGCGTCAGACCCTCACCTCCAATGGTGTATACTGTCTGCTCACCTTTAGCCCATCACTGCAATGTTTAATGGGGTTCTCTAGTCTTCAGGCCCTCACCTCAAATGCTTTATACCGTCTGCTCACCTGTAGGCCATCACTGCAATGATTTTTTGGTTTTGTTTGGCATCAGACCTTCAACTCCAATGCTTTATACCCTCTGCTCACCTATAGCCCATCACTGCAATGATTTATGGGGTTCGGCAGGCTATAGGCCCTCAACTCCAATGCTTTATACCGTCCGCTCACCTATAGCCCATCACTGCAATGTTTTATGGGTTTCTCTAGGCTTTAGGCCCTCATCTTCAATGCTTTATACCGTCTGCTCACCTGTAGGCCATCACTGCATTGTTTTATGGGGTTCTCTAGGCTTCAGGCCCCCAACTCCAATGCCTTATACCGTCTGCTCACCAGTAGGCCATTGCTGCAATGTTTTATGTGGTTTGCTTGGCTTCAGGCCCTCACCATCAATGCTTTATACCATCTGCTCAACTGTAGTTCATCACTGGAATGTTTTATGAGGTTCTCTAGGATTCAGGCCCTCACATTCAATGCTTTATACCGTCTGCTCACCTGTAGCCCATCACTGCAATGTTTTATGGGGTTCTCTAGGCTTCAGGCCCCCAACTCCAATGCGTTATACCGTCTGCTCACCAGTAGGACATTGCTGCAATGTTTTATGTGGTTTGCTTGGCTTCAGGCCCTCACCTACAATGCTTTATGCCATGTGCTCACCTGTAAGCCATCACTGCAATGATTTATGGGGTTTGCTAGGCTTGAGCCCTCACCTTCAATGCTTTATATTGTCTGCTCACCTGTAGCCCATCACTGCAATGTTTTATGGGGTTCACTAGGCTTCAGGCCATCAACTCCAATGCTTTATACCGTCTGCTCACCTATAGGCCATCATTGCAATGATTTTTGGGGTTCGCTAGCCTTCAGGCCCTCACCTCCAATGCTTTATATCGTATGGTCACCTGTATGCCATCACTGCAATGATTTATGTGATTCGCTAGGCTTCAGGCCCTCACCTAAAATGCTTTATACCATCTGCTCACCTGTAGCCCATCACTGCAATGTTTTATGTGGTTGGGTAGGCGTCAGGCCCTCACCTCCAATGGTTTATACCGTCTGCTTACCCGGTAGCCCATCACTGCAATGTTTTATGGGGTTCTCTAGGCTTCAGGCCCTCACCTTTAATGCTTTATACCACCTGCTCACCTGTAGACCATCACTGCAATGATTTATGGGGTTCGCTAGACTTCAGGCCCTCAACTTCAATGCTTTATAACGTCTGCTCACCTGTTGGCCATCACTGCAATGATTTATGGGGTTCGCTCGGCTTCAGGCCTTCAACTCCAATGCTTTATAGGGTCTGCTAACTATTTCCCCCCAGCCACGCACCAGTGATGGGCCCGAGCTGCATTGGGTGCCACCCCGCTGAGAACCTGCTTCATCCTCCTCCACCTCCTCCTCATCCTCGTCCTCCAGTAGTGGGCCCTGGCTGGCCACATTTGTACCTGGCCTCTGCTTTTGCAAAAAACCTCCCTCTGAGCCACTTCTAAGAGACTGGCCTGAAAGTGCTAAAAATGACCCCTCTTCCTCCTCCTCCTCCTCCTCCTGGGCCACCTCCTCTTCCATCATCACCCTAAGTGTTTTCTCAAGGAGACATAGAAGTGGTATTGCAACGCTGATAACGGCGTCATCGCCACTGGCCATGTTGGTGGATTGATCGAAACAGCGCAACAGGCACCCAGGTCTCGCATGGAGGCACAGTCATTGGTGGTGAAGTGGTGCTTTTCTGCAGTGCCCATGCGTGCTGCAGCTGAAACTCCTCTATGGCCTGCTGCTATTCGCACATTCTCTCCAGCATGTGCAAGGTGGAGTTCCACCTGGTGGGCACGTCGCATATGAGGCGGTGAGCAGGAAGACCGACGTTACGCTGTAGCACAGAGAGGCGAGCAGCGGCAGGATATGAACGTCGGAAGGGCGCACAAACGGCCCGCACTTTATTCAGCAGCTCTGACATGTCGGGGTAGTTGTGAATGAACTTCTGCACCACCAAATTCAGCACATGTGCCAGGAAGGGATATGCGTCAAACTGGCTAGTCCCAGAGCTGCGACGAGATTTCGCCCATTATCGCACACCACCAGGCTCACCGCTTGAGGCTCACCGGCAGCAACCACTGGTCGGTCTGTTGTTCAATAGCCCGCCACAACTCCTGCGCGGTGTGGAGCCTGTCCCCCAAACATATGAGTTTCAGAACGGCCTGCTGACGTTTACCCCGGGCTGTGCTGAAGTTGGTGGTGAAGGTTTGTGGCTTACTGGATGAGCAGGTGGAAGAAGAGGATGAGGAGGCTACAGGAGGCAAATAATAATGTCCTGAGATCCTTGGCGGCGGAAGGACGTGCGCCATAAAACTCTCCGTCTGGGGCCCAGCCGCCACTACATTTACCCAGTGTGCAGTTAGGGAGATATAGCGTCCCTGGCCGTGCTTACTGGTCGACGTATCTGTGATTAGGTGGACCTTACCACAGATGGCGTTGCGCAGTGCACACCTGATTTTATCGGATACTTGGTTGTGCAGAGAAGGCACGGCTCTCTTGGAGAAGTAGTGGCGGCTGGGAACAACATACTGTGGGACAGCCATCGCATCAGCTGTTTGAAGCTGTCTGTGTCCACCAGCCTGAATGACAGCATTTCAAAGGCCAGTAGTTTAGAAATGCTGGCATTCAGGCCCAGGGCTCGAAGGTGGCGAGGTGGGAATTTACGCTTTCTCTCCAAGGTTTGTGAGATGGAGAGATGAACGCTGCCGTGTGACATGGTGGAGATGCTTGGTGACGCAGGTGATGGTGTCGGTGACACATCCTCTGTTTGGTGGCTGAGGAAGGCTGAGGAAGAAGCCTTTGGGGTGCTCGGTCCCTGGTGGCGGTGGCCAGTAGCAGGTGAACTCTCTTGGCGGCAGCTGGTCTGCTTTTGCCCCCTGCTCCCTCTTTTGCTACGCTGTTGGCTCGGTCTCACCACTGCCTCTTCCTCTGAACTATGAAAGTCAGTGGCAAGACCTTCATTCCACGTGGGGTCTAGGACCTCATCGTCCCCTGCATCATCTTCCACACAGTCTTCCTCCCTGACCTCCTGTTCAGTCTGCACACTGCAAAAAGACGCAGCAGATGGCACCTGTGTTTCGTCATCATCAGAGACGTGCGGACTCTAAGGTGGTATTCCCATGTCCTCATCATCAGGAAACATAAGTGGTTGTGCGTCAGTGCATTCTATGTCTTCCACCACTGGGGAAGGGCTAGGTGGATTCCCTTGGGAATAGCTGCCAGCAGAGTCTACAAACAGCATATGAGACTGCTGCATAACTTGAGGCTCAGACAGTTTACCTGATATGCCTGGGGGGTGATGTGACAGACTGATGGGCTTGGTTTTCATGCGCCACCTGTGCGCTTTTTCCAGAAGACTGGGTGGGAGATAATGTTGTAAACGTGCTGGATCCACTTTCGGCCACCCAATTGACTAGCGCCTGTACTTGCTCACGCCTTACTATCCTTAGAATGGCATTGGGCACCACCAAATATCGCTGTAAATTCTGGCGGGTACTGGAACCTGAGTTAGCTGGTTCACTAGGACGTGTGGCAATGGCAGAACGGCCACGTCCTCTCCCAGCACCAGAGAGTCCACTAACAAAACCACGACCATGTCCGCGTTCGCGTCCCTTACTAGATGTTTTCCTCATTGTTACCGTTCACCACAATAAGAGAGAAAATTATTTTGCCCAATGTATTGAATTCCAATTCAGGCCTTTTTTTACAAGCACCTAACACTATCTGCCTATTTATTTATGTACCATATTACACTAATCCAGGCACAGCAGTAACCACTGATTTAGGGGAATATCAATTGTAGGCCTAGTATTTAGGCCCTGGATGAAAGGTATCCTTTTACGGACAGATTTACACTTTGAGATGCACAGCTGCATGTGAAAAAATATATAGGATTATGCTTTCAGCACTTGTGTTTTAAGACTTTGTGTAATATAACCTTTAACGGAATGAAATACACTTGGAGATGCACGCTGAGTGTAATATACCCTTTTACGGACAGATTTATACTTGGCCTGCAACAGCTGGAACACCAGATTTACTGTATTTCTATTTTTGCAACTGAATTTCACCCCAGAAAATAATATATCCTTTGACGGACACTATGAAACTTATCCAGTCACAGCTGGAACACCAGATTTACGTATTTTCTATTTTTGCAAATGAATGTCACCCCAGAAAAAAATCTATCCATTGCCGGACACTATTAAACTTGGCCTGCCACAGCTGAAACCACTAATTTACGGTATTGCTATTTTGGCAATTTAATTTCACCCCAAAACAAAATCTATCCGTTACCGGACACTATTAAACATTGCCAGCCACTGCTGGGACACCAGATTTAGGGGATTGCTATTTTGGCAATTGAATTTCACCCCAGAAAATTATCTATCCTTTGCCGGACACTATTAAACTTGGCCAGCCACAGCTGAAACCACTGATTTATGGTATTGCTATTTTGGCAATTGAATTTCACCACAGAAAAAAATCGACCCTTTGCCAGACAGCAGACAGTATTACACTTGGCTAGCCACCGCTGGAACACCAGATTTAGGGGATTTCAATTTTGGCAATTGAATTTAACCCCTCAATAAAATATAGAGATGGCCCGAACTATCCGCCGGCGAACAGTTCTCGGCGAACATAGCTTGTTCGTGTTTACCGTGGCGGGCGAACATATGCGATTTTTACACTTTAATCTAATTTCAGTTGCTTGCCTGCTGCCAGTGTGTGTCAGGCCGACTTCCACTGACTGTAGTGTGCCCACTGCCAGTGCCCACCACTCATCCCATGTGGCACAGGACTTTGCATAAAAAAAAGGCATTTAATTTTTACACTTTAGTCTAATTTCAGTTGCTTGCCTGCTGCCAGTGTGTGTCAGGCCGACTTCCACAGACTGTAGTGTGCCCACTGCCAGTGCCCACCACTTATCCCGTGTGGCACAGGACTTTGCATCAAAAAAAGGCATTTAATTTTTACACTTTAGTGTAATTTCAGTTGCTTGCCTGCTAGTGTGTCAGGCCGACTTCCACTGACTGTAGTGTGCCCACTGCCAGTGCCCACCACTCATCCCGTGTGGCACAGGACTTTGCATCAAAAAAGCCATTTAATTTTTACACTTTAATCTAATTTCAGTTGCTTGCCTGCTGCCAGTGTGTGGCAGGCCGACTTCCACTGACTGTAGTGTGCCCACTGCCAGTGCCCACCACTCATCCAGTGTGGCACAGGACTTTGCATAAAAAAGGCATTTAATTTTTACACTTTAGTCTAATTTCAGTTGCTTGCCTGCTGCCAGTGTGTGTCAGGCCGACTTCCACAGACTGTAGTGTGCCCACTGCCAGTGCCCACCACTTATCCCGTGTGGCACAGGACTTTGCATCAAAAAAAGGCATTTAATTTTTACACTTTAGTGTAATTTCAGTTGCTTGCCTGCTAGTGTGTCAGGCCGACTTCCACTGACTGTAGTGTGCCCACTGCCAGTGCCCACCACTCATCCCGTGTGGCACAGGACTTTGCATCAAAAAAGCCATTTAATTTTTACACTTTAATCTAATTTCAGTTGCTTGCCTGCTGCCAGTGTGTGTCAGGCCGACTTCCACTGACTGTAGTGTGCCCACTGCCAGTGCCCACCACTCATCCCGTGTGGCACAGGACTTTGCATAAAAAAAGGCATTTAATTTTTACACTTTAGTCTAATTTCAGTTGCTTGCCTGCTGCCAGTGTGTGTCAGGCCGACTTCCACAGACTGTAGTGTGCCCACTGCCAGTGCCCACCACTTATCCCGTGTGGCACAGGACTTTGCATCAAAAAAAGGCATTTAATTTTTACACTTTAGTCTAATTTCAGTTGCTTGCCTGCTGCCAGTGTGTGTCAGGCCGACTTCCACATACTGTAGTGTGCCCACTGCCAGTGCCCACCACTTATCCCGTGTGGCACAGGACTTTGCATCAAAAAAAGGCATTTAATTTTTACACTTTAGTGTAATTTCAGTTGCTTGCCTGCTAGTGTGTCAGGCCGACTTCCACTGACTGTAGTGTGCCCACTGCCAGTGCCCACCACTCATCCCGTGTGGCACAGGACTTTGCATCAAAAAAGCCATTTAATTTTTACACTTTAATCTAATTTCAGTTGCTTGCCTGCTGCCAGTGTGTGTCAGGCCGACTTCCACTGACTGTAGTGTGCCCACTGCCAGTGCCCACCACTCATCCAGTGTGGCACAGGACTTTGCATAAAAAAAGGCATTTAATTTTTACACTTTAGTCTAATTTCAGTTGCTTGCCTGCTGCCAGTGTGTGTCAGGCCGACTTCCACAGACTGTAGTGTGCCCACTGCCAGTGCCCACCACCTATCCCATGTGGCACAGGACTTTGCATCAAAAAAAGGCATTTAATTTTTACACTTTAGTGTAATTTCAGTTGCTTGCCTGCTAGTGTGTCAGGCCGACTTCCACTGAATGTAGTGTGCCCACTGCCAGTGCCCACCACTCATCCCGTGTGGCACAGGACTTTGCATCAAAAAAGCCATTTAATTTTTACACTTTAATCTAATTTCAGTTGCTTGCCTGCTGCCAGTGTGTGTCAGGCCGACTTCCACTGACTGTAGTGTGCCCACTGCCAGTGCCCACCACTTATCCCGTGTGGCACAGGACTTTGCAATAAAAAAAGTCATTTAATTTTTACACTTTAGTCTAATTTCAGTTGCTTGCCTGCTGCCAGTGTGTGTAAGGCCCAACCACTCATACCGGGTGGCACAGTACCTAGCACGCGTAGTACCACTTATCTAAAAAAAAATGACAGGCAGGCCACCCCGCAGGGGCCGTCGTGGTTCTGTGATTTCCACTGTCCCTGTAATAAGGCCTAGTGTTCAGAGGCCACGTACCCTGAACCCGAAAAATTCTGAGGACATAGTTGACTGGCTTAGACAGGACACCCAATGTTCAATAGCTTCCGCTAAGAACCTTGTTGCACCATCCTCCTCCAGCTCAGCTTCGGTCACCTGCTCTCAATTTACCACACTCCCGCCTGCCGCCACCACCAACACTAGCACCACAGCCACCACAGCCGCTTCACTTGATCCGTCAGAGGAGTTATTTACACATCAGTTGGATGCAATTAGTAATGCGCAACCATTATTGCCAGATGATGTAGATTACAGGGATATGTCTCAGTCAGGCAGGATTACACACATGGACGTACAGTGTGATGATGATGATGATGATGTTGTACCCGCTGCTGCTTTCTTTGCTGAGGTGTCAGATACAAGTGAAGCGGTTGATGATGACGATGTGTCCACGGATGCCATGTGGGTGCCTGCTTGAAGAGAAGAAGAAGGGAGACAGAGAGAAGGAGGAGACGAGTTGGAAGCAGGGGAAGGTCGTCGCAAGGAGTTAGTGGCACAGTCAGACAGCATGTATCGGCACCTGGGGTCAGCCAGACAGCACGCCAGTCAACGCATGCTGTTGCCACCACCAGAATGCCGTCATTGCAAAGCTCAGCAGTGTGGCATTTTTTTTGTGTGTCTGCCTCTGATAACAGCAATGCCATTTGCAACCTGTGCCAAAAGAAACTGAGTCGTGGGAAGTCCAACACCCACCTTGGTACAACTGCTTTGCGAAGGCACATGATCTCACATCACAAACGCCTATGGGATCAACACATGAGTACAAGCAGCACACAAACTCAAAGCCACCATGCTCCTCCTGGTCCAGCATCTTCAGCCACGTCAACCACTGCTGTCCTCCCTGCCCCCTCTCAACCAACCGCCACTCTGCCTCTCACCTTCAGCAGTTCCTGCTCATCTGCCCACAGTCAGGTGTCTGTTAAGGAAATGTTTGAGCGTAAGAAGCCAATGTCACAGAATCACCCCCTTGCCCGGTACCTGGACGAATTTTTTTTTAAAAAAAAGCAATCCCAAACCTTTACTATGTTATTGAAAAGGAAGTCATGGCATCTCTGGCATACAGTGTTGGGGCAAGGGTCCATCTGACCACTGATACCTGGTCTGCAAAGTATATCGCGTACACTGCGCATTGGGTCAACCTGCTGACGGCTGACAAGCATGGAATACGTGGCTCAGCAGCGGAGTTGGTGACACCGCCACAACTTGCAGGCAGGCCTACTGCCACCTCCTCTACTCCTCTTCGATATCCTCCTCGGCTGAGTCCTCTTCTGCTGCGGCGTCTGGCTGCACATCAACTAAATCCCCCCAGCTCCCCAGGGGCTATTCCACATCCCGTATACGACAGTGTCACGCTGTCTTGGGGTTGACTTACCTGAAGGCAGAGAGCCACACAGGACCAGCACTCCTGTCCGCCCTGAACGCACAGGTGGATCAGTGGCTGACCCCACACCAACTGGGGATCGGCAAAGTGGTGTGTGACAATGGAACAAATTTGTTGTCGCCATTGAATTTGGGCAAGTTGTCACATGTGCCGTGCATGGCACATGTGTTGAATCTCATCGTACAATGCTTTCTAGCTAAGTACCCAGGATTACAGGACGTCCTCAAGCAGGCCAGGAAGGTGTGTGGCCATTTCAGGCGTTCCTACACGGCCATGGCGCACTTTTCCGATATTCAGTGGCGAAACAACATGCCAGTGAGGCGCTTGACTTGCGACAGCCCGACACGTTGGAATTCAGCACTCCTAATGTTCGACCGCCTGCTCCAACAAGAAAAAGCCGTCAACGAGTATTTGTATGACCGGGGTGCTAGGACAGCCACTGCGGAGCTGGGAATTTTTTGCCACATTACTGGACGCTCATGCGCAATGCCTATAGGCTCATGCGTCCTTTTGAGGAGGTGACAAACCTAGTCAGTCGCACCAAAGGCACCATCAGCGACCTCATCCCATTTGTTTTCTTTCTGGAGCGTGCCCTGCGAAGAGTGCTGGATCAGGCTGTAGATGAGCGTGAAGAGGAAGAGTTGTGGTCACCATCACCACCAGAAACAGCCTTGTCATCATCGCTTGCCGGACCTGCGGCAACGCTGAAAGAGGAGTATGAGGAAGAGGAGTCAGAGGAGGAATGTGGCTTTGAGGAGGAGGAAGATCAACCACAGCAGGCACCCCAGTGTGCTCGTTGTTGTCACCTATCTGGGACCCATGTTGTTGTACGTGGCTGGGGGGAAGAACAGTCCGTCAATGACATCAGTGAGGACGAGGAACGGGAAATGAGTAGCTCTGCATCCAACCTTGTGCAAATGGGGTCTTTCATGCTGTCATGTCTGTTGAGGGACCCTCGTATAAAAAGGATGAAGGAGAACGACCTGTACTGGGTGGCCATGCTACTAGACCCCCGGTATAAGCAGAAAGTGGCAGAAATGTTACTAAATAAAGTCGGAAAGGATGCAGCAGTTCAAAACCAAACTAAAAAATATGCTTTACACAGCTTATAAGGGGGATGTCACAGCACAACGGGAATCTAACAGGGGAAGAGGTGAATGTAATACTCCTCCTACCATGGCATGACATGTCTGGGTAGTTGTGAATGAACTTTTGCACTACCAAATTTAGCACATGCGCCAGGCAAGGGATGTGCGTCAAACCGGCTAGTCCCAGAGCTGCCACGAGATTTCGCCCATTATCGCACACCACCAGGCCGGGCTTGAGGCCCACCGGCAGCAACCACTGGTCGGTCTGTTCTTCAATACCCCACCACAACTCCTGCGCGGTGTGGGGCCTGTCCCCCAAACATATGAGTTTCAGAATGGCCTGCTGACATTTACCCCGGGCTGTGCTGAAGTTGGTGGTGAAGGTGTGTGGCTGACTGGATGAGCTGGTGGAAGCAGAGGAGGAGGTGGAGGAGGCCGAGTAGGAGGAGGAGGCTACAGGAGGCAAAGAATGATGCCCTGTGATCCTTGGCGGCGGAAGGACGTGCGCCAAGGAACTCTCCGCCTGGGGCCCAGCCGCCACTACATTTACCCAGTGTGCAGTTAGGGAGATATAGCGTCCCTGGCCGTGCTTACTGGTCCACGTATCTGTGGTTAGGTGGACCTTGCCACAAATGGCGTTGCGCAGTGCACACTTGATTTTATCGGACACTTGCATGTGCAGGGAAGGCACGGCTGTCTTGGAGAAGTAGTGGCGGCTGGGAACCACATACTGGGGGACAGCCATGGACATCAGCTGTTTGAAGCTGTCTGTGTCCACCAGCCGGAATGACAGCATTTCAAAGGCCAGTAGTTTAGAAATGCTGGCATTCAGGCCAAGGGCTCGAGGGTGACTAGGTGGGAATTTGCGCTTCCTCTCAAAGGTTTGAGAGATGGAGAGCTGAACGCTGCTGTGTGAAATAGTGGAGACGCTAGGTGACGGTGGCGGTGGTGGTGTCGGTGGCACATCCTCTGTTTGCTGCTCGGCATGTGGCAACATTCCTCTCGAGGCGGAAGCCGAGGCAGCAGCGGTAGAGGGAGCAGGGGAGCCTGAGCGGGTTCCTTGTTTTTAAGGTGTGTACTCCACTGCAGTTCATGCTTTGCATGTAGATGCCTGATCATGCAGGTGGTGCTCAGGTTAAGAACGTTAATGCCTCGCCCCAGGGTCTGATGGCACAGCGTGCAAACCACTCTGGTCTTGTCCTCAGCACATTGTTTGAAGAAGTGCCATGCCAGGGAACTCCTTGAAGATGCCTTTGGGGTGCTGGGTCCCTGTTGGCGCTGGCCAATAGCAGGCGAACTCTCTGGACGGCGGCTGTTCTGCTTTTGCCCTTGCTCCCTCTTTGGCTTCGCTGTTGTCTCGGTCTCACCACTGCCTCTTCCTCTGAACTATTTAAGTCAGCGGCACGACCTTCAGTCCATGTGGGGTCTAAGACCTCATCGTCCTCTGCATCGTCTTCCACCCAGTCTTCCTCCCTGACCTCCTCCTGTTCAGTCTGCACACTGCAATAAGACGCGGCAGTGGGCACCTGTGTTTCGTCATCATCAGACACTCGGTCACTCTGCTGTGGTGGTATTCCCATGTCCTCATCATCTGGATACATAAGTGGTTGTGCGTCAGTGCATGGAATGTCTTCCACCGCTGGGGAAGGGATAGGTGGACGCCCCTGGAAAACCGTGGGAGCAGAGTCTTCAAACAGAAGAGACTGCTGCATAACTTGAGGCTCAGCCAGTTTCCCTGATATGCATGGGGGTGATGTGACAGACTGATGGGCTTGGTTTTCAGGTGCCACCTGTGCAGAAGACTGGGCGGAAGACAATGTGGTGAACGTGCTGGAAGCACTGTCGGCCACCCAATCGACTAATGCCTGTACCTGCTCAGGCCTTACCATCCTCATAACGGCATTGGGCCCCACCAAATATTGCTGTAAATTCTGCCGGCTACTTGAGGGAGTTGTTTCACTACTTTGTGCGCCTGAGGCCGAACGGCCACGTCCTCTGCCAGCAACAGAGGCTCCACGGACACCACCACAACCGCGTCCTCGTCCTTTAATAGAATGTTTCCTCATTGTTGCGATTCAACTCGCACCACAATAAAATATATTATTTTTTAGCCCCAAAATTCCCACACTGGAAGATATAATTCCTTTTTCCGGTATTAATTACAAGAACACTGCTGCTAATTGGACACCAGAATTTTTATAATGCTAGTTTTGGTACACGGGGAGATATAATTCCTTTTTACAGGAGTGAAAACGTGAGGCCTAGTTTTTCTGGACTAACAAACACCAGATTGATTAAATTGGCCTTTTTTTCACCAAAATTACAACACTGGACAATAATGCCTTTTGGCGGTATTAATTACAAGAACACTGCTGCTAATTGGACACCAGATTTTTTATAATGCTAGTTTTGGTACATAGATTCCCACAGGGGAAATATAATTCCTTTTTAGAGGAGTGAAAACGTGAGGCCTAGTTTTTCTGGACTAACAAACACCAGATTGATTAAATTGGCCTTTTTTTCACCAAAATTACAACACTGCACAATAATGCCTTTTGGCGGTATTAATTACAAGAACACTGCTGCTAATTGGACACCAGATTTTTTATAATGCTAGTTTTGGAACATAGATTCCCACACGGGGAAATATAATTCCTTTTTAGAGGACTGAAAACGTGAGGCCTAGTTTTTCTGATCTAACAAACACCAGATTGATTAAATTGGCCTTTTTTTCACCAAAATTACAACACTGGACAATAATGCCTTTTGGCGGTATTAATTACAAGAACACTGCTGCTAATTGGACACCAGATTTTTTATAATGCTAGTTTTGGTACATAGATCCCCACACGGGGAAATATAATTCCTTTTTAGAGGAGTGAAAACGTGAGGCCTAGTTTTTCTGGACTAACAAACACCAGATTGATTAAATTGGCCTTTTTTTTACCAAAATTACAACACTGGACAATAATGCATTTTGGCGGTATTAATTACAAGAACACTGCTGCTAATTGGACACCAGATTTTTTATAATGCTAGTTTTGGTACATAGATTCCCACACGGGGAAATATAATTCCTTTTTAGAGGAGTGAAAACATGAGGCCTAGTTTTTCTGGTCTAACAAACACCAGATTGATTAAATTGGCCTTTTTTCACCAAAATTACAACACTGGACAATAATGCCTTTTGGCGGTATTAATTACAAGAACACTGCTGCTAATTGGACACCAGATTTTTTATAATGCTAGTTTTGGTACATAGATTCCCACACGGGAAATATAATTCCTTTTTAGAGGAGTGAAAACGTGAGGCCTAGTTTTTCTGGTCTAACAAACACCAGATTGATTAAATTGGCCTTTTTTCACCAAAATTACAACACTGGACAATAATGCATTTTGGCGGTATTAATTACAAGAACACTGCTGCTAATTGGACACCAGATTTTTATAATGCTAGTTTTGGTACATAGATTCCCACACGGGAAATATAATTCCTTTTAGAGGAGTGAAAACATGAGGCCTAGTTTTTCTGGTCTAACAAACACCAGATTGATTAAATTGGCCTTTTTTTCACCAAAATTACAACACTGGACAATAATGCCTTTTGGCGGTATTAATTACAAGAACACTGCTGCTAATTGGACACCAGATTTTTATAATGCTAGTTTTGGTACATAGATTCCCACACGGGAAATATAATTCCTTTTAGAGGAGTGAAAACGTGAGGCCTAGTTTTTCTGGATCTAACAAACACCAGATTGATTAAATTGGCCTTTTTTCACCAAAATTACAACACTGGACAATAATGCCTTTTGGCGGTATTAATTACAAGAACACTGCTGCTAATTGGACACCAGATTTTTTATAATGCTAGTTTTGGTACATAGATTCCCACACGGGGAAATATAATTCCTTTTTAGAGGAGTGAAAACGTGAGTCCTAGTTTTTCTGGTCTAACAAACACCAGATTGATTAAATTGGCCTTTTTTTCACCAAAATTACAACACTGGACAATAATGCCTTTTGGCGGTATTAATTACAAGAACACTGCTGCTAATTGGACACCAGATTTTTTATAATGCTAGTTTTGGTACATAGATTCCCACACAGGGAAATATAATTCCTTTTTAGAGGAGTGAAAACGTGAGGCCTAGTTTTTCTGGTCTAACAAACACCAGATTGATTAAATTGTAATGATCTGCTCTCTAAAAATATCACATGACTTAACCCCTCCGGTGAACACTGGAAAAATAAATAAATAAACACTGCGCCAAAACAACCAATTTTTTGGTCACCTTGCCCCATAAAGTGTAATAATGAATAAACAAAAAATAATATGTACCCAAAAATGGTACCAATTAAAACGTCAACTCTTCCAGCAAAAAACGAGCAGAAGACGATCGGCATAAAAATAAAAATAGGGCATTTCAAAAATGTTTTATTATTTAAAACTGAAGCAAACAAACATAGAAAGTAGAAATATTTAAGTAAAATTGCATCCTTAACAACCTGCTCTATAAAAATAGCACATGATCTACCCTGTCAGATGAATGTTGTAAAAAATAAAAAATAAAAACAGTGCCAAAACATCCATTTTTTTGTTACCTTGCCTGACAAAAAATGGTATGTAGAGCAATTAAAAGTCATATGTATGTACCCCAATAAAATTGGCACTTTATCCCGTAGTTTTCAAAATGTGGTCACTTTTTTGAGTTTCTACTGTAGGGTGGCATCAGGGGGTCTTTAAATGTGACATGGCATCTAAAAACCAGTTCAGCTAAATCTGCCTACTAAAAACCATATGGCGTTCTTTTCCTTCTGCACCCTGCTGTGTGGCCAAACAGCAGTTTACGACCACATATGGGGTGTTTCTGTAAACTGCAGAATCAGGGTAATAAATATTGAGTTTTATTTGGCTGTTAACCCTTGCTTTGCTACTGGAAAAAAATGATTAAAATGTAAAATCTGCCAAAAAAGTGAAATTCTGAAATTTCATCTCCATTTTCCATTAATTCTTGTGGAACACCTAAAGGGTTAACAAAGTTTGCAAAATTAGTTTTGAATACCTTGAGGGGTGTAGTTTCTAAAATAGGGTCATTTTTTGGTGGTTTCTTTTCTGTAAGCCTCAGAAAGTGACTTCAGAACAGTATTGATCCTTAAAAAGTTGGTTTTGGAAATTTTCAGAAAAATTTCAAGATTTGCTTCTAAACGTCTAAGACTTCTAACGTCCCCAAATAAAATGTCATATTCAAAACGATCCAAACATGAAGTAGACATATGGGGAATGTAAAGTAATAACTATTGTATGAGGTACATTATCTTTTATAGTAGAGAAATTGAAATTTGGGAATTTTTCAAAATTGTTGGTAAATTTGGTATTTTTTTCACAAATAAATGTGAAATATATTGATTTAAATTTATGACTATCATGGAGTACAATGTGTCACGAGAAAACATTCTCAGAATGGCTTGGATAAGTAAAAGTGTTCCAAAGCTATTACCACATAAAGTGACACGTGTCTGATTTGCAAAAAATGGCCTGGGCAGGAAGGTGAAAACTGTCCCGGGGTAGAAGGGGTTAAGTGGTTAATGTGCTGCTTGTGGACTTGAGGTGTAAGATAAAATATGAGAATAGATATTTTTTCCTATTTTGAAAATGGGAAGGGCTCATTTCACAAAGTCTTGAATTTTAAATAACAAGAGACTTAAATACATTTCCAGTCAGGTATTTTCCAGTCAATGTTTATTAGAAACGGAAGGACAATGATTTGGAGAACATAGAAATAATTCATCCTTCATAACCTTGTTGTTTCTTTTTTAGTGAAGCATTAACATCACTAGGGGAGACACATCGGCGGGAGTTGCTGCACATTAATGGTCGCTTGTGCCTTGGTGCACGTAGTCTCTTGAAAAGTAGATGATGACCAAACGTGTTCTAAATAGTTACGATGGTCACAGAAGGATTGCGTTGCGCACCCCCGTTCAGATGTGGAATATGGGATTGATCCTGCAAAGATACACATAATTATTCTCACTTACTACAATATTAGAACTCATGTATAAAGGTTAGGGGAGATATATTGTATGGGCACAGAGAAGCTTACTTTATTTGCCCCAGAATTTTTGGTGCAGTCTCGATGAGCCAAATACCGTATGTTGATTGTGTGCCTTATAATTTGGACCCATTTGCAACACACTAGACAGGACTGTCTGCAAGTCTACTCTTCTGAGGATTGGTTTTTGCCTAGTCCTGCTTTGTGATTGCTTTTTTAAAGAGAGTCACCAAAATATAATGTTTTACCCCGCTTACATGGCTCTCTAGCACACCTATCCATGATTCAAATGGTACCTTTGTCATTTTCTTCTGACTTTCACCAGCAGGAAAAACGCAGTTTAATCCATATGCAAATGAGGGCTCACAAGTGCCCGGGGGCGGCGTTCGGTGTGTAGGTGTCATGGCTGCTCTGCTTTCTTTCTACATTACTCCTCTCAAGCCTCTTCCTTGGCCGCCCTGAAAGTCCCTAGCATCATCCACAGGACCGACAAAGATCCCGCGTGTGCGCAGTGCACCGACGGCCCGGGCATGCGCACTGTGATGCCCATTGTGGTCATGTCATCGCTACATGTAGTGCATATGCACCAGCAAATGACGCAAAACCATTGACGAGGGGGCAGACCAGAAGCAGAAAGGAAGACTGGAGGCCGGCGCATGCGCACTACATGTAGCGATGCCGTGCCCACAATGGGCATAGGGGATCTCGGTCGGTCCTGTGGATGACGCAAGGGACTTGCAGAGCAGGGAGAGGCTGGGAAGAGGTTGGGGAGAAGTAATGTAAAAAGAAGGCAGAGCAGCCTGGGCACCTACACACCGAACGCCGCCCCCGGGCACTTGTGAGCCCTCATTTGCATATGGACTAAACAGCGTTTTTCCTGCTGGTAAAAGTCAGAATAAAATGACAAGGGTACCATTTGAATCATAGATAGGTGTGCCAGACAGCCATGTAAGCGGTGTATAACGTCTTTAAAGAAAAAGCTGTTATATAGAGGCCCTCATGATGTCTATTTGTTGATCCTTATTACATATGCCTGTCGCCTACCTCTCTTATATTCAGTGATACTTAGATGGATGTAAAGAATGTATTACAAGACGAAATGATTGACCACTAGATAAAATGTGACTTTTTTTGAATACGGTTACAATACACTGTCTGTCGACCCCAGTATTATATTTATTCATACAATTATAATATGATGTGACATTTTACTGAATGTTATCTGTCATTTGATTGTAGTGTCTGATGAAGGCTATCCCAGGAGGCGGTCCTATCAGTGACTGACAGCTATCTCTCTATACACAGTCATAGAGGGAAGGCTGTCAATCACCGATAGGACCGCCTCCTTGACTCCGAGGCCCAGAATCAGCACGGATATATAAACAAATCAATTATAAGTGATACTAAATATTTCCCATAAAAGTATATATCAGCTCAGCTCCTCTGCACATCTGTTGAATCCGTATTTGCAATTTGCAAAACAAACACAAATTTGGGATTATTTATTTTAGTGCTGCCTCAACTTCTTACCATGTTCATCATGACAGGTTCCCCTTAAAATAGGGAAAAATTAATAGAAAAAGAAACAATGTTTGATACCTCTTCTTGTTGTATAACGGTAAGCACACATAGTCTCATCGCCTCTGCATTGTACAGTATCTGAAGTGCAACACCGGGTAGAGCGTTTAGAATAGCAGGATGGACAGACCAGACCATTGGGTTGAACGTCTCCGATTCGTTGCAGAACTGAACAAGGGAAAGAGAGAAATAACAAGAGGTTTTTGTAACATTTACATAATGTTTTCCCACATACGAATGAACCTATGAAGAATATTTATCATGTTTTCCTTTACCTTGTTCTTAACAATCACTTGGATTTGCCTCAAGAACTTCTTGGGCAGAGGAGTAACTATAATCATAACTATATTATTATACTATCTAATATATAAAGCTGTATGTATGTATGTCCCCTGAAGGAATCAACACCATGGCTTTTACAATCCAAAAATTTTGCATTGCCGCCTCTTGTGACTCGGGAAACGTCATAGACTATGTTTTGAGTGGAATTTTTTACCAGCGCTTTCCAATTTTTTGACAAAAAATACACTTAGTAACCTAACCACCAAACTCCAGAAGCCATTGGCTGTTGGCTGTTGTGGCAGTTAGCCTGGATATTAATCAGTTTGCGTATAACAACCAATCACAGCTCAGCTTCTATTTCTCTACAGGTCATTAATATGAGCTCTGATTGGTTGCTATAGGCAACGAAGGACATTCTTAGTATAGGACAGTTTATGTGTGAGTTAAAGGGAGTCTTTCACCCCAAATGTGCACTATCTCACACTAACACCATTGTGTCGATAACAGTCCCCACATTAAAATCCTACTTACCATAAGGTTGTCAGTTGCATAGTTCGTCTAAAAAATACTTTTATTGTATATGTAAATCAGGGTCTGAAGGTGCCCAGGGGCGGCGTTCCAACGGCCGGTGCCCAGGCCCCGTGCTGATTTCCATGTGCAACAACTCCCCTTTCACCCATTTGGCCCGCCCTTTCTCTGGCTGATTACCTCCTCTTCTTCTAAAATGCAGCGCCTGCGCCGATGACAGCCCTCTGATGCAGCATCGGCTGGAGCGTGACGTACGGGCCGGCGCATGCGCACTGGATACTCTGAGGCATCTGCCAGTAATGGGTAGTACAGTGCGCATGCGCCGGTCCATACGTCATGCTCCAGCCGACGCTGCATCAGAGGGCTGTCATCGGCGCAGGCGCTGCATTTTAGAAGAAGAGGAGGTAATCAGCCATGGAAAGGGCGGGCCAAATGGGTGAAAGGGGAGTTGTTGCACATGGAAATCAGCACGGGGCCTGGGCACCGGCCCTGGGCATGCCGCCCCTGGGCACCTTCAGACCCTGATTTACATATACAATAAAAGTATTTTTTAGACGAACTATGCAACTGACAACCTTATGGTAAGTAGGATTTTAATGTGGAGCTGTTATCGACGCAATGATGTTAATGTGAGATAGTGCACATTTGGGGTGAAAGACTCCCTTTAAAATGATTTCCATCGTGACACTTAGCTTGTTGTAGAGTCTAATGTAACCCACATAACCTTAGGTGTATAATAATTCTTATATACTGTCAATTAACCCCTTAAGGACCGGAGGTGTTTTTTTTTTTTTTTTTCCTTTTCGTTTTGCACTCCCTGCCTTTCCAGAGCCATAACTTTTTTATTTATCGGTTCACATGGCTATATTTTAGCGTTTTGATAGTGAAAAAAAAATTTAAAAGTGGGAAAAAAATCAGTTTTGCTTTTTTGTCGCCATATTTTGACCCCTATAACTTTTTTGTAATTATGTGTACAGAGCTGTATGGGGGTTCGATTTTTGCATTGTAATCTGATCTTTTTATTGATACCATTTTGGGGTGTATGACTTTTTGATCACCTTTTATAAAAAAAAATTTTTTTTAGGAAATGAAGCATCCAAAAATAGCGAATCAGCCATTTGGACGCTTTTTTCCGTTTTTCTGTTTACCGTATAGGCAATATTTTTTTAAATTTTCATAGTATGGGTGTTTTCGCACATTGTGGCACCCATGATGTGTATTTTTTTATTTTATTTTTTATTTTATTTTCATTTTGGCAAAAGGGGGGTGATTTGAACTTTTATGTTTTTTTATTTATATTTTTTTCTATTTTTTTTTTTTTTTTACACTTTCCTATAGTTCCCATAGGGAATTATAACAATTAATGATCTGATTGCTATTCTCATACATTCCAATGCACTAGCATTGGAATATATGAGAAAATCACATATTTCCTAAGGAGCCTATTACAGGCTTTGGCTCCATAGGAAATACTATACAGCAGCCTGGGTTTCATTCATAGAGACCCAGACTGCTGCAGGCACGCTCCGGCTCCTCCGATCGCCACACAGGGGAGCCGGAGAGCAAACCGAAAGTAAAATTTTTCGGTTTGTGCGCGCTCAGATGTGGTGGTCAGGATTGACCACGACATCTGTGGTTTAAATGTCCGTGATTGGCATCGCTGCAGGTCGCGGACATGAGCCCCGGGGGCGTCTGCTTCAAGAAGCAGGTGGCCACCCGCGGCTATGGCGCCCGCATCGGGCAGGAGCGGGCGCCATGTTTAGGGAGCGGACATCCGTACTTCCTGTGTCCTTTAGAGGTTAAAGACAGTAATGCCCCATAAGAAAAGGAATTTAATCACTATTAACCAGACGGGGTACTGTGGGGTAGAGGTGGCCTTTCGGTTAACCCGGCGGTGGTTTTGCAGCGAACTTTGCTCGTTCGCGATTCGGCAAACATGCGAAAATTAGTGATGAGCGAGCATGCTTGGCCGAATACCGGTTCGGCCCGAGTATCGCTTTGCTCTGCACATGGCGGTACTTGGCCGAATACCACATATGCTCGGGCGCAATGCTGGAGTCTCCTCACCCGCAAGTTTGGCGCTTTCTTAGCAGCCAATAAACGTGCAGCTAAGTAATGCCCTTCACTGTAATGCCGTAGCCATGTTAGCTACTGAAATTACAGTGATTGGCTGGCCGGAATGCTTCATCGAACAATATATCGCATCCGATGACATGTGCTCGGATCAGTCATAGTCAGGTAGAGCAGAGCGTAGGAAGGGAAAGACAATGTAGGGAGCAAAATTCACAGTTTTTATTCTAAGAAAGCTTTTCAAAAACTCAAAAGTCCTTTTAAGGACCACTGTGTGTGTGTGTTTGAGAGCAGCAATATATTTTTACCTGCACTAAATTGACCAGTCTCAGGGACGTCTATTTTTACTACCAAAAGCTTTTCAAAGACTGTGTGTGTGTTTGACAGCAGCAAGATATTTTTCTTTAATACCTATTAGTGACATATACTGTACATCATCCGCAGACTGTGTCTTTTTGTGTAAAGTCAAATAATCAGCGCCACATTTATTGTCTATAGTGTGTGTGTTTAATCCACATCCATGACATATACAGTCCTCCATCTGAAAAGGGTTTCTTTAGCATAAATTTAAATAATCAGGGGCCAGCCCTCATCTTTCTGTGACAAATTCTTTACTACTGTACATACGAAAACAGTGTCTGTAGCGCAAATTTAAATAATTTGTGCCACATCTACTGTGTGTGTGTTTAATACATATCACTGACACATACAGTTGTATCATCGCTACCACTCCTTTATTTCGCAAATCGTTAATACCTAAACGCGATTTTATCTGCTTCAGTGTAGCAATACAACACAATGCCAGTAGATGGCAGTGTTGTGTTAAAGTAGGAAATTAACCCCTTAATGACATAGGACGTATGGGCACGGCCTAATGTCCAAGTCCTTAAGGACACAGGGCGTACCCATACGTCCTGAAAAAAAAAATCGAATGTACTGTATTAAAAAAAAAAAACGCTATAGAAACATGGTTCCTGCTGCGATCGTGCAGCAGGAACCATGTTCAAATGCCGAGTGGGGCCCTGTGACCCCCCTGTATCGGCGATCACTGCAAACCGCAGGTCAATTCAGACCTACGGTTTGCAGCGCTTTCATTAGTTTCTGATGCCCGCGGACTGTGACCGCGGAATCAGAAACTACAAACTGTGTTTCTTTTTTTTTTTTTTTTACCCCCGGTGGGCGGTGCAGGGGGGGTTCCGGGCGGTCTAGGGGGGTGGCCTGAGGGGCCGGCATTGCGGTGGCCATCGCGGTGCGGGTGGCTGGCGGGCTGCGCGATCCTCTGCCCGCCCCCCAATTTTCAGGATGGCCGAGCGTTTTAGCAGAGTGTCAGCACATTGCTGACACTCTGCTTGAAATGGCTCACATCCGTGCAGGCATGCCGGGGTCCATAGCGACCGCTATATGGAAGGGGTTAAGAGGGAGGGAGCTTCTGTGGGGGGCTGCTGTGCCTGTTGCAGCCCCCCTAGCTCCAGTCCCCTGCTTCCCTCCCTCCCCATCCTCTGATGCTCTGTTATAGAAGCGGAGGATGGTAACCATGGCAACAGGATGCCTTTAGGCGTCCTGCTTGCCATGGTAACAGAAGTCTGATCAGACTAAGTGTAAAGTAAAAAAATTACAGTACAGTACATTTGAAGTAGACATATGGGGAATGTAAAGTAATAAATATTTTTGGAGGTATTACTATCTATTATAGAAGTGGAGAAATTGAAACTTGAAATTTTTGGTAAATTTGGTATTTTTTTATACAAAAAAATTTACTTTTTTTACTCCATTTTACCAGTGTCATGAAGTGTCATTTAAAGTTATCACCACAGAAAATGACACTGGTCAGATTTACAAAAAATGGCCGTGTCCTTAAGGTGAAATAGGGCTGTGTCCTTAAGGGGTTAATCAGTAATACTGCACTGTATGTAAATGTGTAGTAGTTAGGGATGAGCGAACCCGAACTGGATAGTTCGGGTTCGTACCGAATTTTGGGGTGTTCGGGACATGGACACGATCCCGAACATTTTCAAAAAAGTTTGGGTTCGGGTCCCTTGTTCGGCGATTTCTTCCCGCTTTCTGAAGGTCTGCACAGCAGCCAATCAGCTAGCGTTTTACTTCTTGCCCTAAGAGCCCATCACAGCCATGCCTACTAATGGCATGGCTGTGATTGGCCAAGTGCAGCATGTGACCCAGCCTCTATTTAAGCTGGAGTCAATTAGCGCCGCACGTCACTCTGCTCTGATTAGTGTAGGGAGAGGACGAAGCTTCTGTGAGGGCGAGATTAGGCAGGGAAAACTCAGCAAAAACACCTAATGAAGTGATCGATCTACAGCTGTGAATCATTCAACTTCTGCTAGTTAATTGCTTGGTTTTTAGGCTGCACAGAGCGTTTTTCTGTTACTTTGATAGGCGGCCATTTTGTGTCTTGTGGTGCACCAGCACAAGCTGCCACCAAGTCCATCAATCCATCAATACTAGTTTTTTTTTTTTTTTTTTTGCTATATCCTATATCAGGGGCTTGGCTGTGCTTATTGTCACCCCAAGAAACTCAGGACAGAAATTTCTATATTTTATTAAGGGGTTAAATTCAATTACCAAAAAAGCAATCCCCTAAATCTGGTGTTCCAGCTGTGGCTAGCCAAGTGTAATACTGTCTGGCAAAGGATAGATTTTTTTCTGGGGTGAAATTCAATTGCCAAAATAGCAATCCCCTAAATCTGGTGTCCCAGCAGTGGCTGGTAAAGTTTAATAGTGTCCGGCAAAGGATATATTTTTTTCTAGGGTAAAATTCAATAGCCAAAATAGCAATACCGTAATTCTGGTGTCCCTGCAGTGGCTGGCCAAGTTTAATAGTGTCCGGCAAAGGATAGATAATTTTCTGGGGTGAAATCCAGTTGCCAAAATAGCAATACCGTAAATCTGGTGTTCCAGCTGTGACTGGACAAGTTTCATAGTGTCCGTCATAGAATATATTATTTTCTGCGGTTGAATTCCGTTGCCAAAATAGAAATACAGTAAATCTGGTGTTCCAGCTGTTGCAGGCCTAGTTTAAATCTGTCCGTAAAAGGGTATATTTTTTTTCTGGGGTGAAATTCAATTGCCAAAATAGCAATACCCTGAATCTGGTGTTCCAGCTATGACTGGACAATTTCCCTAGTGTCCGTCATAGGATATATTATTTTCTGCGGTGAAATTCAGTTGCCAAAATAGAAATACAGTAAATCTGGTGTTCCAGCTGTTGCAGGCTTAGTTTAAATCTGTCCGTAACAGGGTATATTTTGTTCTTGGGTGAAATTCAATTGCCAAAATAGCAATACCCTGAATCTGGTGTTTCAGCTATGACTGGACAATTTCCCTAGTGTCCGTCAAAGGATAGATTTTGTTCAGTGTTGAAATACATTTGCAAAAATAGAAATACAGTAAATCTGGTGTTCCAGCTGTGACTGGACAAGTTTCATAGTGTCCGTCAAAGGATATTTTGTTTTCTGGGGTGAAAATCAGTTGCAAAAATAGAAATACCGTAAATCTGGGGTTTCAGCTGTGGCTGGACAAGTTTAATAGTGTCCGGCAAAGGATAGATTTTAAATTGTTGGGTGAAATATTACCATTTTTGCCAGGTACAATCCCCTGCACTGCATAACTGACAGGGAACTTACAATTGGCGGTTATATTCTTGCATGAAATGAATCCTTTTTGGGCTGTGAAGTCAAAGGTAGTCTCCAATAACTGTTTTTTAATTTTTAATTTTACAACAATGGTTGGGTGTGGCCGGTATACATGTCTATTCTGCATAAGGTTCAAACAAGTCCTGTAGGATCCATGTCTGGTTCTTTTTAATAAACGAAAGCTTAGTTGCCAACATTGTCTGCGGACAGGCGGCTGCGCTTGTCTGTAATAATGCCCCCAGCCATGCTAAACACACGTTCAGACAATACAGTGGCTGCAGGGTAGGCCAGCACCTCCAAGGCGTAAAGGGCAACCTCAGGACATGTGCCCAATTCGAAGACCCAGAAGTTGAATGGGGCAGACCCAGTGGCGTAGCTAGAAATGATTTGGCACCACATCAAATTTTTGAATGGTGCCCCCCTCCCCCAGTAATTTTTGTGCAACCCCTTCCTTTCATGCCGCCATGCCTGTGGCTACTAAAGATCGCTCTCTCAGACCAGGCCCAGCAGCTGTTCCATTGTATAATACTGTTACTCCTCCTCCTCCTCCTGGAGGAGCCCTTTCTAGGTCACGGCCCCAAAGCAGTTGCTTCCCCAGCTTCCCCTGTAGCTATTCCCCTAGGCAGACCCATCAGTTAGTACGTGTACTGTTCCAACATGTTGCTGAAATGCTGCCTCCTGCTAAAATGTTCCAGATCTGCTGGTGGTGCAGGTTGTTGTGGCATGATGACAAAGTTTTTCCACATTTTGCCAATGATAAACCTGCCTTCTGAGGTGTTGGTGGTGACCCAGCTGCATTGGCAAATTCTTCCTCCTCCTCCTCTGCCTTCACCTTGTGCTTCCACTGAGTCCCCGGTGTCAGGAGTAAATGCCATCAGCAGCGTGTCTACTAGCAGGCTTATCTTCCTATTACACTACAGTGAGAGAATTAAGGACGGCACGTTGTCCTTGTAACGAGGGATGCAGCAGGGTGGCCACCCAGTAAGCAGCACAAGTTAGAATGTGGCAGTAACTGGGCGGTCGTTGCGCAGGCACTGCAGCATGTAGTCGCTGATGTCTGCCAGGCTGCCCAGAGGCAAGGACAAGCTATCCTCTTTGAGGGAGGTATATCATCTGTGTCCTCTGTATCCTTCAGCGTTCCTCCTTATCCTCCTCATCCTCCAGAACTGTGCCCTGGCTGGACAATTGTGTTCCAGGCCAGGGCCTATGTTGGTGCAGGAACCCACCCTCCGAGCCACTTGTAATTGGTTGGCCTTAAGTTAAGGATAAGGCGTGTATATAGTTTTGTTTGTTTATATGGTTAGTTTAGCTGCATTATAGTTATTTTAATATGTTTTTAAGTAAATTTGTAAATAGTTTGTTAATGGTTTGTGTGAAAGGGGGGGGGGGGGGAGTGTTGCGTGTGTTCGATTAACTGAATTGATTTTCACTGTCTGGTGTTTAGGAATTTCTGCACCCCAAATTCAGCACATGTGGCAGGCAGGGGATGTGTGTCCAATGGTCTAGGCCCAGACCTGCTATAACATTTTGCCCCTTTAGCGCACAACACCAGGCCGGGCTGGAGGCTCAGTGGCACCAACCTATAGTCGGTCTGTTGTTCCATGCCTGTCCAGAGCTCCTGCGAGTTGTGGGGTTTTTCCCACAAACACACAAGTTTTAAAACAACCTGCTGTCATTTCCCCTGGCTATGCTGCTGTGGGTGGTGAAGGTGTTACACTGAGTGGATGAGGAGTAGGTAGAGGAGGAGGAGGAGGTAACAGGATACAAAGAGAAATGCCCAGCAATCCTCGGGGGCGGAAGGACATTCGCAAAAATGTTATCCGCCTCTGGGCCAGCCGCTACATTTACCCACTGTGTTGTTGGTTATGTGGACGTTGCCATAGATAGCGTTGCGCAGTGCACACCTGATTTTGTCCGCCACTTGGTTGTACAGGGAAGAGATGGCTCGCCTGCAAAAGTAGCGGCAGCTGGGATACACGTACTGTGGGACAGCCACCGCCATAAGGTTTTTAAAACTGTCCACCAGACAGACTGACAGCATTTCAAAAGACCAGGAAGTTTAAAATAAGGCATTCAGAGCCATGGGTAGGGGGGTACTTCCTCTTTCTATTTCTTTTTCTCTCCAGTGTTTGGGAGATGGACAGCTGATAGCTGAACACTTCCATGGGATTTGGTGGAGATGCTTGGTGACAATGACAGATGTGGTGGCGTTGCTGCCACATCCTCTGTTTGTTGGGTGACAGGTGCCACTGTCACTCACTTGGGCTCAAGTTTAGAATGTTTATTTATAATTTTTCTATTTTTTCTATTTTTTATTTTTTTCTGTTATTTTAAGTCATTTCCCTATCCACATTTGTTTGCAGGGGATTTACCTACATTTTGCTGCCTTTTGCAGCCCTCTAGCCCTTTCCTGGTCTATTTTACAGCCTTTTTAGTGCCCAAAAGTTCGGGTCCCCATTGACTTTGATGGGGTTCGGGTTCGGGATGAAGTTCGAGTCGAGTTCGGATCCCGAAGCCGAACATTTTCGTGAAGTTCGGCCGAACTTCTCAAACCCGAACATCCAGGTGTTCGCTCAACTCTAGTAGTAGTGTAACTGGATGTACAGTACAGTATACTGCAGCAGCGCTGCCCTACTGTAATTCCTTTACTTTTACCCCTTGTCAGAGGTCAGATTACAGTAAGTACAGTATCGCAGTCCTTGACCGAGCGGCTTCACCCCTTATACTGACTCCCGGCATCCCTCCCCGCTCTGCCTATCACCCTTAGTGTTTGGTCGCCCCTGTAAGAGTCCCCCCACTAAAGATGTTGGGCTGGCAGCATGTGGATGGACACGTGTTCTACTGTATGATGCCAGCGCAAAGACTGAACCGGCGGCGGTAGGGAGCCGCTCGTACTGTACCCCTCCTCTTATGGTTCTGTATACTGTACATGTGTACATGTGCTGTATATAGTGTAGAAAGTGTGGAAAAAAACTATGGGAAAAAAAAATACTGTACTGTACAGTATATTCCGATACAGTAGTTATCGCTGCTATGCAGCTTACTGTAATTACCGCCTGGTTGTTTTCACCAGGAGCAGCGAGGAGGCGGTAATTACAGAAATCTGCATAGCAGCGATAACAATGAGAATATAGAGCACAGTTCATGCTGTACTGTATGTTTATGTGGATACTATCAGCAGCCGGATGCACCAGGGTCGGGGGAGAGGGAGGGTGAGCTGCGACAACTGCAGTGTACAGTAATAACACTATCATACAGTAACAACTGCTCTGCACACAGCCAAATCTGCAGAGTGAAGCGTGGAGCCCGAGAATGAGGTAGACTACATCCAGTACAGTATGTGCCGGTGAATCCGACGGTATACTGTTACTGTAGTTCTCCCCTGCATAAAGCATGCACCCACAAATCCCACAGGGAGGGGGGTGGACCGAACAGGCTACGCCGGCTCCCGTTACTGGCCATAATCCTGAGGATAGCAGTTGGTGCACATTTTGACACTGCACAGGAGCCGGAAGGATGGATCAGCCAGCACTCGGTGGATGTGTCGCACGGGAAGGAGCCCTCTCCACAGCACACACGATAAAGAATATCCCAGCGACTTTTCTTGCTTTTAAACTCTGTTTGTAATTTTATTATAATGCAAATCACAATGGTTGCCTGGACGCGTTTCGGCTGAATGAGCCTTCTTCAACGGGTCTCAGGACTAATGCATACAGACATTTAAATAGGTATAATGACGTCAGACGCCCAGATAGAGGCGGTAAATACAAAATAACCAATCAACATCTCAGTTTCAATTTACAAGTGAAACAAGTAAACAAATCAATTAGAAATCTGCTTTGCACGTTACCACTGGCGTTTTCAATGAGCAGACTGTGCCTGAAATAAAAACATATTTCAATTAAATATATATAAGAGCAGTGATTCACAAACTAGAGATCTCATATTCCTGATTTAAACCACGGGGTTCTAAAGTGTCAAGTGTATGGATCCAAAATGCTTCTCTGCGGAGCAGAAGCTTCTTAATATCACCCCCTCTCCTCGGCATCCTCACCTGTTCTAAGACCTGAAATTTTAGTTGTGACAGGTTATGGCCATATTTGTCAAAGTGGTGGGAAAGTGGCAATAAAAGGTTTCTTGTCCTAATAGTGGACTTGTGTTTACAAATCCTATCTCTGATAGTCTGCATGGTTTCACCCACGTACAGGAGTCCGTACGGACATCTTATCACGTAAATAACATTGTTGGAATCACAGGTAAAGTAACCTTTGATGTTAAACGGTTTGCCTGTACGTGGGTGGTAGATATGGGGACCCTTGGTGACATTGGAACATTGAAGGCATCTCAAGCATGGAAATGTGCCTTTCTTGATATTAGATAATGTGCCTTGTCTCCAAATAGTACCAGTGCCACCCAGATCAGCATGTACTAACTGGTCTCTGTAATTTTGATTCCTTTTGTTGGATATCAGAGGGGGATGTTTAAATTCCTCTATATTGGGGTATGATTTTCCAAGGAGATGCCAATGTTTTCTGAAGATATTATCAAGGGTGGTATTGAAGGGATGAAACTTATGTACCAGAGCTATTCTCTTCGGTTTCACCTCATTGGGTACTTCTCCCTCAGATCTAGTTTGTGAATCTTTGCTTTTTTTGCCTCATCCAACAAAGGCTTAGGATAGCCTCTCTCTATAAATCTGGAGCTCATTTCTGTCAATCTTATTTCCAACTTCTCAGGATCAGTGACAATGCGATGCACCCGCTGAAACTGAGATTTGGGTATAGCTTTTTTCAAGGACGGTGGATGAGCACTAGTGTAGTGAAGAGTGCTGTTCCTGACAGTATTTTTCCTGAAAAGATCACTAGAGAGGAAGCCCATTTTATCTTTGATGATGACGGTATCTAAAAAGCTCACCCTTTCTTCACTACAAGTCATAGTGAATTTCAGACCCTCATATGCTGAATTCAGATTCTCAAAGAAGAGTGCAAGGTTTTCACGTGGCCCCGCCCATACGCAAAAAATGTCATAAATAAATCTTTTCCATAGAAAAATGTTTTTGTTTATAGACAATCGAATCTTCAAAGGAGGACATTAATGCATTTGCGTAGGGCGGGGCCACGTTACTTCCCATTGCCGTACCCCGTCGCTGACCGTAGTACATATCCTGAAAAAGAAAGTAGTTTTCAAACAACACTAGACGTAATGATTTTAAGAAAAACTCCTTCTGGAGTTCTGAGTATTCACTCTTCTGTAACAAATCCGATACTGCTTGTATCCCCATTTCATGGTCTATAGACGTGTATAAGCTAACAACGTCTATAGTGACCAGCAGACTATCAGCCGGTATCCTACCAATCTCCCTAATCTCTCTCAGAAAGTGTGTAGTATCTAAGAGGAATGACTTTGTGTCCTTAATTAATGGAGTTAAAAAAAATTCCAGCATAATAGACAAAAGTGATAACACTGAGTTCATTGAGGATACAATTGGACGTCCCGGTGGATTTAGTAGTGTTTTATGCACCTTAGGGAGAATGTAGAACACAGGAGTAATGGGTTCCTGATTGATCAAAAAACTTTTCATTTTATCATCCACAACTCCTTTGTTCGCATAATAACAAACCATTTCTATGATCTTATTTTTAATTACATGAACTGGATTACACTTCCCTATCACTTTGACAAATATGGCCATAACCTGTCACAACTAAAATTTCAGGTCTTAGAACAGGTGAGGATGCCGAGAAGAGGGGGTGATATTAAGAAGCTTCTGCTCCGCAGAGAAGCATTTTGGATCCATACACTTGACACTTTAGAACCCCGTGGTTTAAATCAGGAATATGAGATCTCTCGTTTGTGAATCACTGCTCTCTTTTATATATATTTATTTGAAATATGTTTTCATTTCAGGCACAGTCTGCTCATTGAAAACGTCAGTGGTAACGTGCAAAGCAGATTTCTAATTGATGTGCTTACTTGTTTCACTTGCAAATTGAAACTGAGATGTTGATTGGCTATTTTGTATTTACCGCCTCTATCTGGGCGTCTGACATCATTATACCTATTTAAATGTCTGTATGCATTATTTCTGAGACCCGTTGAAGAAGGCCCATCAGCCGAAACGCGTCCGGGCAACCATTGTGATTTGCATTACAATAAAATTACAAACACAGTTTAAAAGCAGAAGAGTCACTGGGATATTCTTTATCGTGACTGCACAGGAGCCGACCGCTATATGAATGGCACCTGTATGTTAGGAGGTCAGGGCGAAGCGACGTTTAAATAATTTATTTGACAAATGAATTTGATGTACATCACAGTATGATTAAGTACTGTACACTAAATGAATAATCTGAGGAAAAAAATTGCTTAGCGAAGCCATACAGTACAGTATACTGTAATTCACAGACCTCTTCTACCTGTCACTTCAGTTAGTGAGTCGATAAAGCAGTAATAGAGGGAAAGCAAATAGACAGGAGGTTAGTGGGGCGTTCCTTGGGGCAATTGTATTCAATTAATATAAAAGAAAAAGAAAATTTTGCAGCACCCCGGTATGATAATTAATAAGAACTGCCATTGTCTTTCCTGTCGGATCTTTTTATAGCTGAAGAAATGTGTTTTATTGGCTGCTGGAGCCACGTGCCCTCCATTTAAAGTGCCTTTATGTTCAGCCGCTTTCCTCTGGTGGAGTAGAGAAGTCAGGGGCAATCCAGGCCTTGTTCATTTTTGTAAGAGTCGACCTGTCAACATTTTCAGTTGACAGACGGATACCCTTATCAGTTATTATGCCCCCAGCAGCACTAACTACCCGCTCTGACAAAACGCTGGCGGCAGGGCTGGCCAGCACCTCTGAGGCGTAGAGTGGCAGTTTGTGCCACGTGTCCAGCTTGGACACCCAGTAGTTGTAAGGCACGGAGGGATCAGTGAGGACGCTGACACCATCTTCCAAAATTTTTCAAGCCTTGTGACACTAGGCCTCGCATCAGGCTGAGGGTGCTGGCGGGGTGTCATGAAACTGTCCCAGGCCTTGTAGAGTGTTGTCCTGCCTCTGTTGGAACTTCTGTGTGTTCCCCTCATCTTCCCTCCTGAGTTGCCCAAGGAACTACGTACTCCGCTGCCAGCTTTGTCAGCTGTGAATTTTTCCGCCATGACATTCTGTTATTGCACCATTTTGCAAGTCCTGTCCACCACAGGAATGAGAGATGAGAAGGCCTGTTTGGGTGGTTTTACATAGGTCATCCTGTGGATAGGATGGACTCTGAAGTTAATATTATTACGGTTTAAGTTTGAGTTTATGACTAGGTTGTAAAATATGTTATGGTTATTTGGTTATTTAAAAGTTAATTAACAGGCAATGCCATTAATTTACCTCTAGTCTCGTTTGTTATGTTTTTATTTATATTAATGTATAAGTTTGGGATGTTTGTTCTGCATGGGACATATATGCTGTATGATTGCCATGTGTCTGAGCTTGTCGAGCTCCAAAGCTGCCAACAAGTTACGGCCTTTATCAGACACAACCAACCATGCCTGGTTGTAGGTTGAGTGGCGAGAGCCACAGCTCAGTCTGGTCCCTTATACCCTGCCACAGCTCAGTCTGGTCCCTTATACCCTGCCACAGCTCAGTCTGGTCCCCTATACCCTGCCACAGCTCTGCGGCGGTGTGCTGTTTGTCACCGAATCAAATGAGTTTTCGCACGTCCTGTTGCCACTTCCCCACTGTCGTGCTACACTGCTTCCAGCTACTGACTGATGGCTGACTGGTGCTGCAAGATGAGAATTCAGAGGTGGAATTGGAGTAGGAGTAGGAGAAGGGGGGTTTGCCGCAACTAATGTAGGTGGTGGTGAAAATCCTGATGGAATGGGGGCACGCAATCCTTGACAATGGTAGCACCTGTTCCATCCCAGGGTACGACTCGCTACCGGCCTCCACAAGGTTCACCCAGTGTGTCGTCACAGAAGTGAATATTTTAGAGGGTCAGCTTACCTGCAGGCCCTCACCTACAATATTTTACAGGGTCAGCTCAGCAGCAGGCACTCGCCCATCATTTTTTGCAATGCTCAGCAGCAGACCGTCACCCCTAATGGTTTAGATGGTCAGATCAGCAGCAGACCCTCACCCGTAATGTTTTGGTAAGATCAGCAGCAGACCCTCACCCGTAATGTTTTAGAGGCTAAAAAGCTGGACCTTGCTCTTAATGTTTTTGAGGGTCACCAGGAGGCCATCAATCATAATTATTCAAGAGTGTGTATGATGCCCTCCCTTATGTGTAATAAAAGGTGTATTGTAGTGCCGGTACCATGGAATTTTTGGCAGCCCTTTCACTTAGCGCATAGGCTTTATGAGTGTAGGAGTCCGACTACCTGAACAGTTGTACCACAATGTGAATGAAGCCCTCCTTTATGTGATATACAGGTTGTTTCAGAGTGCCTCTTCTATGTAATTTTTGGCAGCACTTGCACTTTATATATAATTGAATATACAGGAAGGAATGTTTCCGAACAATTTTTCCTGTAAAATAGATTTTTGGGGGGGTTTTGGGTATATTTTTGTCAGTCTGTAAAAGTGGCGTTACGGCGTACAACTCGGACAACATGGTTCCCAGCAGCAACCTGGGAGTCCAAGATGCATCCAGACATTGTCCCCATGCTGTTCCCGATCCATTTCGGTAGTGTTTCTGTCACTTTCTGACCTTTTCCAATGAACCAGGCACCCTCCCCTCTTCAGAGGAGGGGGTGCCTGGTTGTCTCCCATTGACTTCCATTATACTCAGGTGCTCTGTCGAGCACACGAACATAGCCTCTTGTTCGGCCAGAGCACCCGAACACCCGAATACTTTGGTGCTCGATCATCCTTAACCACCTCAGCCCCCCTAGCTTAAACACCCTTAATGACCAGGCCACTTTTTACAATTCTGCACTACACTACTTTCACCGTTTATTGCTCCGTCATGCAACTTACCACCCAAATGAATTTTACCTCCTTTTCTTCTCACTAATAAAGCTTTTATTTGGTGGTATTTCAATGCTGCTGACATTTTACTTTTTTTTGCTATTATTTCCCAAATGACCGAAATTTTTGCAAAAAAATTTAAATTTTCACCTTCTGTTGTAACATTTTTTTAAAAAAAACTACATTTCTATATACATTTTTCTATAAATTTATTGTTGTACATGTTTTTGATAAAAAAAAAATACAATAAGTGTATATTTATTGGTTTGGGTAAAAGTTATAGCGTTTACAAACTATGGTGCAAAAAAGTGAATTTCGGCATTTTGAAGCAGCTCTGACTTTCTGAGCACCTGTCATGTTTCTTCAGGTGCTAGAATGTCAGGATAGTATAAATACCCCCCAAATAACACAATTTTAGAAAGAAGACACCCCAAAGTATTCGCAGAGGGGAATGGTGAGTTCATGTATCATTTCATTTTTTTTCACAAGTCAGCGGTAAATGACACTTTCTGGGGAAAAAAAAATAATAAAGTTTACATTTCTTCTAACTTCTGGCAAAAAAAAAAAAATCTCCCACGGACTCACTATGCCCCTCAGTGAATACCTTGGGGTGTCTACTTTCCGAAATGGGGTCATTTGTGGGGTGTGTTTACTGTTCTGGCATTTTGGGCGGGGCTAAATTGTAAGCATCCCTGTAAAACCTAAAGGTACTCGTTGGAATTTGGGCCCATTTGCGCACCCAGGCTGCAAAAAAGTGTCACTCATGTGGTATCGCCGTACTCAGGAGAAGTAGGGCAATGTGTTTTGGGGTGTATTTTTACATATACCCATGTTGGGTGAGAGAAATATCTCTGTAAACTGACAACTTTGTATAAAAAAATTTAAAAAGTAGTCATTTACAGAGATATTTCTCACACCCAGCATGGGTATATGTAAAAATACACCCCAAAACACATTGTCCTACTTCTCCTGATTACGGCGATACCACATGTGTGACACTTTTTTGCAGCCTGGGAGCACAAAGGGGCCCAAATTCCAATGAGAACCTTTAGGATTTCACAGGGCATTTTTATGCATTTAGATTCCAGACTTCTTCTCACGCTTTAGAGACCCCTAAAATGACAGGTCAGTATAAATACCCCACAAGTGATCCCATTTTAGAAAGAAGACACCCACCCTAAGGTATTCCGTGAGGGGTATGGTGAGTTCATGAAAAATTTAATTTTTTGTCACGAGTTAGTGGAATATGAGACTTTGTAAAAAACAAAAAAAAATTTAAAAAAAATATATCAATTTCAGCTAACTTGTGCCCAAAATTTTTTTTTTCTGTGAACTCGACATGCCCCTCACGGAATACCTTGGGGTGTCTTCTTTCCAAAATGGGGTCACATGTGGGGTATTTATACTGCCCTGGCATTTTAGGGGCCCTAAAGCGTGGGAATCCAAATGCGTAAAAATGCCCTGTGAAATCCTAAAGGTACTCATTGGAATTAGGGCCCCTTTGCGCATCTTGACTGCAAAAAAGTGGCACACATGTGGTATCGCCGTACTCAGGAGAAGTAGGGCAATGTGTTTGGGGTGGATTTTTACATATACCCAAACTGTGTGTGAGAAATATCTCTGTAAATGACAACTTTAGAAAAAAATGTATACAAAGTTGTCAATTTACAGAGATATTTCTTTCACCCAGCATGGGTACATGTAAAAATACACCCCAAAACACATTGCCCTACTACTCCTGAGTACGTAATACCACATGTGCGACACTTTTTTGCAGCCAAGATGCGCAAAGGGGCCCACATTCCAATACCTTTTAGGAGTGCATTTTTACGCATTTTTCTTCTCACGCTTTAGGGCCCCTAAAATGCCAGGGCAGTATAAATACCCCACATGTGACCCCATTTTGGAAAGAAGACACCCCATGGTATTCCGTGAGTTGCATGGCGAGTTCATAGAAGATTTTTTTTTTTTGGCACAAGTTAGCGGAAATTGATTTTTTATTGTTTTTTCTCACAAAGTCTCCCTTTCCACTAACTTGTGACAAAAAGTTCAATTTTTCATGGACTGAATATGCCCCTCAGCGAATACCTTGGGGTGTCTTCTTTCCAAAATGGGGTCATTTGTGGGGTGTTTGTACTGTTCTGGCATTTTGGGTGGGGCTAAATTGTGAGCAGCCCTGTAAAGCCTAAAGGTACTCGTTGGAATTTGGGCCCCTTTGCACCCAGGCTGCAAAAAAGTGTCACTCATGTGGTATTGCCGTACTCTGGAGAAGTAGGGCAATGTGTTTTGGGGTGTATTTTTACATATACCCATGTTGGGTGAGAGAAATATCTCTGTATATTGACAACTTTGTATAAAAAAATTTAAAAAGTTGTCGTTTACAGCAATATTTCTCACACAAAGTATATATAAAAATATATAAAAAATATATAAAAAAAAGTATATATAAAAATACACCCCAAAACTCATAGCCCTACTTCTCCTGAGTACGGCGATACCACATGAGTGACACTTTTTTGCAGCCAAGATGCGCAAAGAGGTCCAAATTCTCATGAGTACCTTTAGGATTTCACAGGGCATTTTTACGCTTGGATTCTCACGCTTTAGGACCCCTAAAATGCCAGGGCAGTATAAATACCCCACATGTGACCCCATTTTGGAAAGAAGACACCCCAAAGTATTCCGTGAGGGGCATGGCGAGTTCACAGAAAAAATAATTTTTTGGCACAAATTAGCGCAAATTGATATATATATATATTTTTTTTTACAAAGTCACATATTCCACTAACTTGTCACAAAAAATAAAATTTTACATGAACTCACCATACTCCTCACGGAATACCTTGGGGTGTCTTCTTTCTAAAATGGAGTCACATGTGAGGTGTTTGTACTGCCCTGGCATTTAAGGGTCTCCGCAATCATTACACGTATGGCCAGCATTAGGAGTTTCTGCGATTCTCCTTATATTGAGCATACGGGTAATTAAATTTTTTTTTCCGTTCAGACTCTGGGCTGAAAAAAAATAATAATTATCAGCACAGATTTCTTCACTCGCATCGATCAATGTGGATGAAAATATCTCTGCCAAAATCAGTGACTGCGGTGCGGTGGGCTGGGCGCTAACTACCTAACAAGTAGCTAACTAACTGGCGGTGATAAGCGACCCTTATGCCCCATTCACACGTCCCCAATTCTGTTTGCGGAACGGAATTGCTGACCCATTCATTTTTATGGGGACAGACTTTGTCCCGCTCGGATCCGGAATTGCGGATCCGCACTTCCGGGTCTGCACTTCCGTTCCGCAAAAATATAGAACATCAGAACATAGCAATTGCGGACAAGCAAAGGCATTTTCTATATAGTTCTGGCAATGTGAAAATGCGGAAAGCACATTGCCGGTGTCCGTGTTTTGCGGATCCGCGGATTCGTAGATCCGCGGATCTGTTGATCCGCAAAACACATATAGACATGTGAATGGAGCCTTATAGGGGGGTGATCAGTGACAGGGAGGTGATCAGGGAGTCTATATGGGGTGATCAGGGGTTAACAAGGGGTTAATAAGTGACGGGGGGTAGTGTGGTGCTTGGTGCGTGTGATATACCTTTAATATACTTTCTAACAAAGAAAGTATATTATAGTGCATTTGTATTGTGCAGCAGTTGTGTGCGGTTCTGCTGAGATACTGCAGGTATATGTAGAGAGGGACAAGTGTTATTGAAACGACTATTTGCAATGGGTGTGATATACCTGTTGCTACAAAAAATACTGATTAAGAAGTGCACTATACCTTCTATAGTTCTATATTGCTGCTTCCACAAAATATTAATCAAGGGTTGCAATATACCTGCTTCCACCAAATATTGATTAAGGGGTTCTATATTGCTGCTTCCACAAAATACTGATTGAGGGATGTGATATACCTGCTTTCACCAAATACTGATTGAGGCCTGCGATACACCAGCTTCAATAAAATAATGATTGAGGGGTGCGCAATACCTGTGTCTACAAAATATTGATCAAGAGGTGCAATATACCTGCTTCCATCAAATACTGAATGAGGCCTGCGATACACCAGCTTCAACAAAATACTGATTGAGGGGTGCACTATACCTGCTTCTACAAAATACTGATCAAAGGGTGCAATATACCTGCTTCCACCAAATATTGATTAAGGGGTTCTATAAACCTGCCTCCACCAAATACTGATTGAGGACTGTGATACACCGGCTTCCAGAAAATACTGATATAGGGGTTCTATATAATTGCTTCCACAAAATACTGATCAAGGGGTGCACTATACCTGCTTCTACAACATATTGATTAAGAGGTTCTAGATACCTGCTTCCACAAAAAATTATCAAGGGGTGCATTATACCTGCTTCCTGCAAATATTGATTAAGGGCTTCTATATTGCTGCTTCCACAAAATACTGATTGAGGGGTGTGATATACCTGCTTCCACCAAATACTGATTAAGGCCTGCGATACAACTGCTTCCACAAAATACTGATCAAAGAGATTGATATACCTGCTTACACCAAATATTGATTAAGAGTAGAGATGAGCGAACACCTGGATGTTCGGGTTCGAGAAGTTCGGCCGAACTTCCCAAAAATGTTCGGGTTCGGGATCCGAACTCGACCCGAACTTTATCCCGAACCCCATTGAAGTCAATGGGGACCCGAACTTTTATGCACTAAAAAGGCTGTAAAATAGACCAGGAAAGGGCTAGAGGGCTGCAAAAGGCAGCAAAATGTGGGTAAATGCCCTGCAAACAAATGTGGATAGGGAAATGAATTAAAATTAAATAAATAAAAATTAACCAATATCAATTGGAGAGAGGTCCCATAGCAGAGAATCATGCGTCATATCACCCACCACTGGAGAAGGCCACTTTCAGTTATTTCGGCCCAGCACTCAGACAGAAGAGAGAGGTCCCACAGCAAGGAATCATGCATCATTTCACCCACCACTGGAGAAGGCCACTTTCAGTTATTTCGGCCCCAGCACCCAGACAGAGGAGAGAGGTCCCACAGCAAGGAATCATGCGTCATATCACCAACCACTGGAGAAGGCCACTTTTAGTTATTTCGGCCCTAGCACCCAGACAGAGGAGAGAGATCCCACAGCAAGGAATCATGCGTCATATCCCCCACCACTGGAGAAGGCCACTTTCAGTTATTTCGGCCCCAGCACCCAAACAGAGGAGAGAGGTCCCACAGCAAGGAATAAGGCGTTATATCACCCACCACTGGAGAAGGCCACTTTCGGTTAATTAGGCCCCAGCACCCAGACAGAGGAGAGAGATCCCACAGCAAGGAATCATGCGTCATATCACCCACCACTTGAGAAGGCCACTTTCAGTTATTTCGGCCCTATCACCCAGACAGAGGAGAGAGATCCCACAGCAAGGAATCATGCGTCATATCCCCCACCACTAGAGAAGGCCACTTTTAGTTAATTAGGCACCAGCACCCAAACAGAGGAGAGAGGTCCCACAGCAAGGAATAAGGCGTCATATGACCCACCACTGGAGAAGGCCACTTTTAATTATTTCGGCCCCGGGGCCCAGATTAAGGAGAGGTTCATTCAACTTTGGGTTGCTCCGTAAGATCATGGTAAAGTTAAAAAAATGAGGATTCAATAAAGAAGGGCCCCAGAGTACAAGAATACATTGTTGAGGGGGAGGCAGTTATAAATGTCTATTCTGCACAAGGGAGAGACAGGTCCTGTGGGATCCATTCCTGGTTCATTTTTATGAACGTCAGCTTGTCCGCGTTGGCTGTGGACAGGCGGCTGCGTTTGTCAGTAATGACGCCCCCTGCCGTGCTGAATACACGTTCAGACAAAACGCTGGCCGCCGAGCAGGCCAGCACCTCCAAGGCATAAAATGCTAAATCTGGCCACGTGGACAATTTGGAGACCCAGAAGTTGAATGGGGCCGAACCATCAGTCAGTACGTGGAGGGTGCCTCCTACTAACACGTTCCGAATCAAGTGGTGGTGCAGTTAGCTGTGGCGTGGAGACAAAACTTTTCCACATTTCTGCCATGCTAACCCTGCCCTTTAGAGGAGCTGGCCATGACACAGCTGCATTGGCGACCTCTTGCTCCTCCTCTGCCTTCGCTTTGGGCTTCCACCTGTTCCCCTGTGACATTTGGGAATGCTCTCAGGAGCGCGTCTACCAGCGTGCACTTGTACTCGCGCATCTTACTATCACGCTCCAGTGCAGGAAGTAAGGTGGGCACATTGTCTTTGTACTGGGGATCCAGCAGGGTGGCAACCCAGTAGTCCGCACACGTTAAAATGTGGGCAACTCTGCTGTCGTTGCGCAGGCACTGCAGCATGTAGTCACTCATGTGTGCCAGGCTCTCCAGAGGTAAGGACAAGCTGTCCTCTGTGGGAGGCGTATCGCCATAGTCCTCCGTATCCCCCCAGCCACGCACCAGTGATGAGCACGAGCTGTGTCGGGTGCCACCCCGCTGTGAACCTGCTCCATCCTCCAACCTCCACCTCCTCCTCATCCTCCTCGTCCTCCAGTAGTGGGCTCTGGCTGGCCATATTTGTACCTGGCCTCTGCTGCTGCAAAAAACCTCCCTCTGAGCCACTTCTAACAGACTGTCCTGAAAGTGCTAAAAATTACCCCTCATCCTCCTCCTCCTCCTCCTGGGCCACCTCCTCTTCCATCACCGCCCTAAGCGTTTTCTCAAGGAGACATAGAAGTGGTAATGTAATGCTGATAATGGTGTCATCGCCACTGGCCATGTTGGTGGAGTACTCAAAACCGCGCGACAGGGCACACAGGTCTCGAATGGAGGCCCAATCATTGGTGGTGAAGTGGTGCTGTTCCGCGTGCGTGCGTGCTCCAGCTGAAACTCCACTATGGCCTGCTGCTGCTCGCACAGTCTCTCTAGCATGTGCAAGGTGGCGTTCCACCTGGTGGGCACGTCGCATATGAGGCGGTGAGCAGAAAGGCCGAAGTTACGCTGTAGCGCAGAAAGGTGAGCAGCGGCAGGATGTGAACGCCGGAAGCGCGCACAGACGGCCGCACTTTATGCAGCAGCTCTGACATGTCGAGGTAGTTGTGAATGAACTTCTGCACCACCAAATTCAGCACATGCGCCAGGCAGGGGATGTGCGTCAAACCGGCTAGTCCCAGAGCTGCGACGAGATTTCGCCCATTATCGCACACCACCAGGCCAGGCTTGAGGCCCACCGGCACTCGTCGGTCTGTTGTTCAATACCCCGCCACAACTTCTGCGTGGTGTGGGGCCTGTCCCCCAAACATATGAGTTTCAGAATGGCCTGTTGACGTTTACCCTGGGCTGTGGTGAAGTTGGTGGTGAAGGTGTGTGGCTGACTGGATGAGCTGGTGGAAGCAGAGGAGGAGGAAGTGAAGTAGTAGGAGGAGGAGGCTGCAGGAGGCAAAGAATGATGCCCTGCGATCCTTGGCGGCGGAAGGACATGCGCCAAGGAACTCTCCGCCTGGGGCCCAGCCGCCATTACATTTACCCAGTGTGCAATTAGGGAGATATAGCGTCCCTGGCCGTGCTTACTGGTCCACGTATCTGTGGTTAGGTGGACCTTGCCACAAATGGCGTTGCGCAGTGCACACTTGATTTTATCGGATACTTGGTTGTGCAGGGAAAACACGGCTGTCTTGGAGAAAGCCATGGACATCAGCTGTTTGAAGCTTTCTGTGTCCAGAAGCCTGAATGACAGCATTTAAAAGGACAGTAGTTTAGAAATGCTGGCATTCAGGGCCAGGGCTCGAGGGTGGCTAGGTGGGAATTTACGCTTTCTCTCCAAGGTTTGTGAGATGGAGAGCTGAACGCTGCCGTGTGACATGGTGGAGATGCTGGGTGATGCAGGTGGTGGTGTCGGTGGCACATCCTCTGTTTGGTGGGCTGTAGGTGCCAACGTTCCTCCCGAGGCGGAGGAAGAGGCGAGGAAGCAGCAGAAGAGGGAGCAGGGGGAGCCAGAGTGAGTTCCTTGCTTTTAAGGTGTTTACTCCACTGCAGTTCATGCTTTGCATGTAGATGCCTGGTCATGCAGGTTGTGCTAAGGTTCAGACTGTTAATGCGTCGCTTCAGGATCTGATGGCACAGCGTGCAAACCACTCGGGTCTTGTCGTCAGCACATTGTTTAAAGAAGTGCCATGCCAGGGAACTCCTTGAAGCTGCCTTTGGGGTGCTTGGTCCCTGGTGGCGGTGGCCAGTAGCAGGCGAACTCTCTTGGCGGCGGCTGTTCTTCTTTTGCCCCCTGCTCCCTCTTTTGCTACGCTGTTGGCTCGGTCTTACCACTGCCTCTTCCGCTGAACTATGAAAGTCAGTGGCATGACCTTCATTCCATGTGGGGTCTAGGACCTCATCGTCCCCTGCATCGTCTTCCACGCAGTCTTCCTCCCTGACCTCCTGTTCGGTCTGCACACTGCAGAAAGACGCAGCAGTTGGCACCTGTGTTTCGTCATCATCAGAGACGTGCGGACTCCGATGAGGTGGTATTCCCATGTCCTCATGGTCAGGAAACATCAGTAGTTGTGCATCAGTGCATTCTATGTCTTCCACCACTGGGGAAGGGCTAGGTGAATTCCCTTGGGAAACTCTGCCAGCAGAGTCTTCAAACAGCATAAGAGACTGCTGCATAACTTGAGGCTCTGACAGTTTCCCTGATATGCATGGGGGTGATGTGACAGACTGATGGGCTTGGTTTTCAGGCGCCACCTGTGCGCTTTCTGCAGAAGACTGGGTGGGAGATAATGTTGTGAAGGTGCTGGATCCACTGTAGGCCACCCAATTGACTAGCGCCTGTACCTGCTCAGGCCTTACCATCCTTAGAACGGCATTGGGCCCCACCAAATATCGCTGTAAATTCTGGCGGGTACTGGAACCTGAGATAGTTGGTTCACTATGACGTGTGGCTGTGGCAGAATGGCCAAGTCCTCTCCCAGCACCAGAGGGTCCACTAACACCACCACGACCGCGTCCGCGTCCCTTACTAGATGTTTTCCTCATTGTTACCGTTCCCCAAGCACCACAATAAGAAAAAAAATATTTGGCCCAATGTATTGATTTCAGGCCTTTTTTTTACAGGCACCGAACACTATCTGCCTATTTGGCAGTGAATTTCACTCCAGAAGCAGTATATGTTTGGGATACTAATATAGTTGCCAGGCACAGCAGTGACCACTAGATTTAGAGTGATTGCTATTTTGTGCAAGTGAATTTCACCCCAGAACGAAAATATATGTTTTTGACGGATACTATATATAGTTTGCACAGGCTCAGCTGTGACACCAGATTTAGGGATTGCTATTTTGGCAAGTGAATTTCACCCTCAGAAGAAAATATATGTTTTTACGGATACTAATATAGTTTGCCAGGCTCAGCTGTGACACCAGATTTAGGGTGATTGCTATTTTGGCAAGTGAATTTCACCCCAGAACAAAATATATGTTTTTACGGATACTAATATAGTTTGCCAGGCTCAGCTGTGACACCAGATTTAGGGTATTGCTATTTTGGCAAGTGAATTTCACCCCAGAACAAAATATATGTTTTTAGCGGATACTAATATAGTTTGCCAGGCTCAGCTGTGACACCAGATTTAGTGGATTGCTATTTTGGCAAGTGAATTTCACCCCAGAACAAAATATATGTTTTTATGGATAATAATATAGTTTGCCAGGCTCAGCTGTGACACCAGATTTAGTGGATTGCTATTTTGGCAAGTGAATTTCACCCCAGAACAAAATATATGTTTTTACGGATACTAATATAGTTTGCCAGGCTCAGCTGTGACACCAGATTTAGTGGTATTGCTATTTTGGCAAGTGAATTTCACCCCAGAAGAAAATATATGTTTTTACGGATACTAATATAGTTTGCCAGGCTCAGCTGTGACACCAGATTTAGGGTATTGCTATTTTGGCAAGTGAATTTCACCCCAGAAGAAAATATATGTTTTTACGGATAACTAATATAGTTTGCCAGGCTCAGCTGTGACACCAGATTTAGGGATTGCTATTTTGGCAAGTGAATTTCACCCCAGAACAAAATATATGTTTTTACGGATAATAATATAGTTTGCCAGGCTCAGCTGTGACACCAGATTTAGTGGATTGCTATTTTGGCAAGTGAATTTCACCCCAGAACAAAATATATGTTTTTACGGATAATAATATAGTTTGCCAGGCTCAGCTGTGACACCAGATTTAGTGGTATTGCTATTTTGGCAAGTGAATTTCACCCCAGAACAAAATATATGTTTTTACGGATAATAATATAGTTTGCCAGGCTCAGCTGTGACACCAGATTTAGTGGTATTGCTATTTTGGCAAGTGAATTTCACCCCAGAAGAAAATATATGTTTTTACGGATACTAATATAGTTTGCCAGGCTCAGCTGTGACACCAGATTTAGGGTATTGCTATTTTGGCAAGTGAATTTCACCCCAGAAGAAAATATATGTTTTTACGGATACTAATATAGTTTGCCAGGCTCAGCTGTGACACCAGATTTAGGGTGATTGCTATTTTGGCAAGTGAATTTCACCCCAGAACAAAATATATGTTTTTATGGATACTAATATAGTTTGCCAGGCTCAGCTGTGACACCAGATTTAGGGTATTGCTATTTTGGCAAGTGAATTTCACCCCAGAACAAAATATATGTTTTTACGGATACTAATATAGTTTGCCAGGCTCAGCTGTGACACCAGATTTAGTGGTATTGCTATTTTGGCAAGTGAATTTCACCCCAGAACAAAATATATGTTTTTGCGGATAATAATATAGTTTGCCAGGCTCAGCTGTGACACCAGATTTAGTGGTATTGCTATTTTGGCAAGTGAATTTCACCCCAGAACAAAATATATGTTTTTAGCGGATACTAATATAGTTTGCCAGGCTCAGCTGTGACACCAGATTTAGTGGTATTGCTATTTTGGCAAGTGAATTTCACCCCAGAACAAAATATATGTTTTTGCGGATACTAATATAGTTTGCCAGGCTCAGCTGTGACACCAGATTTAGTGGATTGCTATTTTGGCAAGTGAATTTCACCCCAGAACAAAATATATGTTTTTGCGGATACTAATATAGTTTGCCAGGCTCAGCTGTGACACCAGATTTAGGGGATTGCTATTTTGGCAAGTGAATTTCACCCCAGAACAAAATATATGTTTTTGCGGATACTAATATAGTTTGCCAGGCTCAGCTGTGACACCAGATTTAGTGGATTGCTATTTTGGCAAGTGAATTTCACCCCAGAACAAAATATATGTTTTTGCGGATAATAATATAGTTTGCCAGGCTCAGCTGTGACACCAGATTTAGTGGATTGCTATTTTGGCAAGTGAATTTCACCCCAGAAGAAAATATATGTTTTTGCGGATACTAATATAGTTTGCCAGGCTCAGCTGTGACACCAGATTTAGTGGATTGCTATTTTGGCAAGTGAATTTCACCCCAGAACAAAATATATGTTTTTATGGATAATAATATAGTTTGCCAGGCTCAGCTGTGACACCAGATTTAGTGGATTGCTATTTTGGCAAGTGAATTTCACCCCAGAAGAAAATATATGTTTTTACGGATACTAATATAGTTTGCCAGGCTCAGCTGTGACACCAGATTTAGTGGTATTGCTATTTTGGCAAGTGAATTTCACCCCAGAAGAAAATATATGTTTTTGCGGATACTAATATAGTTTGCCAGGCTCAGCTGTGACACCAGATTTAGGGGATTGCTATTTTGGCAAGTGAATTTCACCCCAGAAGAAAATATATGTTTTTACGGATACTAATATAGTTTGCCAGGCTCAGCTGTGACACCAGATTTAGTGGGTTGCTATTTTGGCAAGTGAATTTCACCCCAGAAGAAAATATATGTTTTTGCGGATACTAATATAGTTTGCCAGGCTCAGCTGTGACACCAGATTTAGTGGATTGCTATTTTGGCAAGTGAATTTCACCCCAGAACAAAATATATGTTTTTGCGGATAATAATATAGTTTGCCAGGCTCAGCTGTGACACCAGATTTAGTGGATTGCTATTTTGGCAAGTGAATTTCACCCCAGAACAAAATATATGTTTTTAGCGGATAATAATATAGTTTGCCAGGCTCAGCTGTGACACCAGATTTAGTGGATTGCTATTTTGGCAAGTGAATTTCACCCCAGAAGAAAATATATGTTTTTGCGGATAATAATATAGTTTGCCAGGCTCAGCTGTGACACCAGATTTAGTGGATTGCTATTTTGGCAAGTGAATTTCACCCCAGAAGAAAATATATGTTTTTGCGGATACTAATATAGTTTGCCAGGCTCAGCTGTGACACCAGATTTAGTGGATTGCTATTTTGGCAAGTGAATTTCACCCCAGAACAAAATATATGTTTTTGCGGATACTAATATAGTTTGCCAGGCTCAGCTGTGACACCAGATTTAGTGGATTGCTATTTTGGCAAGTGAATTTCACCCCAGAACAAAATATATGTTTTTGCGGATAATAATATAGTTTGCCAGGCTCAGCTGTGACACCAGATTTAGTGGATTGCTATTTTGGCAAGTGAATTTCACCCCAGAAGAAAATATATGTTTTTGCGGATACTAATATAGTTTGCCAGGCTCAGCTGTGACACCAGATTTAGAGGATTGCTATTTTGGCAAGTGAATTTCACCCCAGAACAAAATATATGTTTTTGCGGATACTAATATAGTTTGCCAGGCTCAGCTGTGACACCAGATTTAGTGGATTGCTATTTTGGCAAGTGAATTTCACCCCAGAACAAAATATATGTTTTTGCGGATAATAATATAGTTTGCCAGGCTCAGCTGTGACACCAGATTTAGTGGATTGCTATTTTGGCAAGTGAATTTAACCCCAGAACAAAATATATGTTTTTGCGGATACTAATATAGTTTGCCAGGCACAGCTGTGACACCAGATTTAGGGTGTTGCTATTTTGGCAAGTGAATTTCACCCCAGAAGAAAATATATGTTTTTGCGGATACTAATATAGTTTGCCAGGCACAGCTGTGACACCAGATTTAGGGTGTTGCTATTTTGGCAAGTGAATTTCACCCCAGAACAAAATATATGTTTTGGAGGAAACACTAATATATTTTGCCAGCCACTGCTGAAACCACTGATGTATGGTATTGCTATTTTGGCAATTGAATTTAACCCCAAACCAAAATATCTGTTTTGGCGGACACTATTATATTTTGCCAGCCACTGCTGAAACCACTGATGTATGGTTTTGCTATTTTGCCAATTGAATTTCACCCCAGAAAATAATCTATCCTTTGCCAGACAGCAGACAGTATTATGCTTGTCTAGCCAAAGCTGGAACACCAGATTTAGGGGATTGGTATTTGGGCAATTGTATTTAACCCTTAATAAAATATAGAAATTGCTATCCTGAGTTTCTAGGGGTGACAATTAGCACAGCCAAGCCCCTGATGGAGGATATAGCAAAAAAAAATAGTATTGAAGCATTGATGGATGTGTGGCAGCTTGTTCTGGAGCACCACAAGTCACAAAATGGCCGCCGATCAACCCAGAAAATAAGTGACAGAAAAACGCTCTGTGCAGCCAAAAACCAGCAATCAAGTAAATAGCAGAAGTTCACTGATTCTCAGCTGCAGATCGATCCGTTCATTAGGTGCTGTTGCTGACTTTTCCCTGCCTATCTCGCCCTCACAGAAGCTGCATCCTCTCCCTACACTAGTCAGAGCAGTGTGACGTGCGGCGCTACGTGACTCCAGCTTAAATAGAGGCTGGGTCACATGCTGCACTTGGCCAATCACAGCCATGCCATTAGTAGGCATGGCTGTGATGGCTTCTTAGGGCAAGAAGTAAGACGCTAGCTGATTGGCTGCTTTGCAGCCCTTCAGAAAGCGGGAAGAAATCGACGAACACCGAACCCGAACCCGAACTTTTTTGAAAATGTCCGGGTCCCGGACACCCCAAAATTCGGTACGAACCCGAACGATGCGCGAACTGTTCGCTCAATACTACTCATGATTGATTCCTCCCTGTTGTCTGGTTCCCCCAAAAACAGTTCTTACGTGTCCGGGCTCCCTAGGATTTCATCCCACTCCAGTCAGTGCCTGTTGCCGACTTCCTGTGCACATGGAGCGTCCCATCACCATGGGAACGCCTCGGGGTTAGAATGTACCATCGGATGTGAGATTTCACGATCTCAATAACAGGGAATAGTCTTGTCATAAGACTATTCAACTAATGAAGGGCGCAGTTCATGACTCAACAGCGCCCTCTATTAGTTGTATAGTCTTATCGCAAGATTATTGGCTGTTGATAGATCGTTAAATCTCACATCCGATGGTACATTCTAACCCCGGAGGCATTCCCATGGTGATGGGGACGCTCCATGCGCACCCACAGGCCCTGACTGGAGCGGGCTGAAATCCTATGGATCCTGGACTTGTAAGAACAGTTTTTTAGGGAACCAGACAGCAGGGGGGAATCATGTGTGTTCACTTCAGTTCCTTTCAGAAAAAAATTACGAATATTCTAATAACGAACATATCGCATATATATATATATTGCTATATATTTGTTTTTTAGAATATTCGTCATTTTTTCCCATCTGAACACATGATTCTTCCCTGCTTCTTGCTTGTGGGCCAATGAATATTCTAAATATTCGCGAATTATCGAAGTCCCGATATTCACTAATAAAATTTATTATTCGAATATTCGTGCTCAACACTAGGAACCATGAGAATTTTCACACACCTTTGACAGATTCAAGTGAATAAACCTGCAACTGGTGACTATGAGGACTGGCTATTTATCACTGGCCCAGTGACTCTACTGCTGCTGTCTGCCTGTTCATCCTGCTCCATACTGTACTGCTGAAGTTATTTCTCCCACTGCTGCCACTACTACTACCCCTACAGTCACTCATCTCCTGCCTCGTCTATCATGTTCCATACTTCTGCCGCTACCCCTGCTGCTTCTACTTCTAGCCCTATATAGCGGTATAACTTCAGCAGTGTACATCCTGTTCCATACTGTACTACAGGTGCTGCCGCTACTACTACCCCTGCTACTGCTAGCCCTGCACAGCTGCACATTTTCTGCATTCTTAATCATGTTACATGAACGTTCATTTCACTGCTGGTGTTAGGCCTGCTGCTGCCACCCATACACTGAACACCAAACCTGTTGCTGCTATCCAGAAAAGGAATAATTTTGGGACTGTTTCTGAAAAATAAGCCACTGCCTCTTCCATTACTACTGTGTGTATAAAGACCAGCCGGCAATTGGTTCCTGAAATAACACAATTTTTGTATAAACAGCAGCACACATCTACCACCACACTGATTACATTTTAGCTTGTTAGTAGTAACATGAGACAGTACAATTGTAACAAACCCTGAAATATAAAACTCATAATGTATCTATATAGGTTGTTATCCAATAAACAGTATATAAACAGAAATGTGCCCATTCACTGACAGCAAGCATGGATATGAAAACCTGCAAGGAATAAAAACCATAGGCTATATTAAAGTTACCCAGGTTTTCATTATACACCGAGTATAAGATTGGCTAATAGAGAATCTATTGTCTTATTTTAGGTCTCCATACCATATTAACAGACAGTGTAAAGACGCCTCTGTATAAACTGTCCTTTACAGCAAACAGTAGAATAGCTTGCTGTGTGCTAATCACCTGTGAAAAGTCATCAGTGTTTCCCGCTATCTGAGGAATCATGCAGCCCGTCCTCTACATGTGCCCTTCCCGGCCTGACTGACTCTCCCAGGCCAGCAGATATCATTACTAGCCAGGTCTGGTGATATCTGACACATGTGCAGTGTACTGATGAATACAAAGCCATTACACCTCGCTCCACTGCGCATGCGCTGATTGTGCTGAAACATCAGTTTAAACTTTATGCTGCAAAGGACAATTTATACAGGGGCATCGTTAGAGTCCTATATTATTAATGTGTATAATGGCATGGTGGTGGATTAGGGTCCCACAAGATGTTGTCTGGTTCCCTTTATTATATAACTCACCTCCTCTACCGTTTTCTGTGTACACGATGGCAGAAGCAGAGGATCGACATCGAATGCCAAAGTCTATTAATTTTATGGATGAAGAATCCACCTGTTGACACAGGACAGGGAAACCTAAAGAGACATCACACAGTCAGCTCACTGATAACACGTTGCACCGTTATTCGGTAAAACATTTTTTTCTGCTGCAATGTGACGGAGATCAGCGGCATGTGAGAATGATGTTTAACAGCTGATCTCACACCACAAACAGGAAGAGAGGTACGAGGGGTCCTACAAGATGCTGTCCTACAGGGGCTAATTGTTCTGCAGATCGTACTGGGGTTAATCATTTATAGGATTATTATTAATTACTCAAGAACAAGGTGTACTGCACAATGTGAGATGACGGCTGGTGTTTCTCTTCATCACTTGTCAAATTCCTCCCAGAAATCTAGGTTGTGGCGGATGATGAGAGCAGATCCCTGTAATGTGGCTTTCTGAAGCTGATAGATGGCGATTTTGTCAACATTCAGTTGTTTCAAGTGTCTCTCGAGGTCTTTGGAGATTCAAGTGTCTCTCGAGGTCTTTGGAGATTCAAGTGTCTCTCGAGGTCTTTGGAGATGACACCGTGTGCCGATCACCAGTGGTACCACATCTGCTGGTTTGCACTTCAGTTTTGGGGGTCATTCATTATCCTGATATGTCTATACAGTATTAGGCATATTTCAGGCGCAGATTGTGGTGCAACAGTTAGTCCATTTTTTTTTTTTGCGGATAGGATGCAGAGTTGCAGAGTGCAGACCCATTTATTTCAATGGGTCCGCAAACAAGCAGCACACCATCAGTATGGTCGTTCTGTAGCCCCGCAAAAAAGATAGAGCATGTCTAATTATTTTCTAGTTTGAGGACATGGATAGGCATTATTACAATGGATCCGCGAAAAAAACAGATCCGCAAAAAATTGGATGCCATACGGCTGTCATCCTTTTTTTTTTTTTGCGGATCCACAATTTGCGGACTGCAAAGCGCAAACGCTCGTGTGCCTGAGGCTTTACATTCAGGCAAAACACAAAATAAATTCCTGCTCAGCTGAGCACTAACTAAACATAAAATCACCCTTTCTATATTGGCGCCTTCGACCAGCCACACGACACAACTCAGTGTCTTACAGTGGATCTTTTTGTCATTTTTAGCAGACTTCCGCAGTAATGGTGAAAAGACATTCTGTTCAGCCAGGCCCCCCACACACATATGCTCCTAGTGCAGGCCTTTATAGCCAGAAATGAGCTGAGCTCCATCACCCGGCTGAGAGCTCTATAAGAAACCAGTTTTGGACAGGAGGGGAATGAGGAGGAGCCCCACTACCAACCTAATCCTCATTCCACAAAAATCCAGGCCCGACAACACCATTTACCAAAGTCCTCAGCAAACTCTGCAACCCATCTTTCCTGCATTTCTGATATCTCACCCAGCTTTCCTAGTTGAGATATCCACTTCCTGTAGCCTAGTACATGGTATGTGAAGGAAACCTAGGAGAAATATAATGTTTTTCTACTACCTTTACAGTCACTGTCTCACTATATATACATATATATATATATATATATATATATATATATATATATATACACACACACACGTATAGAAAGAATGGCAGCACCGTATCTAAAAGTTCAAAGCCGGGTGCAATGCCTCGCCGGGACCAGCTAGTCCCAAATATAAAACAGAAAAATAAGGCAGCACTCTGTATGTAAAAAGAATATATCTCCTTTATTCACCCATGTGGGCAGTGCGACGTTTCGGCTCCAAACAACTGAGCCTTTCTCAAGCAATGTATAGGACCATGTGTAACAAATTTATAGATACATCAATTAAGCCATAATTACAAAACAATTCATTAAAACCAGTATACAAAAATATGTAAAATCAAAACATTTCAAAGAATCCATGTGATAGTAATGTGCATGAATATAAGTGATTCAATACAGGAGATAAACATGTGTATGAAAAACATAATTGAATAAAAGTGACAATTCATAAATTACATAATTAATTGCAGTGATAAACACCTGACCATAAAGTGCGATAAGATTCATTGCAGATGATGTACTCGGCTGTGGGGGGGTGAAGCCTCATGGGACGGATAAGCAGCTCATTGAAGTGGAGGAATGGAATCTACGACATGCCACATAATGAATAAAGATTATTTATTATGTGGTATGTCGTAGATTGTTCCTGTGTGTGTTTTTTTACCTGTTCGATGGGGTATTGTGACTAATATGACACATTGGAGGAGACCTCTCCTTCGGCGAATTAGCTGTGGGTTTTTGGTTGTAGTTGGGGTTCAACATCTGGTTTCCAGTAACAGGGTAACCATTTGTGACCCTACTCCCTCCGGTTCCGCACTTATAGCTCCACCCGGGGCATAGTAGTGGATTCCGGGACCCGTTACAGCATTAGCCGACTGTAACCATTGTCACTTATCCTTTTTGCGAGCCAATTAGTGTGTTGTATGGTCAGGTGTTTATCACTGCAATTAATTATGTAATTTATGAATTGTCACTTTTACTCAATTATGTTTTTCATACACATGTTTATCTCCTGTATTGAATCACACATATTCATGCACATTGCTATCACATGGATTCTTTGAAATGTTTTGATTTTACATATTTTTGTATACTGGTTTTAATGAATTGTTTTGTAATTATGGCTTAATTGATGTACGTATCTATAAATTTGTTACACATGGTCCTATACATTGCTTGAGAAAGGCTCAATTGTTTGGAGCCGAAACGTCGCACTGCCCACATGGGTGAATAAAGGAGATATATTCTTTTTACATACGGAGTGCTGCCGTTTTTTTCTCTTATATATATATATATATATATATATATATATATATATTGGGGAGTCGCTCTGGTAGACAGCGGTGCGGGTGCAGTTTAGAGGCAAAACAAGGAGTCCAGATTGTGCATCAAACAGTGTTTTATTCACACTTGCACACCAGAAATGAAAACAGTCTCTTGGTGACAGTTCACACACAACAGAAATCATGTGGCAAAAACAGGCCAACACAGGGTCCAGTCACCTTGGGTGGTTTAGGTGCGGGTTCACACCTAGCAGTCGGCTCAGCCGCAGGCGATTCCTCCTTCAGGTTGCAGGGAAACACCACGTTGCTGAGCTCCGTCCTCCAGCACAGAGAACTCCTCAGCCCTGTTAGCAGGCTCCAGGATAATCACACCAGACACAGCTGATGGCTGTGTTTTATACCCAGCCCAAAACTCGGACTGGACCGTGGGAGCAGCCACCCACCCTACTCTTTAGCTGCTCCCAGTAAGAGCCGGCCCGGATCGGCTTTGCAGCCATGCTATTTAACAGAGTCAAACAGCACTAGCTGCTGCAGACAAAAACCCGGCTCTCACCTCACCGAGGCCAGCAACCTCGGTGACACGTACCTGCCATCCCATATGACACCTTGCACCTTACCACATACCCCCCCCCTTTGTTCAACCCTGAGGGGGTGAACACACGTGAGGCAGTGGACGCGGGACAGGGCATCTGCGTTGCCCTGCAAGCGGCCTGCTCTGTGTTCCACCGAGAACTTGAAATTTTGAAGAGATAGGAACCACCTGGTGACCCGAGCATTCCTCTCCTTGGCCTGACTCATCCATTTGAGGGGAATGGTCGGTCACCAGACGGAACCTCCTCCCTAACAGGTAGTAGCGGAGAGATTCGAGTGCCCACTTGATAGCCAGGCACTCCCTCTCCACTATACTATATCTGGACTCGGCGGGACTGAGCTTACGGCTCAGGAAGACAACGGGATGTTCTTCCCCGTTGACCTCCTGCGACAGCACCGCACCGAGGCCTACCCCCGAGGCGTCGGTCTGTACGACAAACTCCTTGTTGAAGTCGGGTGTCACCAAAATCGGGGACCCACACAGGGCCGACTTCAACGCGGAGAAAGCCTCCTCCGCCTTCTCACTCCAGCTAACCTTCCCAGACTTCCGCCCCTTCAACAGGTCTGTCAATGGCGCTGCCATTGTGGCAAAGTGGGGCACAAACCTCATGTAGTAACCTACAATCCCCAGGAACGACTTTACCTGCCTGGCAGTGACCGGTCGGGGCCAGTTACGAATGGCCTCTACCTTAGTTACCTGAGGTTTGATGACTCCCCGCCCAATTACATATCCCAGATATTTTGTCTCCTCTAACCCTATGGAGCACTTCTTTGGGTTAGCGGTCAGTCCGGCTTTCCTCAGGGCATCCACTACCGCCTGCACCTTGGGTAAATGGCTTTCCCAGTCGGTGCTGTGGATGACTACATCATCTAAGTAGGCCGAGGCGTACCGACGATGTGGTCGCAGCACTATGTCCATTAACCTTTGGAAAGTGGCGGGGGCGCCATGCAGGCCAAAGGGTAACACCTTGTAGTGATACAGGCCCTGCGGGGTAACAAATCCGTTTTTTTCCTTAGCCGACTCCGTTAAGGGTACCTGCCAGTACCCTTTAGTGAGGTCCAGCACAGAAAAATAACGGGCTTGTCCTAAACTTTCAACCAGCTCGTCTACTCGGGGCATGGGATACGCGTCAAACTTGGATACTTCATTTAACTTGCGAAAGTCGTTGCAGAACCGCAACATCCCATCCGGCTTGGGTATTAGGACTATGGGACTGGCCCACTCACTTTTCGACTCCTCAATGACATCGAGCTTCAACATTAACTGTACTTCCTCCTCGATGGCCCGTCGCCGAGCCTCGGGTACCCGGTATGGTTTTAACCGGATCTTGGCCTGAGGCTCAGTGACGATGTCATGTTGGATGAGAGACGTGCGGCCAGGGAGGTCCGAGAACACATCCGTGTTCCGACTGATGAACTCCCTGACTTCCTGAACTTGTTTGGAAGACAGGCTGTCTGCAATTTTTACCGTGGTTACTGCTTCACAGGCCTCGAACTGTGAGGCTGGACCCTTTTCACCTAGAAGCCCTGGCCGGGGGCTGTGGTCGTCGGCTGTGTCCCTATCTTTCCACGGCTTAAGTAAATTCACGTGGTACACCTGCTCCGGCTTGCCCCGCCCTGGCTGGTGTACTTTGCAATTTACTTCCCCTACCTTCTCGATCACCTCATATGGGCCCTGCCACCTAGCTAGGAACTTGCTGTCAAGGGTGGGTACCAGAACCAAAACCCGATCTCCCGGATGGAAGCCCCGTACCCGAGCCTGACGATTATACACCCTACTCTGGGCTTGTTGCGCTGCCTCCATATGCTCCCGGACCAGCGGCAACACCCTTTCTATCCGTTCCTGCATCTGGGTGACATACTCAATGACGCTTTTGTGGGGGACAGGCTGTTGTTCCCACGCTTCCTTGGCGATATCCAACAGGCCCCGAGGGTGTCTGCCATAAAGCAGTTCGAAGGGCGAGAACCCAGTAGAGGCCTGGGGTACCTCTCGCACTGCGAACATGAGATAGGGCAGAAGCAGGTCCCAGTCCTTCCCATCTCTAGACACCACCCTTTTTAACATATTTTTAGAGTTTGGTTAAACCTCTCAACAAGACCGTCTGTTTGCGGATGGTAAACGGACGTCCGTAACTGCTTTATACGCAACAATTTACACAGTTCCTTCATTACTTTGGACATAAAAGGGGTCCCTTGGTCTGTCAGAACCTCTTTTGGCAGGCCCACACGGGAAAACATCTCCATTAACTCTTTGGCAATGAGCCTAGCTGAGGTATGTCGCAGAGGCACCGCCTCCGGATACCGAGTGGCATAGTCGAGAACTACCAGAATGTGTTGGTGGCCCCTGGCAGAACTTTGGTACAGGCCCAATTAAATCCATAGCGATTCGCTCAAACGGTACTTCAATAATTGGCAGAGGTACCAGAGGACTACGGAAATGAGGCTGGGGGCTAGTTATCTGACAGGTTGGACAGGACTTACAATAATTTTCTACCTCCTTGAACACACTTGGCCAATAAAACCGCTGCAGTATGCGGTCCTGGGTTTTCTGCCACCCCAGGTGTCCCCCAAGAACATGTTGGTGGGCAAGCTCCATGACAAGCTTGCGATACGCTGTGGGCACCACCAACTGTTCAACAGGTTCACCTCGGACTTGGTTCACCCGATACAACATATCCTGTAGAACAATAAATCGTGGAAACATTAATTCAGCCCCTGGTTTCTGGGGTTTACCATCAATTTCCAGCACATTTTCCCAGGCCCTGGTTAGGGTTTGGTCCCGGTGTTGTGCGGTCCCAAAATTTTCCCCGGAGACATTGAGGTCTGCCAACTCAGGTCCCGGTGGCAAGTCCTCCGTGTCTCCCACCATTACACTCAGTGGGGTTGTCTCTCCCTCTACCGCTGGAGCAGTGGTCACCCCTACCGCCGGCCCTTCAGACTCGGGCTCCCAGGGTTCTGGCCTTCCAGCGGTATCAGGCCACTCTACTAGGGTCACCCCTGTCTCGGGTCCCTCAGATACCTTTATTGCCGGCCACAGCGCCGGAAAACCGGGAAGTCCCTCCCAAGTATTAGTTCGTGTGGGAGTTTAGTAGCGACAGCCACCTCGTGGGTCCACCTACCAGCCGCTGTGGACAAAGTCACTAGTGCAGTGGGGTAGTCTTTCAGGTCTCCGTGGATGCACAGGACCCCGACTTTACGGCCAGTATACTCCGCAGGCCGTACAAGGGCAGCCCTTACCAGGGAGACTAAACTTCCGGAGTCCAGCAGAGCCACCGCCAGCGAATCTCCCACCTCTACCTGACACAGGTGGTTATGGTCTTGCACCTCACGGGTGCCAGTTGCGCACAGCTTCCGTGCATACAAGGAGTGGCGTACCCCCGTAGTTCACCTCGATCGGCTCATCCCGATGCGGACAGTCGGCCCTGATGTGGCCTGGCTCCTGACACCTCCAGCATACCACGGGAGGCGGACTCGCAGGGGGTATATTCCGTGCAAGCCGCTCTGTCGCCGGACGTCGGAACTGGGGCAGAGGCCTCCGGGGTTTGACTGACCCCTTCCCAGCAAGACTCCCCTGCAGGTTTCGGGTGGCCTCGTACCGCTCCACCAGGTCGACCATCTCCAGGGCATTGGTGGGCGATACCTGGCCGATCCAGTGCTGGAGAGGGTAAGGCAAAGCCCTCCAGAAGACATCGGCTAACAGACGGTCGAGCATAGCAGTGGGAGTCAGTATGTCTGGCTGCAGCCATTTTTGCAACCGTTGTAGCAAGTCATAGTATTGTGGCCTGGCGGGTTCAGCCGGGTTAAACTCCCACTGATGCACCCGCTGGGCCCGGACCAAAACATTCACCCCCAGTCTTGCCAGGATCTCACCTTTCACAGTCGGGTAGTCAGCTGCTTGGTCACCTGGGAGGTCAAAAATACTTGCTGGGGTCCAGACGCCAGGAACGGAGCGACGACCTCTGCCCACTGTTCTCGGGGTAATTTCTCCCTCACGGCCACCTTCTCGAACACCGCCAGATAGGTCTCAACATCATCCGAGGGGGTCATCTTAGGGATCGCGGCACGGACAGCTTTCCGGGCATCGTGGACGTGGTGGGACGCTCCTGCCGCTTGCAACGCCATCACGTGCTGTAGCAGTAGCTGGTTGGTCTCCCGCTGCTGCACGTTAGCCTCTATGAGGGCTTTCACAGCCGCCTCCATTTTGTCGGGGATCACAGGCTGCAACTTTGCCGGCTTAATATAGGACATTCACTTTTGCTCAGCAAAAACAAAGTTCGGCGTTCACGCCAGCCTCACTGCGCATGCCCGCATCCGACACCAAATGTGGGAGTCGCTCTGGTAGACAGCGGTGCGGGTGCAGTTTAGAGGCAAAACAAGGAGTCCAGATTGTGCAACAAACAGTGTTTTATTCACACTTGCACACCAGAAATGAAAACAGTCTCTTGGTGACAGTTCACACACAACAGAAATCATGTGGCAAAACCAAAAACAGGCCAACACAGGGTCCAGTCACCTTGGGTGGTTTAGGTGCGGGTTCACACCTAGCAGTCGGCTCAGCCGCAGGCGATTCCTCCTTCAGGTTGCAGGGAAACACCACGTTGCTGAGCTCCGTCCTCCAGCACAGAGAACTCCTCAGCCCTGTTAGCAGGCTCCAGGATAATCACACTCAGACACAGCTGATGGCTGTGTTTTATACCCAGCCCAAAACTCGGACTGGACCGTGGGGAGCAGCCACCCACCCTACTCTTTAGCTGCTCCCAGTAAGAGCCGGCCCGGATCGGCTTTGCAGCCATGCTATTTAACAGAGTCAAACAGCACTAGCTGCTGCAGACAAAAACCCGGCTCTCACCTCACCGAGGCCAGCAACCTCGGTGACACGTACCTGCCATCCCATATGACACCTTGCACCTTACCACAATATATATATATATATATATATATATATTATACTGTCCCATGTAGTATATATACCAGTGATGACAAACCTTTTAGAGACAGAGTGCCCAAACTGCAACCCAAAAACCACGTATTTATCGGCAATTTGGCCTGAACACTACAGTTCAGTATAGTATATCTTCCATGTACTTTATCATTAGTTTTAAGCAAATATATTTGCTGCATTTGTGGGAGGGGAGGCGGATCACAAGGCTAGTTACTTGCACCTGCGGGCCCAGGCTGGCTGATTGCTAGGCTATTTATAGGCACCTGTGGGCCCAGGCTGACGCCGATTCAGCTGATTTCACTACCTCTGGGTCAGCTCTAGGATACAGCAGCATGGTGTGGAGGCTCCTTACGGAGTGGTTTGCACGGGACCCACGCTGTGGTCCGCGACATGTAGCGCAGCTGCATCGTGTGCAGGCTCATTCACGCCTGGGCAGCGACAAAGTGCCAGGCGAGTGCTGGCATTCACTGTAGAATCGCACTTGTTGGCATGAGACCCACACTGCGGTATGTGATTTGTAATACTCTGGGACGAAGCATAGTTGGGCGCTAATGGTTAAGTGACTGTTGTTAGTATTTTGTCCGGCTGTTTAGGGGCTTGTTGGGGGCTATTGCTTATAGTTATTGGTGTTGCATGCGCCTAGAGTAGGTATGGTCGCATGTTTTCTCCAACCTACGCACGCTGTGTTTAAGTGATGGTATTATTTAGTTATCTCTCTGGAAGGGTCATGTATCAAAGGTCATAAAAAAAAAAAAAAAAAAAAAGTGCATGTTTTCTGTCACCTGTTGTACATGTGGGGCGCACGACTGCAGTTAGAGCCAGACATGCAAGGTGTTGGTGAATGTGTATCAGTGGCCCATATATGGGGCCACTAGCAGGTTAATAAAGGCGCCTGTATTTGAGTGCTGATGCTCTGGTAAGTGTGTTTAATCCATAAATTCTACGTTTTGGGCCCACATGTGTCAGCGGTTCTGTGCTATTGTGTTGATTAATTGGCGTTGCATCAGGGTTTATGTTCAACCACGTTTGTTTTCTTACAGGAACACGAGGTGGTGTTGTGGTGACCATCATTTAAAAATGAAAAATAAATAAAAAAATCCTGCAGCATTATGTGGAGGTTCGTTCGCACCTGGGCAATGGCAGAATGTGCCAGGTGAGTGCTGGCATTCACCGTGGGATCGGACTTGGTTACTCGGTCTGTGATTTGTAGCACTCTGGGGCGAAGGGGGTTGGGCGCTAATGGTAGAATGATCATGGCTAGGTTCGTTACCTGCAATAGCTACGTCTGTGTGTCTGCATTTACATTTTGTCCTATACTCCATTCACTACCAGAGCTGCGTTCATGCATCTGTTGTATCACGTTAATACTCTACTCACTTTAGATTGCATTCATACGGCTGCTTTATATCATGCTCACACTCAGAGCTGCGCCCATACCATGTGTTGGCCACTACTCGCATCCAGAGCTGCAGTCACCCACCTGTTCTTACACCATGTGTTTATACACTGCTTCCACTTATAGCTACATTTTTCTTTTATTTTGACATCATGGTTAGCCAGTATTTTCACTAGGGCAGTCAGCACACCGCTCTGACACTGCTCTCCCGATAAACATAATAGCTGCGTTCTTTTCAGGCTTGCTTATTTCCTCATTGGTTTGTTACAATCCGAAGGCCTACTTCTACTTTTTCTGGTCATTTCAGTTAAAGAAAAAAAAAATAAAAATTTTAAGAAAAAAAAAAAAATTTTTAAAATTGAAATAAATAAAAAAAAAAAAAAGTCCCGGTTTGCAGTTACTTAGACCGGTCCGCTTTACTTCTGGTTCATATTCACTCAGATTGGTCCCTTGCCCCAGTTAACCAAATAGCTTTTCAGCGGTCAGTGGCCCAATTGGAGTATGTTTCCTACTATGGTTTTACAAATCCTTCATTTGTCAAGATAAGGGTCTTCTCTTAGCGAATTGCAAGGCCTCTGGCTCTTCGTTGTCTCCCATCTGTTCAAATTCACGGATGGTTAATGTTTATTTACGCACGTGGTTCGCTTCACTAATGTCTATGCATATCCCATCAAGTCTGGCTCACATTTAATTACTTTTTGTCACTGTAAAGTCATTCAGTTCAGTCTCATGGCTTCGAGGGGTCTCATGGCTTCGGGGGGCCCGATGATCGCTTCGGCCTCATTGCTCCGGGTGGCCCTTTGACCGTCCTTCATGTTGTTCGTTAGGGGTACCATATGGTTGTAGGCTGTTTAGAGTCTTAGGTTCCCTGTCAGAGGGGTTCATGGTTACGCGAGTTCCCAAGTCATACTGGTGCTTCTTAAGTGCTTTATTAAAAAAAAAAAAAAAAAAAAAGAAAATTATAAATCTGCCATTAGTCTCCCACGCATGACTTCGCCGTTTATGTTTTACTCACATGACTCCGCCATTAGAGTCTCACGCATGACTTCTCAGATTTAGAGTTACACATATGACTCCGCCATCAGTCTCTCACATATGGCTTCTCCAAATAAGTGTTACACATATGACTCCGCCATTATAGTCTCTCAAGCAATGCTTCTCCAACTAAGTGTCCGCCATTAGAGTCTCTCACGCATGGCACTGCCATTAAAGTCTCTCACGCATGGCTTCTCCAATTAAGTGTCCGCCATTAGAGTCTCTCACGCATGGCTTCTCTAATTAGGTGTTGCACATATGACTCTGCCATTTGTCTCCCACGCATGGCTTCTCCGATTAGTGTTACACATATGACTCCGCCGTCAGTCTCTCACGCATGGCTTCTCCAATTAAGTGTCCGCCATTAGAGTCTCTCACGCATGGCACTGCCATTAGAGTCTCTCACGCATGGCTTCTCCGATTTAGTGTTACACATATGACTCCGCCGTCAGTCTCTCACGCATGGCTTCTCCAATTAAGTGTCCGCCATTGGAGTCTCTCACGCATGGCTTATCCCATTAAGTGTTTTACACATGACTTTGCCATCAGAGTCTCTCACGCATGGCCCTCAGTTTATGTTTTACTCACATGACTCCGCCATTAGAGTCTCTCACGCATGGCTTCTCCAATTAGGGGTCCGCCATTAGTCTCTCACGCATGGCACTGCCATTAGAGTCTCTCACGCATGGCTTCTCCAATTAAGTGTCTGCCATTAGAGTCTCTCACGCATGGCACTGCCATTAGTCTCTCGCACGCATGGCCCTCATATGTTTTACTCACATGACTCCGCCATTAGAGTCTCTCACGCATGGCTTCTCCGTTCATGTTTTACACACATGACTCTGCCATTAGAGTCTCTCACGCATGGCTTCTCCAATTAGTGTTTTACATATGACTTCGCCATTAGAGTCTCTCACGCATGGCTTCTCCGATTTAGTGTTACACATATGACTCCGCCGTCAGTCTCACGCATGGCTTCTCCAATTAAGTGTCCACCATTAGAGTCTCTCACGCATGGCACTGCCATTAGAGTCTCTCACGCATGGCTTCTCCAATTAGGTGTTGCACATATGACTCTGCCATTTGTCTCCCACGCATGGCTTCTCCGGTTTAGTGTTACACATATGACTCCGCCGTCAGTCTCTCACGCATGGTTTCTCCAATTAGTGTTTTACATATGACTTCGCCATTAGAGTCTCTCACGCATGGCTTCTCCGATTAAATGTTTTCATATGACTTCATCATTTGAGGTCGGCCACGTGGCCCCACCACAAGTAGTTTCCATGTCTTCGTCCGCCACTCGGGCTGGAGGTGTTGGTGTCGGGCCTAAGTCCTGGGTATCGGTCAGTCTTCCAGTAGGAGGTACAGTAATAAGGTGCAATTCACAATGTCTCACATCTACAGACTCGACAAGTCCTATTACGACTACAGGCACAGCATTCATAGTTATCACGACCTTAAGCTTATTTCCTGTCACAACTGCAGATATGGTGTGTACGTTCTTTGTCCTCACTACAGGCAACGTTAGCTCGTTAATTGAAATAGCAGTGTATCCGTGTTGATGGTTCCCCAGGCCTGGTGAGTTCACATATTCCGCTTAACCTACTAATAGAGTAAGACGACATACGCCATATTATAACTTTTGGGCCCTTTATATATAAAAGGTGTGGCCTGGGGAATACGTAGAGGTGTAGTAGTTTGCAACCAGGAACAGTTGGTGCCCGGTCAGGGCCCTCGGCGAATGCTTGGAATTCATTTAGGCCTTTCAACAGATTCACCATTGGTTGTTTCAGTCTGCAGCTCTCAGGATTCAGACCTTCTCGTAATATGTTCATATGTTGTTAGTATACATAGGAGTAAATCGTTCCTGGTTACCGGCCACTCCTTCAATCGCATCAGCATTAGCCACCTTCAAGAACGATGTGCCGGTGCACATGACAGAGGTAAGGTTGATGGTAATCACTGTGATATGTACGGTATATTACGCACCTTCATCGCTGAATGTCTTTTACGCTTAAAGTGGGTGTAGTAATGGTATGCATATATTTTGCTCTAAACTAAGGTCTGCTCTTTTTGCCCCCTTTAGGCTGCCCTACCACAGCAGTTATGGCATAATTCTACTGCTTGTTGTAGATAGGGTTAGATAGGTTAGGTACACCTTTCTGATAGCCGATCCGACCACAAGTTTTAAGCAAATATGTTTGCTGCATTTGTGGGAGGGGAGGCGGATCACAAGGCTAGTTACATGCACCTGCGGGCTCAGGCTGGCTGATTGCTAGGCTATTTATAGGCACCTGTGGGCCCAGGCTGACGCCGATTCAGCTGATTTCACCCACCCACCCACACCATCTTACAGTCATTTCATATTAGGGTGGCCCCCTTTAGGCTGCCCTACCGCAGCAGTTATGGCATAATTCTACTGCTTGTTGTAGATAGGGTTAGATAGGTTAGGTACACCTTTCTGATAGCCGATCCGACCACAAATCTATAAAGCCTGTCTGCATTCAGTATGCTGCCTACACTGTTCATAGTGCGCCTGCGCTGATGAATGGCAGGAAAAGTCTAAGGCATATTGGTACACCATAGACTTTTTCCAGGGTCCAAGTGCCAACAGGGAGGGCTCTGAGCGCTGCCTCTGGCACCTGTGCCATAGGTACACCACCCCTGATATATACAGTATACTGTCCTCTGTAGTGTGTGTGTATATATATATATATATATATATATATATATATACAGCATACTGTCCTCTGTAGGGTATATACAGTACTAGCAGGATGACCCTGCTAAGGTGTGTGTGTGTGAGGTTAAAAGATATTGACAGTGTCTCGCATAACAGTGACCTCTACACCACCCTTCCACCTTAATAGCCACCTCCACAGCAGTCCACCCCTTAACAGTGACCCTCACAGCACCCCGCCCCCTTCACAGTGACCCCCCCTACAGCAACCCACCGCTTAGAACCATTGACCCCACCGCCTTAAAATGTGACCTCCACAGAACCCCGCCTGCCCCCTTAACAAAGACCTTCACATCGGCCTGCCCTTTTAACAGTGACCCTCCACAGCGATCTAACCCTTAACAGTGACCTCCACAGGGCCCTGCTCCTTTAACATTGACCTCCTCACACAACCCCACCCCTTTAAGGAGACCTCCAGAGCACCTCGCCTCTTAACAGTGACCTCCACAATGCCCTGCCCCTTTAACAGTGACCTACACATCACGGTCCCTTTACAGTAACTCCCCACCTTAACAATTACCTCAACAATACCCCAACCCCTTAACAGTGACCTCAACAATACCCTGAAACCCACAGTGACCTCCACAGCACAGCACCCCTTAACACTGATCTCCACCATGCCCTGTCCCCTTAACAGAGAATTCCATGGTGCTCACTTCTTTAACAGTGACCTCCACAGTACCCCCCCTCAACAGTGACCTCCACAGTACCCCGCTGCCTTTACAGTGACCTGCACAGCAGCTGCCCCTTTAATAATGACCTCCACAGTTCCCTGCCCCCTTAACAGTATGAGTGCTACCTTCTCTTCAAACAGCTTATCAGCAGGGGTGCTGGGAGCCGGCCCCCCTGCAGATCTGATATTGATGACCTATCCTGAGGTTATCAATATAAAACTACTGGACAGCCCCTTTAATTATCAGGATATGGGTAAGCCATCTGGACCGGGTGATTTGTCTATTTGAATCTTTTTAAGATGCAACTGCACTTATTCCTTGGTGGGACAGGCCTCTTTTAATGGGGAGTTTACTTTAATGGGGAGTTTACGCTCCGTATTTTATCTGGCAATTCATTTTTCTCAATGAATACAGTGGAGAAAAAATATTAAATAGCTTCACTTTTCCATACGCCCCACAACGGCACTAAGCAGGAGGTTCACTCCGCCCCCAGGGACAGGAAACAACTTGGAGACCAATCCTTAAAAGCCTCCTCCACTCACTCCTCCCCAGTTGTTTCCTGTCCCTTGGGACGATGTGGAGACTGCTGCGGGGGGGGGGGTGGGCTCCTCATTTGAGGGAGTACCTGCTTGCAGCATTATCCGCTTTTAGCGCACGGCCTCTACGTCTTTCCCTGGCGTCCTGTCGGGAGGGTCGTTGCAGAGTGCCGGGTCTCGGGGCCTGTCGGGGGTCCTTCCGTGCACTTAGGTGTAAGCCCTGGGTACGCCAGGCAACCCCGGGCGATGCGGCACTCATGCCGCTTGGAGGAATCGGCGGGCGAGATGTCGGGGCTAATGTTAAAATAGATGTTAAAAACGCCGGCTGGTGGTTTCTCGGCGTCCGTGTCTTGGGACAAGTTTTATTGAAGTTCTGCAGCGTGTCCAGGTACAGAGGGAATACCTTCCACCATGTCAACTTCTGCCGAGCCACCTGTGGATCCTCCTAGAGCCCCAAGCCCGGTAAGCCTCCTCTGGGAGCCTGCTTTCTTTTTTTCACTACACTACCTCCCTTACACGAGGGTCCCTCCCAAGGTGTTGGCCTTTTTTCTGAAGGAACATATCCTTTTTATTAAAAGGATCCCTTTCTCCTTTTCAGGGCAAATCCAAAGGAGATGTTTCTTCAAAGAAAAAATGTGCTATATGCAGAAGACATTTAAGCAGTCAGTCAAAAAGATCCCTTTGTCAGAAATGTACTGACAAGATTGTTTCTGAAGAGACCCCTCATTGGTGGAGAATCTGAGATCTGTAATTAAGGAGGAAGTTTCTTCTGCCATTGATTCCCGTATGGCCTCCCTTCCGCAGGCTCCTTCCACTTCCAAATCCGTATCCGACTGTGGACAGGATTCGGATTTAGACCTTGATGAGGGGCAATTGTCTAATGATTCCGACTCAGGTTCCTCGGATGACATGTCTGGGAAACCTTTGAGTTCTCTAGAAGATACAGACTCCTTATTGAAATCCATTAGAGCTACCTTAAATATTGAACAGACAAAACAGCCTGAGTCGGTTCAGGACCAGTTGTTCAGGGGTCTGGCTGATAAAAGGAGAAGAGTGTTCCTGGTTCACGACAACATCAAAAAACTAATTTCAGCAGAATGGAAAGATCCAGAAAAAGATCCGGCACCACCAAAATGTTTAAACGCAAATACCCCTTTAATGACTCAGACTCGGCGCACTGGGATAAGACTCCCCGGGTAGATGCTCCGGTGGCCAGAATCTCAAAAAGGGCGTCCCTTCCCTTTGAGGATGTAGGTCTGCTACGAGATCCGATGGATAAAAAATCAGAATCCATTTTAAAAAAATCATGGGACACTACTACGGCCATGTTAAGGCCTAGCATTGCAGCCACTTGTACAGCCAGAACCCTAGCCCTATGGTTGTCCCAGCTAGAAGATCATCTCAAGGCAGGCACACCAGCTGAGGATATTCTTTCCTCCTTGCCTATTTTAAAACAAGCAACAAATTTTTTATTGGATGCCTCGGCGGATTTAGTCAGACTCTCGGCCAGATCCGCGGCCTTAGCTAATTCAGCCAGACGCGCGGTCTGGTTGAGATCCTGGTCAGGGGACAACACTTCAAAAAATAAATTGTGCAGTATTCCCTGTGAGGGTGACCGTCTCTTTGGTTCAGTACTGGACGATATTTTAGAGAAGGCGTCTGATAAGAAAAAAGGTTTCCCATCTGAATCCAGATTCTTTCAAAATAGACGTTCCTTTCGTTTCCAGAAAAGAAACAAGCAAGATTTTAAGAAAATAGAATCCTCTAGTTCTAGCTCCTGGCAATCCTCCAAAAACAGAGGCAAGGGTTTCCTCTTTAGGCCTGAAAAATCTACAAAACAGTCCACCCAATGACGCCAGGGGCCCGGTGGGGGGCAGACTGTCAGATTTTTTCCCGGCCTGGCAAAATATTACGAAATCTCCTTGGGTGCTGGACGTAATCTCTTCCGGGTACAGGATAGAATTCGTTTCTCCTTGTCCAGACAGATTCCTCGTCAGCAAAAAGTTGAACGACCAAGAACAGTCTCTTCTTTTCCAACAAGTCCAGATCCTGCTGTCAAAAAATGCGATAATCCAGGTACCCCCAGACCAGGAAAAGAAGGGTTTCTACTCTCCGATATTTTTAATAAAGAAAAAAAACGGATCATTCAGAGCGATCATAAATCTGAGAGACCTCAACGCTTATATTGTACACAAAAAATTCAAGATGGAGACTATCAGTTCTTCAGTAAATCTATTGTACAAGGATTGCTGTATGATAACCCTCGATTTGACAGATGCCTACTATCATATCCCCATTCACAAAGGTCATCAAAAATACCTAAGGTTTGCAATCCAGCACAATGGCAGTCTACTCCACCTGCAGTTTCGGGTACTGCCCTTCGGAATATCTTCGGCTCCTCGAGTGTTCACCAAAGTGATGGCAGAAGTCTCAGCCTTTTTTCATCGTCAACAAATTTTATTCATTCCCTATCTAGACGATTTTTTGATTGCCGCCCAGAACCAGAAGCTGGTCCTTCAGAATTTACATCTGGTAACCCAGACCCTTCAGTCTCTGGGTTGGATCCTGAATCTAGAAAAATCAAACCTGGTCCCCAGCCAGGAGAGAGAATTCCTGGGTTTTCTTCTAAACTCCAGGGATATGATATCTTTTCTCCCAGAGGGGAAATCAGAGGACTTAAGAACAAAGGTCCGTGCCTTTCAAGAACAGAACACAGTATCTTTCAGACAAATAATGACAATCTTAGGTCTCATGACCTCTACCATCCCAGCAGTAAAATGGGCCCTTTTTCACTGCAGACATCTCCAACAGTTTCTCCTAAAAACCTGGGACAGGAGTCAACTGTCCTTAAACAGAAGAGTGCCTCTTCCTCGGAGGATAAAGGTCTCGCTCTCCTGGTGGCTGGTAAAAGAACATTTAACACAAGGAAAAGATTGGAACCAGACAGATCCTATCATCATCACCACCGACGCAAGTCGCCGGGGATGGGGTGCCCACTGTCAGGATCAAATTGCCCAAGGCTTATGGGACCGCTCTCAGAACCTGCTATCTTCAAATTGGAAGGAACTTCACACAATAATTTTAGCCCTGAAAGCTTTCAGTCCGATCGTCCAGGGAAGGCATGTAAAAATACTATCGGACAACAGTGTAGCAGTGGCCTACATAAACAAGCAGGGTGGCACAAGAAGCAGAAGCCTAAGTCACTTATCCCATCAGATATTCTCTTGGGCGGAACAACATCTGAACTCGCTAGTCGCAGTACATCTGAAAGGGGAGGAAAACTCACTGGCGGATTTTCTCAGCAGACAGCCGCTCAGGTCAGGAGAATGGACCTTAAACAAACTGGTCTTCAAAGAGATTTGCCAGAGATGGGGGACTCCAACCCTGGATCTCTTCGCCTCTCGAACAAACAGGCAGGTGGATCAATTTTTTTCCCTATCCCTCAAGGACAATCCGCTCGAGGTAGATGCCTTTTCGGTGCCATGGCCGAAGGGACTCCTCTATGCTTTTCCTCCAATCCCACTTATTCCCAGAACTCTGGCAAAGATCATAAAAGAAAAAAGAGAAGTAATCTTGATTGCCCCATTCTGGCCAAGAAGATCTTGGTTTCCACTCCTGACATCCCTGGCGAAAGAGAATTTTTGGAAACTTCCGCAAATCCCGGACCTTCTCAGCCAGGGCCCGGTAATTCACCCAGAGGTACATCATCTGAACCTGACGGCTTGGAAACTGAACGTTCCCTTTTAAGACGCCGTGGATTGTCAGACTCGGTAATTAATACTCTTCTTGCTAGCAGGAAACCGATTACGTCAAAAATATATCTTAGAATTTGGAACACCTTTCTTCGCTTTTCAGGGAAGAAGGATTTTCTTTTAGAGAGTCCTGACATCCATGTCATTCTAAATTTCCTCCAGAGGGGTCTTGAGGGAGGCTTAAGAGTAAGCACCTTAAAGGTTCAGGTGGCGGCCCTTAGTGCCTTTTTGGAATCAAAGTTAGCCGAGATACCTCTCATAAAAAGATTCTTAAAGGGGGCTAATAGGCTGAAACCCAGGGTCCGGTCCTTGGTTCCTCCTTGGGATCTTAATTTGGTCCTTTCGGCTCTCTTGGACCCCCTTTCGAACCCATCTCGGAGATTCCGCTGAACCTGCTTTCCATCAAAACGGCTTTCCTGATTGCCATAACTACAGCCAGAAGAGTTGGAGAAATTCAAGCTTTGTCTTGTCGGGCTCCATATTTAATGATTATGGATGACAGAATAATCTTTAAACATGATCCAGCCTTTCTTCCTAAAGTTGTTTCTAAGTTTCATTGTGATCAACAAATCTCCTTACCTACCTTCTGCCCACAGGCGAAAACTGAGAAAGAACAAAAGTTTAATAATCTGGACGTCAGAAGATGCGTATTAGCCTACCTAGAGGCTACAAAATCCTTCAGGAAATCCAATCGACTCCTGGTCCAATTTGCAGGGAAGAATAAGGGCCTTGGGGCTTCAAAATTGACTGTTGCTAGGTGGATTAAGTCGACTATATCTAAAGCTTATGAGGGAAAGAACGTGTCACCTCCAGCCCTCCTAAAGGCCCATTCGACTAGAGCCCTTTCTACCTCTTGGGCGGAAAACGCTTCAGCTTCTTTAAGCCAGATCTGTCAGGCTGCAACTTGGTCCTGCCCCAATACATTTTTCAAACATTACAGACTGGATGTTTCTTTAAGTTCAGACTTATCGTTTGGCCGGAAAGTGTTATCGGCAGTAGTCTCACCCTAAATTTTTTGGGATCTTCTATGTTATATCCTCCTGCTTAGTGCCGTTGTGGGGCGTATGGAAAAAGACTCGATTACTTACCGGTAATTGGGTTTTCCATTTAGCCCCACAACGGCACGGGGATTTCCCACCCGTTTCTAATAGCTATTTCTGTTTATTTATGTTTTGCATACCTCAATAGTGGTTGTTTTGTTTTGCTATTGACTTATATAATAAATTGTTCCTTTGTTTAAGCATCATCTTAAGAGTTCTCGGATACTTACTGGGGAGGAGTGAGTGGAGGAGGCTTTTAAGGATTGGTCTCCAAGTTGTTTCCTGTCCCTGGGGGCGGAGTGAACCTCCTGCTTAGTGCCATTGTGGGGCTAAATGGAAAACCCAATTACCGGTAAGTAATCGAGCCTTTTCTCCTCATTGCTCTCTACAAATTCTCCCTCATTACTCTGTAAAGGGCCCTTTATATAATTTAAGAACATTTTTGAGTTTTTGAGAATCCATCTCCAGTTTGGCTACTTTTGTCCAGGGCTGCTGCTCACCTGGGACATAAAGGAAGGAAGGAGAGCACGACTCCAAAGAAGTTCTCCTTTGTATTCAAATATGGCCCCGCAGCAGACGTGATAAAAACTGCAATTAGGAACAACTGGGACCTTTAAAAGGGTGACTCTATGCTGTGCAATTTAGCGGAACAGAAACCACTGATCGCATTCAGAAGGTGTTCCACTTTATAGGACCGAATAGTACATAGTGTGATCCGTCTCCTGCAAACCCCCTCTTGGCTCTCAGCGCATTCAAGAGTTGGTAACTTCAAATGTGGGCGTTGCTCTTTCTGTCCCCAAAATCCACAGAGCAAAATTCTGTGTATAGGTGGGGTGACACATAAGGTTCTACAATTTATTACTTGCAGGACAGCATTCCTTGTATATGTGGTATACTGCGATTGCCACAATTTTTATATAGGCAAGACGATCAGGCCACTATTTGAACGATTTAGGGAACATGTGAACTCGGTGAGAACGGGGAAAGGATGTCCCCGCCTCATTGACCACGTCCGGGAGAAGCACAGGAGCAATCCACGCTGTCTTAGATTCGCAGGTATAGAAGTTGTGAATACCACTTCTCACGCATTGGGGGCCCGAAAATGCCAGGGCAGTATAAATACCCCACAAGTGACCCCATTTTAGAAAGAAGACACCCCAAGGTATTCCGTTAGGGGTATGGTGAGTTCAGGTAAAATTTTATTTTTTGTCACAAGTTAGTGGAATATGAGACTTTGTAAGAAAAAAATAAATAAATCAATTTCCGCAAACTTGTGCCAAAAATCTTCTATGAACTCGCCATGCCCCTCACGGAATACCTTGGGGTGTCTTCTTTCTAAAACAGGGTCACTTTTGGGGTATTTATACTGCCCTGGCATTTTAGGGGCCCCTAATGCGTGAGAAGTCGTTTTTGATATCCAAATGTGTAAAAATGCCCTGTGAAATCCTAAAGGTACTCATTGGAATTTGGACCCCTTTGCGCATCTTGGCTGCAAAAAAGTGTCACTCATGTGGTATCGCTGTACTCAGGAGAAGTAGGGCAATGTGTTTTGGGGTGTATTTTTACATATACCCATGCTGGGTGTGAGAAATATCTCTGTAAATGACAACTTTTTTAATTTTTTTATACAAAGTTGTCAATTTACAGAGATATTTCTCTCACCCAGCATGGGTATATGTAAAAATACACCCCAAAACACATTGCCCTACTTCTCCTGAGTACAGCGATACCACATATGTGACACTTTTTTGCAGCCCAGGTGCGTAAAGGGGCGGAACGTCCAACGAGTACCTTTAGGCTTTACAGGGTTGCTCACAATTTAGCCCCGCCCAAAATGCCAGAACAGTAAATACACCCCACAAATGACCCCATTTCGGAAAGTAGACACCCCAAGGTTTTCGCTGACGGGCATAGTGAGTCTGTGGGAGATTTTATTTTTTTTGCCAGAAGTTAGCTGAAAATTTTTTTTTCCTCAGAAAGTGTCATCTTCTGCTAACTTGTGAAAAAAAAATGAAATTATACATGAACTCACCATGCCCCTCTGCGAATACTTTGGGGTGTCTTCTTTCTAAAATGGTGTCATTTGGGGGGTATTTATACTATCCTGACATTCTAGCACCTGAAGAAACATGACAGGTGCTCAGAAAGTCAGAGCTGCTTCAAAAGCGGAAATTCACTTTTTTGCACCATAGTTTGTAAACGGTATAACTTTTGCGCAAACCAATAAATATACAATTATTGGATTTTTTTTATCAAAGACATGTAGCACAATAAATTCTGACACAAACTTGTATAGAAATGTAATTATATTTGAACAATTTTACCAGAAAAAGTTAAAAATACACTTTTTTTTTTAGAAAATTGCAGTTTTTTTTAATTAATATCAGAAAAACTAAAAATCTCAGCAGCAATCAAATACCACCAAAAGAAAGCTGTATTTATGAGAAGAAAAGAAGGTAAAATTTATTTGAGTGCCAAGTTGCATGACCGAGCAATAAACCGTTAAAATTGTGAAGTGCCGATTTGTAAAAAAGGGCCTGTTCACTAGGGGGGAATAAACCTGTGGTCCTTAAGTGGTTAATTTCATTTCTATTTATTTATTTCATCTAACAGTATGTCAAACAGAGAAGTGCCAGACCATGCACAGGGGAGTGGCAGAGGCGTAAATGTTTCTGGTGCAGGCACAGGTTGCAGCAGAGTAAGGGGTGTGACAGCAGGGGTCACTTCAAGAGGCCTGAGCTCCCAGAGTCAGCTAGCGGTTTTGTCTTGACCAGCAACCCAGTAGTTCTTGAATGGTTGACTCGATCTTCGACTTTGTCGCAAGTGACAGCAGCAGCAGCAGCCTGAGTCTAGAGTCGATAATGAGCAGCTTTTATCACCCGCATAGTGAAGAAACTACTCACCAGCAGCTAGACATAGAGCAGAATCTAAACCAGCAGGCGGTGGCATACTTGGACCGCACCCTGCCAGCCGTCATTGAAGATGAAGACTACTGGGCAGCCAAACTTGATTTGTGGCCCCAACTGACCGAGTTTGCCATGGAAAAGCTGCCCTGCCCGGCCAGTAGTGTGGCATCATATTCGGTGTTTAGTGCTCCTAAGGGTGTTTAGTTACCCCAAGAAGAACTTGCCTGTCCATCGAAAACATGGAGAGACTGACTTTTAACAAGATGAATCAGGCGTGGATTAGCCAGGATTTCTACTTACCAATGCCTGGTGCATCAGACTGGATCATCCATAATGCCACACCAATACTTTGACAAAAGACACCATTTTTTTCTGGCTACCTGGCTCAGCTACTATTCTGATTCTGTCACGTGATGCCACACATCGGATGCCAAGTGCTCTTTCTTTCATCCACCATCTTCAGCTGGTACTGGTATTGCTACACTTATTATTGGTATTGCTGTTTCTCCACTCTGTCACCGGGTCACTATGTGGTCTCCTGATGCAGCTGGCACCTTCACACTATGTCACCTTGCCACTCTGTGTTCTCCTGATGTTGCTGTCACCTCACCACTATGTCATAGGGCCACTCTGTGGCCTCCTGATGCTGCCGTCATATCCACACTCTCTTATTGTGCCACTCTGTGGCCTCCTGATGTTGCTGTCACCTCACCACTATGTCCACTATTTGCCATTCAGCATTTCAGTTATGTGGTAAAGCCCTTTTTGACGTGTATTGGTGGCAAAGAGAGGTGGCTGAACTCCGCTGCTGTGCATCTCTTATAAAGTCAATGTCTCCAACCATGTCCCTCTCGCGATTTACAGCAAATACATTATTTTCATGCACAGATCAAAGAATTATGTTTCAGGCATGTAGTGTATGCAAACCATGTGCGACCCCGCTCATCACTCTCACAATCTCATTTGAACCCAATTTATCGTTGCCTTGAATACAGCCCTAGCTTTTACGAGGATAAAAGCGAACCATCTGGTATACCAATCTTGCAAAAAAAATAAGTAAAGAAGTTGCATACTCCCAGATTCCTCTTTCTGTTGTAACCAATCTTTGTGATATTTTGACGCCTTGATAATCACTTGTTCTTCTGTATCCAAACCTACAGAACAGCCTTTGAGTAAAACTTTTTGGTTTTGGATTTGTGTGCATCCGGTGAGCGTTTGCTGCTAAGTTCCTTCAGTGTTGCGACATTAAACAGCACCCGCTCCATACTATCTGATAGAAGACTTCCTGAATTCATGTACCTGGTTATTCCTACATCAGTAGAATGGGGTGAAAACCAAGCGATGGTTAGTCCAAACTCAGGAAGCAAATTACCCAAAAGATACTAACAAACTGGAGGCACCAGTGGAATGGATGAAATTGTGATAGGTAGTGTACGTTGGAGTGTCAATGTAGACAGCAGCCACGTGAAAACTCATTCCTACATCAGAGTAGATTAGAAGTAGGCCAGGAAACCACATCTGGGCCAAATTGCTTATAAATGTATATTCTTCTTCTTCACGCTGTATCTCAAAGAATATCTTGTTCCTTATGGTTTCAATTTCATGTTTCACTTCACTGTGCGCTGTTGCATTCTATTCATCAGATTGTTCCATGCTGCTGCTGACCTGCAGTTTCCAACTCAGATCTGCCTTTAAACCCATAAAACTCTTCTTCACTGTTAAGTCATTCACATTTGGTATTTTATTCATCCATTCAGACTGTAACAATCCTACAGGCTCACCTGAGTCAGAGGACAGCTGGCTGGAGGTAGGAGTGGAGCCCAGTGGCAAGGACCACAGGCAGGTAGTAGGTGCAGGAAGTCTGGCAGAGGTGTAGTCGGTTGGCAAGCGGTGGGTCAGGGCAGGCAACAATAAGCGTGGTCAGACAATCCGGATCGGCAACGGTGGTAGCAGTTCAGTAGGTAGGGACAAAGCAGAAGAGTAGTCGGTAGTCAATTCCTGGTCAGCAGTGGACTTACGGTAGTAGCAAGAGCAGCAGATGAGGAGAAGCTTGATCAAGGCTCAGGAGCTCAATAATCAGCAAGCTGGAGTGCAAGGGGCTGGACTTATATAGGGAAGTACCAGGTGTGGGGAATCAAGGGGGATGAGCAAGGCTTGGCAAGACTGACGTTAAATCATAGGCTTCAGGGAGGAGTATCCAGAGAGGACGTTAGCCTAGTAAGCAGGGCTACCGCCTAGGTTGTGGCTGGTCAAGGGTTCGAATCCCGACACAGACGTTTTTGGGAAAATTGATGGGTGAATCAAGACTTTCGTCTGTGTGAACCAAATTCCATTGTGCTTTTATTGCTGAAATTTTTATGGAAACACCCTTTTTGGAAAATTGGGCGTTTGTAGACTTTCTTCTGTATGAACCGAATTCCACTATACTTTCGTCTGAGAAATTTTTTGTTGAAACAGCCTTTTTTGGGGAAAATTGTTCGGTAGCTGTAACTATGGTCAAGGACAATATATGTCCATTATGGCCCACCATGTCAACCATGTTGACTGAAAACCGGAAGCACATGGTATCGGCACTGTGTCAAGGAGAACTGAGCCATGCGCCCTGCATGGCACTCGTGTTCAATCTGGTTGTCAAGCGGTTCCTGAAGTCCACCACCCATCTACAAAACATCCTACAAATGGTCAGGAAACATGCACTTCAGCCACTCGTACACCTCAAAGCACACCCTCCTTGAGCTGCAGCAGCAGAACGTCATCCCCCAACATAGGATGATATGCAATGTTTCCACCTGTTGGAATTCCATCCTCCATATGTTGGACCGACTATATGAACAGAGAAAGGCCATCAATGATTTCTTGATGAACTAAGCGGACAGGAGTACTCCCCTGTGTAACTTCAATGTCAGCTACACATTCTGTCTTTGTGCCAGTCTGTGGTCTCCTGTTGCTGCTGCCATCTCCACCCTATGTCACCTTGTCACTCTGTGGTTTCCTGATGCTGCTGCCACCTCACCACTGTCTTTGGCGAACTTTGTGGTCTCCTGATGCTGCTGCCACCACCACACTCTGTCATTGTGCAGCTCTGTGGCCTCCTCATGCAGTTGCCACCTGCAGACCCTGTCATTGGGGCACTCTGTGGTCTCCTCATGCTGTTTTTACCTCACCACTATGTCATTAAGCCACTCTGTGAACTTCTTATGCTGTTTTCATCTTCCCCACTTCATGACTGGGCCAATTGTTTGCCTTTCGGCCTGGCTGACATCAGAAGAAAGGTCAAATAAATGATGATCTGTCAGAAGGAAGGAAAAATCAGATGCACAACAGATCCTGTCTGTGTAGCAGCTGTAAGGCCTGTATGGTCCCATCAGAACTGGCTTATGATTTGGTAGCCAAAAGCAGAAGTGGGTACAAACCACAGATGACATGCAAATATTCCATTCACGTGTGTCATCAGTGTGGATGCTCCACAGACACGATCCATTTTTTTTGTGGGTTATTGTTCTGTTGGATCAGAGGAAGGGCAAAATAATCAGTGACGTCAACACAAACTTACTGCTGACACCCTTTCCACTCTGTCGCGGTGCTGTACTTGTATGAGCGTTTAATAGAACAGGTTCTGTAGATATATATGTGGAATCAGCTGCCGACGGTGTAAAAGGAGTGCGCTTCTTGACGCTAACATCGACCTGTAAGGCTGAGTTCATACTTGAGTTATTTGGTCAGTTTTGACCCTGTGACTGCCCAAATAAGTGAAGTGTGTAGTGATTCTAATAGCAACGCCTGTCATCTGCATGTCATACTGACTATTGCTTCACTACCACAGCAGACTTCCTATGCTTGTTACTTCAAGGCACAGTGTTCTACACCACTATAAAGGCTGCCACAAAGTTAGAGGTAGGTGGAGCATTCTTAAAAATGCTTTAAGTAATTTAGGTTACAAACTCAAGGTAAGGATCTCAAAGGTAGTATTTTCCTAAATACTACCTTTTCACGAGCCACACCAAAATGGCAGCGGGAGATTAGGGAGGTTAACAAGTGGGTCAAGAACTGGTGTAGGAAGGAGTGGTTTGGGTTCCTGGAGAAGTGGGGCGACTTCTCGGATACATGCTGTATGCAAAAACAATGATAAATTACTAATAGGAGTTTATTATAGGCTACCTGATGATATACCATAGTCCACAGAAAATCTGCTACTCAACAAAATAGACAAGGTGAGAAATCATAATGAGGTAGTTATAATGGGGGACTTCAACTACACAGATGTAGACTGGGAAACTGAAACCTGTTCATCTCAAGGGAAACAGGTTCTTGGCAATAACCAAAGCCTTTCCCAACTGGTTCAACACCCGACTAAAGGGTCGGCCATACTGGACTTAGTACTAACCAATAGACCTGACAGAACAACAGATGTGCATGTTGGGGGACACCTGGGAAATAGTGACCAATCCTAAACTGTAACTGTGAGAGGTACATACCTTATGGGAACAAAAGGGTAAGGAACAAGAGAAAAACATAAATAGATAAATGGATAAATAGAAATGTAAGAAAGCAATAAATGACAAAGAAAATATTTAAACCACTAAAACAGGAGGGTAGCGAGGAAGCATTTAAATACTATATGAAAAAAATAGAATATGTAAAAAGATAAATAAAAGCAGCTAAACTGGAAATAGAATCTGAAGGTGTAGACCTTTTTCAGAGTGATTAGGGAAGAGTTGCAGATAGCGATGAGGAGAAATCAGAACTAATATTTTTTTCTCTACTGTATTCACTGAGGAAAATAAACTGTCAGATGAAAAGAAGAATGTTAAAGGGGTATTCCCATCACATACAATGCGGAATACTCTAAAATATGCCCCCATTGTCTGATAGGTGTGGGTCTCAGAGGTGAGACAAGAAGAATGGAGCGGGAAGAGCTGCCAAGTGCTGCTCCCATACAAGTGAATGGGAACACATTGCGAACGCGTGGCCCCTGCTCCCATTTATTTCTATGGAGAGACGGAAATAGCTGAGCCAGAGCTTGGCTATTTTCAGAGGCACTATTGAAATTAATAGAGGCTGGCTGCGCATGCGCAGTGCACCCTTTATTATTTTCCCCATTCCGTTCTCGTTGTAGCTGCAGGTAGTGATGGCCTTGCGGTTCACCCCGCAGTCGTTTCGCGGTGAACTTAGCTCATTCGCTGTTCGCCAAACATTAGGACATATGGTGATGTCCGCCGGTGCCATAATCTATTGCATTGCGCCCAAATGTGACCCATGACTAGTTTTAGGCCGGACTGTTCATACCAGACTTTAGGGTATTTTGTACCCGGACCCGAACATTGCCGTAAAAGTTCGGGTTCGAGTTTGGTGTTCGGGCGTTTAATAAAGCTTGGTGAAAGGCTGCAGGGCAGCCAATCAGCAAGCATTTAAGCTGTGTGCCCTTAGAAGCTATCACAGCCATGTTTACTAATGGCATAGCTGTAATTGGCTATTGCAGCATGTGACCCAGCCTCTATATAAGCTGGATCGCATGTAGCACAGCACATCATGTCTGTGCTTAGTAGTGCAGGAACAGGAAGCAGGCTGCCGCTGTGAGGGAGAGCGTTAGGAAGGAATCTGAACTGGCTGTTAAATCTGTAAACTACAGCGATTTCTTTGTGGGTGCAATACAACATTTTTGTACCCCTGACACACAAAAATAATATTTAATCGGTCTGTTAGTTAGACGACTAACCAATTTTTGTGTGAAGTTCACCTGCACTTGCACCAGAGACAATAATATATTTAATCCGTCGGGAAGTTCAGTGGGTGACATATACCCGTTTTTTGTTTTAAGTACACCTGCACTGCATATGTGGCAGGGAAAGGGAAAATATAGTTAATCCGTCTTTGCATTCAGGAGGGGACATATACCAATTTTTTGCTGTGAAGTATTCCTGCACTGCATACCTGACAGGGAAAAAAATTCAGTAAATCCGTCTGTTAGATTGTTGGGTGACATATACCCATTTTTTGCTGTAAAGGCCACCGGTTCCTCCATAACTTGATAACTAAGGCCCTGAGAAAGGTCCGGGATTAGACCAAAACGTAGGCCGAATGTACTGTATATACACTTGTGGTGGCAATCTTGATAATACAAAATAAATTAAAGATTCTTCATATAAGGAAACTTTTGGAGTGCCGTGTTATGACTATTTCTATGAATTGGGCATTCCCGAACACAGAGCACCTGTCTATTTGAAGTGGAGTGCCGACCATTTATTGTTTTGTGCACTGCATACCTGACAGGGATAAATACATTTAGTAAATCCGTTAGTTCGGTGGGTGACTGCAAAGAATGAGGAGTGCGTTAAATAAGGGATGTGGCCCTGGTCATGGTGCTGCTGGTGGAGCTCCTGTTGCATGGAGAGGATGTGGGCGATCTGTGCCAGCTACATGCCCAAATGAAACACCTTCCTCAGGTGCGCATAGGCGACAGAACGTTCAGCTTTATTTTGTAGACCTGGATGCCTGTGTATGAAAGGTGAGGCCAGAACAAGTACAGGCGATAGTAGATTGGGTGGCTGACAATGCCTCCAGTTCCTTCACAGTATCTCCCACCTGGTCCCCTGATGAAAGACAATGTGCACAAATAGTGCAAAAAAGACCGTACTGGTGGCGCCACGTTACAGGTGGTGAGATGTATATATAGAGGTACTGGGCAAACTCAGATTGAGAATATTTAGAGAAAGCAGATTAAACTCAATGAAAAGGTCTGGGATGTAATTCAACCTTATACTTACACCAGAGGTATTCTCAGGATATGGAGATCTGATGCCAGTACACTCAATACTTTGTGACCAATATAGTCCAATATTGAAAATACACAAATAGTCAAACTTGATTGAAAATATTTCAAAAACATTTAAAAAACTATAAAAAAAAAAACTAAAAGTGGACTCACTTCACCCAGGAGGAGCGGTGTAGGATAAGCACAAGACACCCACCTCGCGTCCTCCTGCGCCTGGATCGCCTGTAGACAGTGTCAGGAAAGAACAGCAGTCACTCTTCGTGCTTAGTCTTGAACTTTCCTTTAATGAGATATCCAGGGTAGGGGAGAAGAGGAGGCTCAACGCGTTTCGGGGTTATAGCTAAAAACCCCTTCATCAGGAGCAATAGTAACATGTTTGCAGTAACAGAATTTATAAATGACAAGAAACCGCCAAAACCACGAATCTTTGGCGTCACTTCCGGTTTTACGGGTGCAATCCACTGTGGAACGCACCGGAAATGACTTCAATTTCATTGTATTAATAAATCGTATTATTAACTGATTAAAAGACATTAGAGGTAACAATAGAAGATAATAAACATAAACAGAAAACAAACAGACTCTGTGGATGTGTGCAATTATAAATGGCAAGAGGCCGCCATGAGGAGGATCCTTGGCGTCACTTCCGGTTTTACGGGTGCATTCCAATGTGGAACGTGCCGGAAATGATGTCAATTACAAAGTGTTTTTACGTGTCAAAACCCAAGAGATAATCGGTAGATGTGCGCATCTAAAGGGTAGTAATTGCGGATGGTCCCCGAATTAATACTATAGAAGTGATCCTCGATCGTATTGTCCGGGGGCGGGATTTGGTGGACTGTGCTGTCCCGGTCACATGGGACACGCTCTTCTGCTGTACTGTGGAACGCACTTTGGAGCGCATTGTAATGGGTCACGTGGGCGTCCCGATCACGTGGGTTCCGCTTCCTACTTAGCCGTGGACCGCTACCTGGAGGGCACTGTGATGGCCCGCACATGCGCTAAACGTATAATTACTTTAGATTTTATAATTCTCTAATCGAGTTTCAGTGGGCCTTGTAACATAATAACTAAAATGTACATATGCGACGGGCCAATAATTATTGATAAGAGTACATATATGGTGGGCTAGTAAAAATATGTAAATGGCGGTATCAATATAAAACATTTAATCCATATATACATACCTACCCTAAAACCTGCATTTAAAACAAATATAAATACATAGATACACAAATATATAAAATATGACCCTAAAAGTGTATGTATATATAATTATAAACATGTCTCTAAAAATATATGTATATATGAACGGGACCCTAAAAGATATAAACACGACCTAAAAATATATATTACATAGGTATGACTCTAAAAATAAATATAATCCTTGAAAAATATATCATTGCTGTAAAAGATGGTGGATGATTTTGGTGTTGATTTTTTGTTGTTTCTGTATTGTTATCGAGGGTTTAGTAGTTTGAATGTTCTAGGGTCTCATTCAAACCATAGGGTGAGAGAGTATTTAGTGGGAACACCCAATACATTTCCTTTTGACATAATTTTTGGTGCGAGAAAGTGACGGCTTCAAGAGGCATGACTTTAAGTCCTGTGGAATTACCGTTGTGTCGTTCAGAAAAGTGGCGAGAGACACCTCTAACCTTTCCGCCTATGTCGACAGATTCCTACAGAAATATGTACAAAACCTTCCATCATATCTAAGAGATTCCTCTCACCTCAAACATTCTCAATACTTTGGAATGGAAAGATGACTTTATATGAGTGACACTGGATGTGTCATCACTTTATAGTAAAATTAAACATGACCTAGGGATTCAGGCGGTGAAACACTATTTGTCAATAGACGGAGACATGCCAGACTTCCAAAAACAATTTAATATAGACTCTATAGAATTCATTTTAAAACACAATTATTTTTGTGTTAATCAACGACACGTTTTTTACCCAAACAAGAGGGACCACGATGGGCACAAGATTTGCGCCTTCTTACGCGAATATATTTGTAGGACTTTTTGAACAACATATGGGTCTCTTATCACACAGGAACATTGTTTTCTTTCGTCAGTATATTGACTATATCATTTTGATTTGGGATGGAAAAACAGAAGACCTTTTATCATTCGTCACTGCACTCAATCAAAATGACTGGGGATTAGAATTCACCTATGAATTCAATCCAAAAACAGAAGTTTTTTTAGATCTAAATATTGAGGTTATTGCAAACAACATCACTACCAGTACCCATTTCAAACATGTTGATGCGAACAGCTATCTGGATTTCAGCAGTTGTCATTTTTCCAAATGGAAAAAGAATATTCCATTTGGACAGATGAAAAGGATTCGCAGAAATTGTTCTGATAACCTTACTATGAAAACACAATTGAGAGCCTTGAGGGACCGTTTTCTTGACAAGGGGTACCCAAAGAGTTTGATCAATGCCTCTACCCAAAGGATTTTAAAAATAGACCAAAAGGAAGCATTAAAACCACCCCCTATCAAAACAAAAAATCAAAGTGGACATCAACTCAACCTTATCACTCGTTATAATACAAAACACCAAGACATCAGAAAAACTCTTAATAAACATTGGGGAATCCTTTTAAAAGATCTCATTTTAAAGAAAGTTTTACCAAACCAACCGGCAATCACATTCCGAAGAGCCCAGACTCTGAAAAATATTTTAGCTCCCTCTTGTCCTAAGCTACAAACTCAAAAACCCATCCAGTTTCCGAACTCAAAACGAAAAGGGGTCTTTAGGTGTGGGATTACAAAGTGTAAATGTTGTAACATGATTACACATGGAGTCAAAAATATAGAGAAAACAGGCCCTACAGATACTTAGACTATAAAGGACGAACTAAACTGTGGGGTGCGAAATGTGATTTCTCTTTTAGAATGTCCATGTGGCCTCAAATACATAGGCAGAACACAAACACAGAGAGAGAATGTGCGAGCACAGATCCAATATAAAGCGCCAAGTCCTCACACACAGTGTCTCTCGCCACTTTTCCGAACGACACAACGGTAATTCCACAGGACTTAGTCACGCCACTTGAAGCCGTCAATTTCTCTCACCAAAAATTATGTCAAAAGGACATGTATTGGGTGTTCTCACTAAATACTCTCTCACCCTATTAACTAATAATGAGAGAACTTATTTCTATCAATAATCACTAGCCCACCATATATGTACTCTTATCAATAATTATTGGCCCGTCGCATATGTACATTTTAGTGCTTATGTTACAAGGCCCCCTGAAATTCGATTAGAGAATTATAAAATCTAAAGTAATTATACGTCTAGCGCATGCGCGGCCCATCACAGTGCGCTCCAGGTAGCGGTCCACGGCTAAGTAGGAAGCGGGACCCCCGTGATCTGGACGCCCACGTGACCCATTACAATGCGGTCCAAAGTGCGTTCCACAGTACAGCGGAAGAGCGTATCCCATGTGACCGAGACAGCACAGTCCACCAAATCCCGCCCCCGGACAATACGATCGAGGATCACTTCTATAGTAGTAATTCGGGGACCATCCGCAATTATTACCCTTTAGATGCGCACACCTATTATCTCTTGGGTTTTGACAAGTAAAAACACTTTCTAATTGACGTCATTTCCGGCACGTTCCACATTGGAATGCACCCGTAAAACCGGAAGTGACGCCAAGGATTCTCCTCATGGCGGCCTCTTGCCATTTATAAGTGCACACATCCACAGAGTCTGTTTTTACATTCCTCTAAAAAATGTATTTGGTCAGCTGTCATTTCCCCTTTTGCTTTTAAAAAGAACTTGGTGGCCTCACACCCTTTTTGGTTCTCAATTATTGAATATAAAGATTTCACATCTAGGGTTCCCAATATGTGGGTATTCTTCCATTTTACTCAGCGGGCCCATACACACATCACATAAGGGATTGTATATCCTGCAATAGCGCAGGGGTAATCTATGCTATTGTATGCCCATGCCATAAAATTTACATTGGCAGAACAAAAAGACAAATGAAGAAAAGAGTTAATGAGCACATATACAATATAGAACGCAAGTTTGATGGACACCCACTGTCACGTCATTATAAGGAGAAGCATGGAGGTAAATTCATGGGATCGACATTTTGTGGCCTAGAACTAGTAGAGAAAAATTATAGAGGGGGAGATTATATTAAAGATATGTCTAAGGCAGAGACAAGGTTAATATTCAATATGGACACTCTAGCCCCAATAGGTCTTAACATGGAAATTGAGGTATTTGCGTTTGACTAGGCTAACAGCCAAATTAGGAGGGAAAGGTTTAAACCCACTCACACAGGAAATGCGGGCGGGGATAAATAGGAGCTACCTTGCAGTTGATACCAAGTCTGTCTTCCTGACGAAGGGTAACGTAATTACCCGAAACGCGTAGAAGCAAAAGGTGATAACTGTGACTATCCGTAGTGCACAGTAAGTGACGTCACTCCTGCTCCTAGTGAGCGCGCGAACCACTACATCGGAGAAGCGCCACCGGCTGGGGCACGACTCCAAAAATCCGCTGCAAGGAGGGAACAACTGCAAGCCAAGCAGCGCCTACCCTGTCATCAAGCACCGCACGGCAATCCGGGGAACACAAGTACTAAGCATACAGGTACGATAGTGTTCAAAGCGGCGACGTGGTTGCAGGGGAATGTTATGCATGTACATTGACGTTATCGCAGTGGTTGACATAGGAATATAGAGGCACAGAGGCTAGCAACATATAGGGAGCATGAGCGCGGTATCGATTTATTCAACTAGTCAATTAATTGTAAGTGGGTAGGTGCAGACCCACTTGATACCCCTGCCATCCAATGTATATAGCAGGTACAGCGCTACTGGGAATCTATATTATAACCCCGAAACGCGTTGAGCCTCCTCTTCTCCCCTACCCTGGATAACTCATTAAAGGAAAGTTCAAGACTAAGCACGAAGAGTGACTGCTGTTCTTTCCTGACACTGTCTACAGGCGATCCAGGCGCAGGAGGACGCGAGGTGGGTGTCTTGTGCTTATCCCACACCGCTCCTCCTGGGTGAAGTGAGTCCACTTTAGTTTTTTATAGTTTTTTAAATGTTTTTGAAATATTTTCAATCAAGTTTGACTATTTGTGTATTTTCAATATTGGACTATATTGGTCACAAAGTATTGAGTGTACTGGCATCAGATCTCCATATCCTGAGAATACCTCTGGTGTAAGTATAAGGTTGAATTACATCCCAGACCTTTTCATTGAGTTTAATCTGCTTTCTCTAAATATTCTCAATCTGAGTTTACCCAGTACCTCCATATATACATCTCACCACCTGTAATGTGGCGCCACCAGTACGGTCTTATTTGCACTATTTGTGCACATTGTCTTGCTTCAATATACACCTTTCCCGGGGTCATCCCCTCGGTAAGGTAGTAACCGTTTGGCAGCTTGTTTCTTCATAACTTCCAAACCTCTCATTATATTCACTTATCTCCATCCAGTTGTTCCGGTCTAGTCCTTTGGCGCCCTAGCTGTTAACCCGGACATTCCCTTGGAGGGCCCAGTGATTAACACCCCTCTCTTTTTTTCCTTTATCCGTGACTCACCCCTGCTGAAAGCACAGAGTTGGCACTTGCAGGCCATGGGCATCTGTCTTTCACTTCACCCCCTTGCAAATCAAGCAAGCAGTCTGAGCCCCAAGTCATGCATCAGTCTCTTATGCTGTTTAATGACTCTGCTGGCAGGGTTTCCATGGGCCATCCACATAGCCCTGCCTGAGAAGTGGAAGAGATTGAGTGCAACGATGCCCAACCACTTATGTTTCTGGATGAGATTAGACCACCGCAGCACGTCTCTGATGATGATGAAACACAGCTGCCAACTGCTGCGGCTTTCTGAAAGTGTGCAACCCAACAAGAAGGGCAGGGGTAAAGAGAGGGCGGAAGATGATGTGGAGGATGATAAGGTCCTAGACCCCATGTGGAATAAAGGTCATACAAGTGACGTGGGCAGTTCGGAGGAGGAGGTGGTGGTCGCACAGAGCCAACAGCACAGCAAAAGAGGGAGAAGGGTGCAAAAGCAGAGCGGCCGTCCCCACACTAAAGCCGGCACTAAGGAGTTCCCTGGCATGGCAGTTCTCCAGACAATGTGCTCACTACAAGACACAAGTGGTTTGTACGCTGTGCCATCAGAGCCTGAAGTGAGGCATAAACGTTCTAAACCTGAGCACAACCTGCATGACCAGGCATCTAAATGCAAAGCACGAGCTGCAATGAAGTAAACTCATCAAAAACCAAGAAAGATTCCAGGCTCCTCCTGCTCCCTATTCTGCTGCAGTCTTGGTCTTTTCCTCCCCCTCTGGAGTGACAGTGGCACCTGCCACCCAGCAAACAAAGGATGTGGCAGCAACGCCACCACCTCCTTCACCAAGCATCTTCACAATGTCCCATGGAAGCGTTCAGCTGTCCATCTCCCAAACACTGGGGAGAAAGAGAAAGTACCCCACTACCCATCCGCAATCCCTGGTCCTGAATGTCAGCATTTCAAAATTCCTCACCTTCGAAATGCTGTCATTCCATCTGGTAGAGACGGAGACTTTGAAAAACCATATGGTGGTGGCTTTCCCACTGCATGTGATTCCCAGCCACCACTACTTTTCCAGGTGAGCCATCCCTTCCCTGCACAACCAAGTGGCGGAAAAAATCAGATGCACTGCGCAACACCATCTGTGGCAAGGTCCACATAACCACCGATATGTAGACCAGCAAGCACGGGCAGGGACGTTATATCTCCCTAATAGCACACTGTTGCACATGCTGGAGAAACTGTGCGAGCAGCAGCAGGCAATAGTGTAGTTTCAGCTGCAGCACACACAGGTGAGTTGCTCTGCGAAACAGCACCCCTTCACCACCAATGTGTGGGCCTCCATGTGAGACCTGTGTGCCTTGTTACGCTGTTTCGAGTACTCCACCAACATGGCCAGTGCTGATGACGCCGTTCTCAGCGTTACTATCCCACTTCCATGTCTCCTTGAAAAAACAATTTGGGCGATGATGGAAGAGGATGTGGCACAGAAGGAAGAGGAGGAGAAAGAAGGATCATTTCCATAGTTATCAGGCAAGTCATTCACAAGTGGCTCGGAGGGTGGGTTCCTGCACCAATATAGGCCAGTCACACAATTGTCCAGCCAGGGCACAGTCCTGGAAGATGAGGAGGAGGAGGAGAAACCGTGTTCACAGCAGGGTGGCACCCAAAGCAGCTCATGGGCATCACTGGAACGTGGCTGGGGGTATACAGAGGACACAGAAGATGCATCTCCCACAGAGGATAGCTTGTTGACCGCCGAGTTGCCCACATTCCAAACAGTGCTGATTACTGGGTGGCCAACCTGCTGGATCCCCTCTACAAGGACAATGTGCGGTCCTTAATTCCATCACTGAAGCGTGATCGGAATATGCACGAGTACAAGCGCACACTGGTAAACATGCTGCTGATGGCATTCACATCTGACACAGCTGGCTCAGTGGAAGCACAAGGTGAAAGCAGAGGAGGAGGAGGAAGTTGCCATCGCAGCTGGGACACCGCCAGTACCTCGGAAGGCAGGGTTAGCATGGACGAAATGTGGAAAAGTTTTGTCACCACGCCACAACAACCAGCACCACCAGCTGATATGAAACCTCTTAGCAGGAGGCAGCATTTCAGCAACATGGTGGAACAGTATGTGTGCACACGCCTACACATACTGACTGATGGGTCTGCACCATTCAACTTCTGGGTCTCAAATTGGGCACATAGCCTGAGCTTGCCCTTTACGCCTTGGAGGTGCTGGCCTGCTCTGCAGGGGGCGTTATCACAGACAAGTGCAGCCGGCTGTTTACAGCCAATGTGGACAAGCTCACGTTCATTAAAATGAACCAGGCATGGATCCCACAGGACTTGTCTGTACCTTATGCAGAATAGACATGTATACCGGCCTCACCCAGCCATTGTTATACTCCAGCGCACTTTCTCTTTGTTTTCTTTTTTATATTTCCCAATTTTTTGGGGTCTACGCAAACTTTTAAAACCTCAACCTCCAACTCCATATGGACCTTCTCCTAGTTCAAGATTATTATTTAATTTTTTATGAATTTTATGTTATTTTAAGTCATTTCCCTATCCACATTTGTTTGCAGGGCAATTGTCCTGTTCTTACCCCCATTTTGCTTCCTTTTGCAGTCCTCTAGCCCTTTCCATTACTCTTTCAGAGCCATTTTAGTGCCCCAAAGTTCGGGTCCCCATTGAATTCCAGGTGTCCGCTCAACCCTACCCATGACACATCCATCAGGTGGTATAGGACAGCCAATTTAGACGTTTCAGCACATGGACACACCCCTACCCTGGCGATCTGGCAGCCATTTTACATTCTGTCTTTTGTCAGTGTAGGGAAAGGTTGCGGTATTGAGCAGCAGGAACAGCAAACGCTAGCTAATAGGGCCACAAAAGTCCTTTTAAGGACTGGTATAAGTGTGCTATCGGGTGTGATATACTTATAATATACTTTCTAACATAGAAAGCATATTATCGTGCATTTGATTTGTGCAGCAGTTGTATGCAGTTCTGCTGCAATATCGCAGCTAGATAGAGGGACAAACGCTATTGAAATAACTAATTGCAAATGGTGTGACTGATAAACCTGTTGCCCCACCCAAAAAAATAACTGAATCCAGAGGGAAAAAAAAAACAGGCTGGTTCTGAGAACTCCATTTAAAGCAGACATATAACGCAAGTTTGAGCGGCACGTGTTTGATTAAGTGTGTGTTTGTATAGGTGTGTGACTTAAGATTAAGTGAGAGCTAAATTATTTGTGGGCATTAATTAGTGGCTGTATTTGACTGTATTGTACACTGGGAATTGATTCTGCTACAAGCTTCATTGTTTTGTGATACCATTTTTTTTTTTCTTTCTCCAGGGGTTGCACAGGTGATTAATTAGGGTGTGGCTGTCTGATTAGGAGACTATAAAAAGTCAGCTGAGGGTAGCTCAGCCCTTTGAATCCAGAGGAAAAAAAACAGGCTGGTTCTGAGAACTCCATTTAAAGCAGACATATAACGCGAGTTTGAGCGGCACGTGTTTGATTTCCAGTGTGTGTTTGTATAAGTGTGTGACTTAAGATTAAGTGACTTCAGTGTCAGGGACTTCAGTGGGGGACTGCAATTAGCCAGTTTCTTATTACTACATTATATTGTATTTTTCGCTTTTCTGTAATCCCCATTTAGTATGTGTTGCACAATTGACAACGCCATCCAGTGCACATCTTGCATGATGTATGCAGTCCTGGAACAGCCGTTCGAGGGTGTATATCTTTGTTCAAAATGTGAGCAAATTACCCATTTGGAATCGCACATCGAGTCTCTAAACAGGCGAGTTGCAACACTGAGAGGCATTGAGAATTTGCAAAAGAGTTTGCTTCTCACCGAGCAAGCACTCTATGGAGCAGATAAGGGGGAGAGTGACAGTGAGGAGGCTGAGGAAAGTGAGGTAGCTAGCTGGGTAACAGTTAGAAAGCGGGGTAGAGGGAAGAGGGCCAGGGAGGCTAACCCTGATCTGACACACCCCAACAAGTTTGCAAGTTTGGCAGATGAGGGGGATGTCAGTTCAGGGACAGCACTGCTGCAGCAGGACACTTCCTCTTCAGGGGAATGTCGGCTCCAGTAAGCAGGGGACCAGGAGAGCAGGGCAGGCCAGACAGGTGCTGGTAGTGGGAGACATTAGGGGAACAGATAGGGCAATCTGTCACAAAGACCGTGATCGCCGAACAGTGTGCTGTCTTCCCGGCGCAAGAGTTTGGCACATCGCGGATCGGGTTGACAGATTACTGGGAGGGGCTGGAGAAGACCCAGCAGTCATGGTCCATATCGGAACCAATGACAAAGTTAGGGGTAGGTGGAGCGTCCTTAAAAATGATTTCAGGGATTTAGGTCAAAAGCTTAGGGCAAGGAACTCAAAGGTAGTATTTTCCGAGATACTACCTGTACCAAGAGGCACATAAGAAAGGCAGTGGGGGATTAGGGAGGTTAACAAGTGGCCCAAGAACTGGTGTAGGAAGGAGGGGTTTGGGTTCCTTGAGAACTGGGCCGACTTCTCTGTCGACTACAGGCTCTATCGTAGGGACGGGCTGCACCTCAATGGGGAAGGGGCAGCTGTGTTGGGGAGAAAGATAGCTAGAAGGTTGGAGGAGTGTAAACTAGGGACTGGGGGGGTAGGGTACTTATGTTATAGGAGAGGAAGATAGTGCAGATAGATACCGGGAGCAAGGTAGTGGGACTGGGGGAGGAATCAAAGGAGGGACTAGAACAGTTCAGAAGGAAAGGTGTAGGGTTAAAAATATACAAAAACCTCTTAATTGTATGTACACTAATGCCAGAAGCCTGACTAACAAAACTGGGGAACTGGAATTAGTGATGTGTGAGGAGGACTATGATATAGTGGGAATAACTGAGACATGGCTGGATGATAGCTATGACTGGGCAGTTAATGTACAGGGTTACAGTCTTTTTAGAAAGGATCGTAAAAACCGGAGAGAAGAGGGGTCTGCCTATATGTAAAGTCCTATCTAAAGCCCACATTTCGAGAAGATATAATTGAGGGACATGAACATGTGGAATCACTGTGGGTAGAGATACATGGAGGCAAAAAAAATAATAAATTACTAATAGGAGTTTACTATAAACCACCTAATATACCAGAGTCCACAAAAAATCTATTACTAAATAAGATAGACAAGGCCGCAAATCATAATGAGGTGGTTATTATGGGGGACTTGAACTACCCAGATATAGACTGGGAAACTGAAAGCTGTACATCGCATAAAGGAAACAGGTTCTTGGCAATAACCAAAGACAATTACCTTTTCCAACTGGTTCAGGACCCGACTAGAGGGACGGCCATACTGGACTTAGTATTAACCAATAGACCTGATAGAACAACAGATGTGCAAATTGGGGGACACCTGGGAAATAGTGACCATAAAGTAATAATCTTCCAATTATCATTCAAAATAGCATTTCTACAGGGAGGAACAAAAATACCAAACTTTAAAAAAGCAAAATTTAGCCAACTAAGCGAGGCCATAGGCCTAACTAACTGGGACAAAGTCCTCAAAAACAAAAATACAGCCACAAAATGGGATATCTTTAAAAGCATCCTAAATTCTCATTGTGGGAGGTACATACAATATGGGAATAAAAGGTTAAGGAACAAAAAGAAACCAATGTGGATAAATAGAAATGTAAATAAAGCAATATATGACAAAAAGAAAGCATATAAATCACTAAAACAGGAGGGTAGCGAGGAAGCACTGAAAAACAAGGAAAAAAATAGAACATGTAAAAAACAAATAAAAGTGGCCAAACTAGAGAACGAGAGATTAATTGCCAAAGAGAGTAAAACTAACCCTAAAATTTTCTTCAATTATATAAATGTTGAAAAGTATAAATCTGAAGGAGTCGGCCCTGTAAAGAGTAATGAAGGGGGAGTTGCAGAGAGCGACGAGGAGAAAGCAAAGCTTTTAAATATTTTTTTCTCAGATGAATTGCAGAATGTAAAAATAAATCCCCCATTAAAAGTTGCCTGTCTGACCCAAGAAGAAGTACAACAGCGACTTTTTCTGATATTTGCGGACTCTATACTGACAGGGAATGTTCCACAGGATTGGCGCATAGCAAATGTGGTGCCAAAATTCAAAACGGGTCCAAAAACAGAGCCTGGAAATTATAGGCTGGTAAGTTTTTAACATCTGTTGTGGGGAAACTGTTTAAAGGGTTTCTAAGAGATGCTATTTTGGAGTATCTCAATGAAAATAAGCAAATAAGCATGCCAAACAAATTTAATCAGTTTCTATGAGGAGGTAGGTTCTAGACTTGACAGCGGCGAATCAATGGATGTCGTATATCTGGACTTTTCCAAAGCATTTGACACTATACCTCATAAAAGGTCAGTATATAAAATGAGGATACTCGGACTGGGAGAAAATGTCTGTAAGTGGGTAAGTAACTGGCTGAGTGACAGAAAACAGAGGGGGGTTATTAACGGTACACACTCAGATTGGGCAACTGTCAATAGTGGGGTACCTCAGGGGTCAGTATTGGGCCCTATTCTTTTCAATATATTTATTAATGATCTTGTAGAAGGCTTGCATAGTAAAATATCAATTTTTGCAGATGACACTAAACTGTGTAAAGTAATTAACACGACTGGGGGAGATCTAATAACTATGTATAAATATATCAGGGGTCAGTACAGAGATCTCTCACATCATCTATTTATCCCCAGGACTGTGACTGTGACGAGGGGACATCCTCTGTGTCTGGAGGAAAGAAGGTTTGTACACAAAGATAGAAAAGGATTCTTCATGGTAAGAGCAGTGAGACTATGGAACTCTCTGCCTGAGGTGGTGATGGTGGGTACAATAAAGTAATTCAAGAGGGGACTGGATGTATTTCTGGAGTGTCATAATATTACAAGCTATAGCTACTAGAGATGGGTCGTTGATCCAGGGAGCACTTCTGATTGCCTGAAAGGAGTCGAGAAGGAATTTTAACCCTTAAGTGGGGAAAATTGGCATCTACCTCACAGTTTTTTTTTTTTTTTGCCTTCCTCTGGATCAACTAGCAGGATGACAGGCCGAACTGGATGGACAGATGTCTTTTTTCGGCCTTATGTACTATGTTACTAGGGGTGTGATATACCTTTAATATACTTTCTAACATAGTAGAAAGCATATTATAGTGTATTTGTATTGTGCAGCAGTCGTGTGGTTCTGCTGCGATACCGCAGCTACATAGAGAGACAAATGCTTTTGGAAAAACTATTTTTGCGGGGTGAAATATACCTCCAAATATTGATTGAGGCTTGCAATATACCTGATTGCACAAAATACTTATTGAGGGGTGTGATATACCTGATTGCACCAAAAACTTATTGAGGGGTGTGATATACCTGATTGCACGAAATTTATAATTAGGCCTTCAGTATACTTTATTGCACCAAATATTTATTGAGGGGTGTGTAATACCTGATTGCACGAAATTCATATTTAGGCCTGCCATATACCTGATTGCACCAAATACTTATTGAGGGGTGTGATAGCCCCTCCACTTGAGTCAGAGGAATTATTTTACCATCCATTCCCAGACCTTACCGATGAGCAGCCATTCTTGGCTTCGGATGAGGAAGAGGAGGTAGCAATGGCCGCCACCCAGTGGTCTGACAACAGTACCCAGGTCAGCCCAAGGAGGGAGGTCCCTGCTGTAGGTGCCTACTCCGAGATCTTTAATGTCAGTAGTGGTGAAGATGATGATGATGACGTGTCAATGGACGTCACGTGGGTGCCCACAAGAGAGGAAGAGGAGGAAAGTTCAGAGGGAGAGATGGAGCAGCAGATAGAGAGGAGAAGGAGGAGAAACGGGCAGAACCCGCAGTCCACAGGAGTCCAAAAGCAGAATGCAAATGTATCTGGAGCGAGCCATCCGCCATGCACGGCAATATCTGGCGCTCCCAGGATTCTGGCATGTGGCTCCACAGTGTTGGCTTTTTTTAACCTGTGTTGCCATCTGCAGCCTGTGCTGTCAACGCATAAGTCGTGGTAAGCCCAATACTTACCTATGGATGACCGACTTAAGAAGGCACCTGGCCTCCCATCACAGAGCCCAGTGGGAGCAACGCCGTCAGAACCCACAAAGCTACACTCCCGGTGCTCCACATCCTGCCTCTTCTCCTTCTCCTCTCTCCTCTGAATTGTCCTCCACTCCACCTTCCACCGTGCCGTCGTCGCATTCATCTGGCAGAAGGCAGGCTTCCATGGCCCAAATGAGTGTAAAAAGATGATGCTGGATAACCCTCTTGCCCAACGGCGGACCGCTAGCTTATCGGAACTGTTATACCTCCAACTACTGCCATATAAACTTGTGGAGTCAGAGGCCTTTTAAAAATTTGTGGCCATTGGCACACCGCAATGGAAGGTCCCTGGAAGGAAATATTTCTCAAACGAGGGCATCCCAGAGCTATATGGCCACGTTCAGCGGCAAGTTACTATATCTCTGGCACGCAGTGTCAGTGCGAAGATACACCTGACCACAGACACGTGGTCTAGCAAACACGGGCAGGGAAAGTACTGTACGTGACTTTTACCTCCCACTGGGCCATCAAGCATCTAACCCGTGGCACCCATGTGGATTTGGTGTTACCACCACGGATTGCATGCAGGCCTGCCTCTTCTACTCCTCCTCCTACTCCATCCTCCATCTCTTCCTTGGCCGACTCCTCCTTTTCCACTTCTACCGCCTCTTCTGCTACGCTCTCGAGCTCCTCAGAACCTATTTGACTTGCCAGGTGAGAGGTTGCCATGCTCTGCTGCAGATGTTGTGCCTGGAAGCCAAAAGCCACATCGGTCCTGCACTGCTTTTAGCTCTGCAGTCACAGGTCCATCAGTGGGTAACCCCACTCAATTTGACAGTTGGTAAAGTGGTGTGCGACAATGGTGCCAATCTGCTGAGCATGCTGAAACAGGACAAAATGACACACGTGCCGTGCATTGCACATGTCCTGAACTTAGTCGTGCAGCGAGTCGTTGCCAAATTTCCCCGGGGTCCAGGACGTCTTGTGGCAGGCCAGGAAAATTTTGGGCCATTTTAGAAGATCTTACACGGCCATGGCTCTCCTTGCTGACGTTTAGCGGCAAAACCACTTGCCCATCAGACGTTTGATTTGTGACTGTCCGACGCACTGGAACTCCACCTTATATATGCTTGATAGGCTGCTCCAGCAAAAATGTGCCTTTAACGACTACCTGTATAAACTCTGTGGCAGGACAGGTTCTGGGGAGCTTGGTTTCTTTTCACTGCGCCAGTGGCTGCTCATGCGCGACGCATGCAGACTTCTGCGGCGATTTGATGAGATCACCAAACTGGTCAGTCGCAGTTAGGTCACCATCAGTGACATCGTACCTTACTCCTTCTATCTGGAGCGTGCATTGCGTCGCGTCATTGATCAAGCCGTCGAGGAGCAGGAGCTGGAAGGTAAGAAGGAAGTCGCAATGCTGAATGAATTCCAAGGGGGGCTACTCCATCTGACACCAGTCAGCAGGAGTCTGAAGAGGAGACAGAGGAGGATGGTGGCTGTGGGGAGGAGGATCAAGAAGAGCAGGCTTCAAACTTTTCGGGGATCCCTGGTGTTGTCCGTGGCTGGGGGCAGGAGACCGATGATGACATTCTCCTGAGTGATGAGCAGGAGCTAGGGCGCTCTACCGCTTCCAATTTAGTGTAAATGGGGGCCTTCATGCTCCAGTGTTTGAAGAGAGACCCCCATATAAAAAGTATAATGGTCAAGGACTTGTACTGGGTGGCAACGTACTTAGAGCCCTGGTACAAACACAAAATGGCAGACGTGTTACCAGCATCACAGAGGGCTGTCAGAATGCAGCATTTCCAAGCCTTGCTGCGAGAGATGCTGCATTTTGCAGTTGTGGGCAGTACAATTTCCACTCACAGCAAAACAGGTGCGGGTGACCAATCGCCTGCAAGAAGAAGGCGGTCTGAAGATATGTTGGTCACTTCGAATATGGGCTCATTCTTGCAGCCAACCCATCGACAGCCGGCTTCCTCCAGTTCCAGCATCAAGGAACGCCTAGACCGACAGGTGTCCGACTACATCGGGTTAAAGGCCGATGTGGACGCTCTGAAAAGTGAGGAACCCCTGGACTACTGGGTGTGTGGGCTTGACCTGTGGCCAGAGCTGGCACAATTTGCCATGGAACTCTTGACTTGGCCCTCGCCGAGTGTCCTGTCCGAACGGACTTTCAGCTCTGCAGGGGTGCACTCGCCTAGCTCACGATAGTGTGAACTACCTCACATTTCTAAAAATTAATGAGGCATGGATATCGGAGGAATTTGACACCTGTGATGACCATTTGTAATTAAATTTCCTCATCCCAGCCCACACATATGTGCCGCCACCTGCCAGAACAAAGAATGGTCCTTGCCTTTTGTATATACAGCGGCATAAAATGCCTTTTCTGTCAGGTGAATGCTTAATTATAGTGGCCAGTAGTGGCCGACAGTTACATTTTTATCCTGTGACCAGCTTATGTACCTCCAGCCACAGAATCTAAAGGTCTTTGGTGTCAGGTGAATGCCTATTGGGTAATTTTTGTGGACTGTAGTGGCCGACCATTACATTTTTATCCTGTGACCACCTTAAGTACCTCCAGCCACGGAATCTAAAGGTCTTTGCTGTCAGGTTAATGCCTATTGGGTGATTTTTGGGGCCTGTAGTTGCCGACAGTTACATATTTATCCTGTGACTGCCTTATGTACCTCCAGCCACATAATGAAAAATTATTTTTGTCTGGTGAATGACAAATTTTTGGGGGTCGTACTCCAGTGTCATACAGTAAAATTTTTAACCTTTAACTGTAAAAAGTACCGCAAGACACTTAATCAAATTTCTTTTCTGTCTGGCGAATGACTAATTTTGGGGGGCCATACTCTAGTGTCGTACAGTTAAATTTTTAACCTCTGACCATAAAAAGTACCCCGAGATACACATTTAAAATTCTTTTTTTCTGGTGAAAGACTAATTTTTGGGGCCTGTACTGTCGAGAATGGCGTATCAATCTGTCAATCCTTTTCATGTCCGGGCCAGGTGAGGTTTACCATATGGAGTCAAATTAAGCCATGGGCTTCACTACTGGTGGTGCCCTTCCGTAATTTTTTTAAGTTTCAGCTTTGCAACAATACTTCCTCCGGAACCCAAAGAGTTTGTTTTCCCAGAAAATGCTAGACAGTTAATGGGAATAACACCGCCGGATCAAACCCTATGGCCATCTTGCATTTATACTAGAATTGTATGAGTATGGAATTGGCACTGGGTTCTGATTTGAAGAAGTGGATGGATCTGTATAATTGTATGGCACATTATCACCAAAAGGACAGGAAGCTGAATACATCCGTGCTTGAATTTGTCCACTGAGACTGCGCCAACTCTGCTGTGTAACAGTAGCGTAATTTTAAAATTATGCTTTAAATTTAATTATATTTTTTCGTAGCCGGTGCTGACCGCCATTCCCTGCGCAAACTCTGCTGTGTAACAGCGCAATTTACAAAATTTTTTTTTTTAAATGTATTTATATTTTCTCATAGCAGGTGCTGACTGCCATTCCCTGTGCTAACTCTGCATTGCAACGTTAGCTAAAGCCAAAATTAAAAAATAAATGTATTAACATTTTCTCCTAGCCGGTGCTGACCACCTTTCCCTGCGTTAACTCTGCGTAACGTTAGCTAAAGCCAAAATTAAAAAAGACAAATTAATATTTTCTCCTAGGCGGTGCTGACCGCCATTCCCGGCTATAACTCTGCATTGTAACGTTAGCTAAATCCAAAATAAGTTAAAAAAAATTAGAGCATTCAAAATATAGCTGTGAAATTCAATCTAATTTTTTGGGAGCAAGCGTTTTTGCTTATATCTCTGCAATGTCCTAGCACTGGCAGGCTAGGCACTGGCACAGAGGAGTCTCGTTGGTTATCGGAATGAACCACACAAATCCATCCACTCACTCACAACGACCATGCACCACCACCCACAGAATCGAGAAAGATGTATCAATCTGTTAATCCTTTAGTGTCCGGGCCCGGTGAGGTTTCCCGTGTGGAGTGAAATTAAGCTGCAGACTCCACTCCTGTTGGTCCCCTTCCGTCAATTAGTTTAAGTTTCAGCTTTGCAACCATACTTCCACACTTTTGTTTCCCAGAAAATGCTCAGCGGGTATAATGGGAATAATGCCGCCGGAACACCGATCGTCTTCGAACCAGTGGCCTACATTAAAATTTTTAACCTATGACCGTAAAACGTACCGCGAGCCACATAATGACAATTTATTTTCTTTCTGGTGAATGACTAATCGTCTTCGAACCTCCGACTTTCGTTGGTGATTAATGAAAACATTCCTGGCAAATGTTGTCGCTGTGGTTTGACTTGCTCCAGTCCCTTAATCATGGCCCAAGTTCCATGTAACAAGATAGAGGTATAATCTGGTAAATGAATGGCATTGGTATCCAATAACTGGATGGCCATACCTGTATCCCTTTCCCTGACCACAACACCTTTTTTAGACCTGGCATGAGCAGCAAAAAGAGGCATATTTCGGTGCTAAGGACGTTTGCACTACAATCTGTTCTAGAAATACTCCTAACATAGATGTATTTCTATATAATAAAACATAACCAGAGGGATCCTTGTTATAATGGGCTCAAACCAGGCATCAGCATTTACTATTTTTCTAACAAGTGGGTTCTTTTCTTGCCCATTTTTAGCTTATGAATAGGGATGAGCGGACCCGTGGATTTTCGGGTTCGCCGGGTTCGTCCGAACTTCGGGTCGGTTTTTGTTGTTATTTTATTTTTATTTTTTCCATTATTTATTTATTAACATTGGGAAACTATATTAATTTCCCTTGGTGGTATCTCACACCAAAAATGGGCAGGGATGCCCAACCTGGGGCTCTCCAGCTGTTGCAAAACTACAACTCCCAACATGCAAAGACTGCCTACAACTATTAGCCTACAGCAGGGAATGATGGGAATTGTAGTTTTACAACAGCTGGAGAGCCGCAGGTTGGCAAGCCCTGGTATAGGGTATCAACATTCATTCAAATGTGCAAAACATGCATCTAATTAACTATATAACTATCTATCTATCTATCCATCTATATTTATAGATAGATTTGGGGATGGATAAATAGATAGAATGATATATATCTCATTCTATCTATTTATCCATCCCCAAATGTATCTATTTATCTATCTATCGATCTCCGCAGACATGTCAGGGCAAGTTATCTATATTTCTATCTACATATCTATCGATCATTTAAAATATCTATCTATTTACCATTATATACCATTTTTATCTTTCTATCTATCAATTATCTATCTATCTATCTATCTATCTATGTTATTTTTATTAATCTGTGTATCTATCTATCTAGATTATCTATGTATCTATCTAACAATCTCACATCTATCTAGCGATCTATCTACCTATATATCAATTTATCTAATCAATCTATCTATCTATCTTTCTATCAAACAATTATCTATGTATCTATCTATCTTTCTATCAAACAATTATCTATGTATCTATCTATCTAGATACTAGTGATGAGTGGGAGGTGCCATATTCGATTTTGTGATATTTTGCGAATATTCTATTAATATTTCGTCATATATTCATTGAAATCGAATATTCATCATTATTCTATTTATCGCCAATAATATGCAATTTAATTATTCGCATATTGAGATTTTAACTTTGAACGGGGTATAGGGCAACTTTCCGATTGGTTTGCTATCTAGAATTAATGAAGATAACGAATATAGCGAATATATTCAAATTCATTATCTTCGTTAATTCTACCAAGCCAAGTAAACTGGTCTATGCACAGCTCTAAGTTAGATTCGCAATGCGATAATAATACTTTGCCTATTTTTTCCAATAAATAGAATAATTATTATAACTATTCTATTTATTTTAAAACATAGGCAAAGTAAAATTATCGCATTGCGAATCTATCTTAGAGCTGTGTATATAGGCAACTTTCCTATAGGCTTGCTAGAATTAGCGAAGATAACGAATATAGCGCTATGTTCTCTATCTTCGTTAATTCTAGCAAGCCAACCAATAGGAAAGTTATACCCCGTTTAAAAAGTTTCATTCGCAGTACGCAAATATTACATTACGTAATATTTGCGTACTGCGAATGAAACTTTGAATGGGGTATAACTTTCCTATTGGTTGGCTTGCTAGAATTAACGAAGATAGAGAATATAGCGCTATATTCTTTATCATCAACGGTATCTTGGGTTCACATTGAGAAAAAAAAAACAATATTAATTTTTACGAATATATAGCACTATATTCTAAATATTTACGAATTTGTTAAGTGCCGATATTCGTAAAAAAAAAATCACTATTTGAATATTTGCCCTCAACACTAGATACACAAAAGACATGAAAATATGCTCCACAGGCAGGATCCATTTCTTTGTGGGTTACTGTTCTGACGGATCAGAGGAAGGGCAAATGAATCAGTGACTTCAACAGAAACTTACTGCTGACGCCCTCTCCACTCAGTCGGGGGGAAATGCTTGTATAACCGTTTAATAGAACAGGATCTGTAGACATCTATGTGGAATCAGCTGACGACGGTGTAAAAGGATTGTTCTTCTTCTTGACACTAACATCGACCTGTAAGGCTGAGTTCATACTTGAGTTATTTGGTCAGTTTTGGCCCCGTGACTGCCCAAATAAGTAAAGTGTGCAGTGATTCTAAGAGCGACACCTGTCATCTGAATGTCATACTGACAGTGTTATTTCACTACCCCAGCACACTCCCTATGTGTGTTACTGCAAGGCACAGTATTCTACACCACTATAAAGGCTCTCAGCAGCCCAGAAATAGCCATCTTTAATCGCAATTCTCCCCGAATAAATATGGATCGAAGCAGGTTTTTGGGAAAAATTCGGCTAACCGGCCGAATCGAATTTTTGAGAAATTTGCTCATCTTTACTCAGAGCTGATGGGTGGTGCTACACGTGATCCAGCTTGTATAGAGGCTGGGTCATATGATGCACCGGCCAATCACAGCCATGCCAATACTGTGCACGGCTGTGATGGCTTCTAAGTGCCTACAGCTTAAAAGCTTGTTGATTGGCTGTTTTATTAAATGCCCGAACACCAAACTTGAACCCGAACTTTTCTGGCAAAGTTTGGGTTCGGGTCCCGGTACCCGAACTGGCAAAGTTCAGTGTGGATCCGAACTTTACAGTGTTCGGTATTCATAGTGTTATTACGTTGATTCCCAAGCAAGAGGTCACTGGTTCGAATCCAGGAGCACCTATGAGGAATATTTTTAAAGAAAAAAGAAACAGCATCATTCAACACATCGATAGTGGTATCTCAGCCAAGAAATGGGTCTGGAAGAAACAAGGGAAAAATGGGCTAGTAGATCAAGAAATTGAAGGAAATCTCAAGTTGGGTGGAGAAAGCCTGATAATATGGGGTTGTTTCATAGCCAAAGGCATTGGATACTTGACCTGGAACCATGGTGGTCTGAATGCAGAGCTATATGTGAGTTTCCTACAAGAAGAGCTACTTTGTACGCTTGAGTACTATGGGTATGAAAAGGACAACATAGTGTTCCAGCAGGACAACGACCTGAAGCATACGTCATGATTCAATGACAATGGAATAGTGGTGCTGGATTGGTCCCCACAGTCCCCAGACCTTAACTCAATCGCACACTTCTGGGTAGAGTTGAAGCTGTATTCTTACCCAAGTGAGTCAACCAGTATGCACCAACATTCGGAACATGTAGAAGAGGCTTGGGAACAGATTTTGGTCGAGACAAGCTAAAATCTGATCAAGAGCATGCCCAGAAGGATTCAGGCAGTGTTATAGCCAAAGGTGGAATTACAAAATTAAAACTTAGAATTTTAGGAGCAAAGCAGTAACAATGCAGTTACATAACAAGAATCTGCATAACTAATCATATGCTAAATAGAGATGTCGCAAACATAAAATTTTCCGTTCGCGAACGGCGAACGCGAACTTCTGCAAATGTTCACGAACGGGCGAACCGGGCGAACCGCCATAGACTTTAATAGGCAGGCGAATTTTAAAACCCACAGGGACTCTTTCTGGCCACAATAGTGATGGAAAAATTGTTGTTTTAAGGGGACTAACACCTGGACTGTGGCATGCCGGAGGGGAATCCATGGCAAATCTCCCATGGAAAATTACGTAGTTGATGCAGAGTCAGGTTTTAATCCATAAAGCGCATAAATCACCTAACATTCCTAAATTGTTTGGGATAACGTGCTTTAAAACATTCAGTGTGTGTATACGATCAGGTATGATGTTGTATCGATCAGGTAGTGTAAGGGTTACGCCCGCTTCACAGTGACAGACCAAACTCCCATTTAACGCACCGCAAACAGTCCATTTGCACAACCGCAATCTCCCCATTTGCACAAGGTTGGATACCAAGCTAGCCATGTCCCGTTCCTTGTACTCACTGACGTCATTGAAGGTCTCTTCCTCCCCCCAGCCACGTACAAACAACAAGGGTCCCCGAAAGGTGACAACAAGCCCCCTGGGATGCCTGCTGTGGTTGGTCTTCCACCTCCTCAAAGGCACCTTCCTCCTCTGACTCCTCTTCCTCAGACTCCTCTCTGCGTTGCCGCAGGTCCAGCGATGACAAATGGTCTATGAGGGGCCAAATTTTGTGGAGCCGGTCATAAGCAGGGTGGCTTCTTGGATGACAGGTTTTATTGTCAGAGAAATGCATAAAGCGCATGATGACCTCAAAACGTGCCCTGGACATAGCAGCAGAGAACATGGGCATGTAATGTATTGGGTCTTTAGACCAATAGGACCGCAATATATTTTTTTTTAGTTAGACCCATGCTGAGGATAAGGCCCAAAAATATTTTAAATTCAGAAACTGTGACTGGTTTCCACCGGAAAGGCTGGGCATAGAAGATTTCTGGATTGGCGCTTATATACTGTGTGGTATAGCGGTTGGTTTCTGCCACAACTAAGTCATAGAGATCTGCGGTGAAGAACAGCTCAAAAAACTCAAGGGGTGATCCTAAATGAGCTGTATCCACGCAAACTACAGACTGGGCAGTGAAAGGGGGCAATACGGGTGCGGCGAAAGCAGGGGATTGCCAATTTGGGTTTGCCAGGACCTCTGGAAGACAAAGGGCTCTACGGGCCTGTGAACGTGGCGGCTGCAACGAGGGTGTTACTGCACGTGCCAACGTACCAGCTTGAACTGCCATTCTGGTGCTCGCCACTTCACCAGGGAATACGGCAGTGCTGGTAGAAGGTCCAGGATGTGCCGCGCTGCTGGTGTATGCCGCACCATGAAAAAGATCAGCGCCAGCACCACTCATCACGCGGGGTATGCAGAACACTGACATGGGGTCAGGTACGCCTGACCATAGCAGGGACCTCAACCTCGTCATCCTCACTAGCGGTTAGAGTGCCACAGCTGTCTACAGGTTCATATTCTGAACCACTGGATTCAGCGGGTGAGGCGTCCCCATCGCTTTCATCCATCAGGGCCAGAATCCTGTAGGCCTCTTCAGCGGAATACCCCTTTTTTGACATATTGGACTAACTAAATTTAGGGGGTATTCCTCTGAAACTACCCAGGAAAAAGAGCACACCTACCTAGAAAAAGGAGTGCTTGCGAAGTAAATCTGCGATCGCTAATAAAGATCCAAAAAGCTCAAAAGTGATCTTTATACCGCCACAGCGATTTTACAGTGTTTTTGCAGTGATCAGAAAAAAAGAAATCTGTCACTGCGGTGGGGCGATGGAACGCAAGTGTGGGCACTAGATCAGGTCTGATCGTGCGAACACTGCGTTTTTTGTAGAGCCTAAGGTGACCCTAATGTACTGATATAGATCTGATTGCGATCAGTCTTGATAACTTACAGATACCATATAGTACTAATGCTGATTAGCGACAGCGATGACACTAATCAGCGACTAATCAGTGACTGCGGTGCGGTGGGCTGGGAGCTAACTACCTAACAAGTAGCTAACAAACAGGCGGTGATAAGGGACCCTTACAGGGGGGGTGATCAGGGGTTAATCAGTGACAGGGGGGGTGTTTGAAATGTAGTGTGGTGCTTGGTGCTACTTACAGAGCTGCCTGTGTCCTCTGGTGATCGATCCAAGCGAAAGACACCACCAGAGGAGCAGTTAGCAGTTATATCAGACGCTGTTTACAAAACAGCGTCTAATATACCATTTTGATTGGATTTTTTTAAACATCTACAGCCTGCCAGCTAATAATGAGCGCTGGCAGGCTGTAGTTTAACTTCATAACAGCGAGCTGCTGTGAGCACGCGTTCACAGCAAATCTCAGGTATCACAAGATGATGCCAATAGGGGTCGCTGAGACCTGAGAGCGCTGCCGTGCTGACGCCTATCGGCGTTAGTGTGACAGCAAGCGGTTAATTCAGCAGCAGCAACACTCTCCCTGCTCTAACTAAAACTGCAGCTTCAGAATGAATCTAAGATGGATGCTGTCCTTGCTTTTTTTTTTAGGAGGTGGGAGGGTATGCTGATTGGCTGGAATGTGTCTGCTGACTGTGAGGTACAGGGTCAAAGTTTGCTCAATGATGATGTAGAGGGGGCGAACCGAACAACGCATTTGTTCGCCCGCCGCGGCGAACGCGAACAAGCGATGTTCGCCGGCGAATAGTTAGGGACATCTCTAATGCTAAATAGCTGCAAGACCAATTTACATATGAGATAGCCAAGATGATTGTCTATAAAATGATTGTAGTTTCACAGATGAATGGAGCCTGAAATGATAAAGTATATATGTATATATATACTACACAGGACAGTACACTATATATATACTACACAGGACAGTACACTGTATATATACTACAGAGGAGAGTACACTGTATATATACTACAGAGGACAGTACACTGTATATATACTACAGAGTACAGTACACTGTATATATACTACAGAGGAGAGTATAATATATATATTTCAAGCCAGAAGCTATAAGAGGTCGTTAGTGTACGTTTTGAATAAAAGATAATAAGCCACTCGCCACGCCAAGGCTCCCTCTGTGAGTGGTCCTCACGCTAAATCCTACCTGTTATGGGCCATGACAGCCACATAAAATCCAGGTAGTGCAGGCCCAGCATGCATGCTAGGATCCACCTTGCTTATTAACACTTTCTGGTGCTATAACAGCCTCCATTTGATCAAGGGATGCAGGTACCAACATGCATGCTGAGCCCACTGTGTACTCTTCCTGGAGCCAGAAGGCTACTAGCAGGCACTATGAATGCAAGTTCAGTTTTAGGCTACGTTCACACGACGACATTTGTCATGTGACAAAAAGTCGCGCGACAAATAGGGCACAACTTCACTGCAACATTTGTCGTGCGACATTTTGTCGCACTATTGTCGCGTGACAATTTTTATAATGGGAGTCTATGGTGTCGCATTGCGACATGCTGCGACGCGACAGTCGCAGAAAAACCCATCTTGAATGGATTTTTTGCGACTGTCGCGTCACAGTCGCAGCATGTTGCATGTCGCAATGCGACACCATAGACTCCCATTATAAAAATTGTCACACAAATGTCGTCGTGTGAACGTAGCCTTATACTCACTCTGATTAAAACCAGCCTCTAAGGCAGACAAACTAGTCAGGTGGGCACGACTGAAAAGGAGGCTGCCACACCTCCAACATATACTAAACAGAAACAAAAAGGGGGGTCAGTCAGCACGTCCCTGTATTCAGGTGCACGTAGCTATGGCAAAATACACAAACCTCTTATTATAGCTTCTGGCGTGGAGGCAGGGCAGAGTGCTGTTGCATTTTTGTGTTTGTGTATTTTGCCATAGCTACGTGCACCTGCATACAGGGACGTGCTGACTGACCCCCTCTTGTGTTTCTGTGTAGTATATGCTGGAGGTGTGGCAACCTCCTCTTCAGTCGTGCACACCTGACTAGTTTATCTGCCCTAGAGGGGCACTACAGATGACAGTACACTGTATATATACTACAGAGGATAGTACACTGTATTTTGAATATTGTGCAAAGTTCATTTATTTCAGTAATGCAACTTAAAAGGTGAAACTAATAGATGAGACTCATTACATGCAAAGCAAGATATTTCAAGCCTTTATTTGTTATAATTTGGATGATTGTGGATTACATCTTATAAAAACCCCAAAGTCACAATCTCAAGTACCGTTTGCTCAGGGGGTATAGATTAATTAGCTGACTAGGGTGTGACACTTTGAACATTTTCACAAAATTCTAATTTTAAGCTGCATTACTGAAATAAATGGACTTTTGCACAATATTCTAATTTTGAGTTTCACCTGCGTACTGCAAAGGACAGTATACTGTACATATATATACTACATACACAGAATAGTAAACTGCTACAGAAGGATCTGGATAGAGTGGAGGCTTGGAGACAGATGTGGCAGATGAGGTTTAATACTGACAAATGTAAGGTTATGCACATAGGTAGGAATAATGCAAGTCACCGGTACATACATAATGTTAAAACACTGGGTAACACTGACATGGAAAAGACTTACGAATTTTAGTGAACAGCAAACTAAGCTGCAGTAACCAGCGTCAGGCAGCTGCTGCCAAGGCCAGTGAGATAATGGGATGCATTATAAGGGGCATAGACACCTGTGATGAAAACATAGTCCTACCACTGTACACATCACTAGTCAGACCACACATGGAGTACAGTGTACAGTTCTGGGCTCCTGTGAACAAGACAGACATAGCAGAGCTGGAGAGGGTCCAGAGGAGGGCAACTAAAGTAATAACTGGAATGGGTGGACTACAGGTCCCAGAGTGATTATAAAAATTTGGGTTAATCAGTTTAGAAAAAGATCTAATAACTATGTATAAATATATCAGGGGTCAGTACAGAGATCACTCCCATCATCTATTTATCCCTAGGACTGTGACGAGGGGACATCCTCTGCGTCTGGAGGAAAGAAGGTTTGTACACAAACATAGAAAAGGGTTCTTCACGGTAAGAGCAATGAGACTATGGAACTCTCTGCCTGAGGAGGTGGTGATGGTGAGTTCAATAAGAGAATTCAAGAGGGGACTGGATGTATTTCTGGAGTGTAATAATATTACAGGCTATAGCTACTAGAGATGGGTCACTGATCCAGGGAGTTATTCTGATTGCCTGAATTGAGTCGGGAAGGATTTTTCCCCCCTTAAAATGAGGAAAATTGGCTTCTATGTACCTCACAGTTTTTTTTTGCCTTCCTCTGCATCAACTTGCAGGATAACAGGCCAAACTGTGTGGATAGATATCATTTTCAGCCTTATAAACAAAGGGGGAAATTTATAAAACAGGTATAAAGAAGAAGTGGCTTTGTTGCCCATAACAAGCCAAATCAGATTCCACCCTTCCTTTTTGACGGCTCCTTTGGAAAACAAAAGGTGGGATCTGATTTTTTGCTATGGGCAACTAAGTCAGTTCTACTTTACACCAGTTTGATAAATGACCCCATATGTTACTATATCTGACAGCTTCAAGTAATATGCAGAAAGTCTACATTTAAAGGGGTTCAGCTCTGAACCCAGAAATATCATCTTCTTAACCCAGGCAGCCCCTCTGATATTAGCATCGGAGCATTTCATGCTCTGATGCTCTCCCTTCCCCACGCTGAATCTTAAAATTCCATATCCTGCATAAATTTGTTAAAATTCTAATTCAATTTAAAATTGTTTTAAAAAACAAATAATTAATTTATTTAAATTTTTCTGAAAACTTACTTAATGCTGCAAGAGCTGAGAGGAGGCTGACGATTCCATTCTGGAAGACCATTTTTCAGCTCTTGAAGACTGCTGCTTACAGTGTACGATTCTCTGTCCTGGATGCTTTATATACACAAAGCTCATCACAGTGTACACATATAGAGCACTGCCAAGGGCGTTGTCAAGACAAATGATTGTGATTGGTGCACATTCCAATTCCTCAGGGTGGATATACAGATGATTATTGCAGTGAGGCTTAGAAGTCTATGGCCCCTTTCCCCGCCATAAAAAACTGGCAGTAATTTGAGGTCTTTCACTAGTTGACCACTAAAGACTGCTATTTTACTATTGGGGGCATTACTGAGGGCATTATAGCTACTGAGCACTACAGGGGGCATTATAACTACTGAGGACTACAGGGGGCATAACTACTGGAGTTGCTTTGGAAATGTTTTTGTTTTTTTGTGACAATCTGGAGTGAAAGTTATTATCATAGCTAGCCATGCTCACTATTCTACCTACTTTTCAAAACTGGTATGAATGGTGTAAAATTTTTGTAACTTTTTGAAGACAGAATTCTGGAATGCAGGCCTTGATATTTTCAATCCATATTTCATAACTGCGTGTATTCTATATAGTGTAGAGCTGTATGTTTGTTAGGTTCTCAAAAAATCTGGGGCCCAAGCCACAATTTACATATGCCAGTTTCTCTATCCAACACCCCCCATGCCCTAAAGATAAAGACAAATTTGGATGGGCATTACATTTAGCGCTATCAAGCATAAAGTAGTGTACTGCACTACAAGCCTATCACATCTAGTGCTGCCTCTTCTGATTATTCATGTTCTCGCTTCTCTTTTTTTCTCAAGAAGTTGTAGATGCAGAGTTACTTGATTAATGTGTTCCACCTACACTTAAGACTGTAGATAGTAAGCTGAGAAGACTACAGATGTAGGATCCTTTTTTGCATAATCTGGCTAACGAATCGCGACGCTCATGATGCTAATCTGTAATTCATAACAAAGCCAGTAGATGGCAGCATTAACCAATCCTTAATAAAATAACAGTAACTATTTCAATAAAATTATATCTACCTCATTGTAAAACATAAAATTTTATTCCAACAGATATTTTAAATATAATTTTAACCAATTACATTTTATTTTTTATATAATATATACATTTAAAAATTTAATTTTTAAACTTTTTGTTTCATTAAACACATAACATAAAACACACACAGGCTATATACCAATAGCCAGGTATAATGCAAGCCAGCACCTATTCATAATACAGGTAACCAGGATACCTTACAATGGTAGCCTGGTGCACCATGAAACATTTAAAACCATTTCTCATCTAACTGAGAGTCAGTAGGTCTCAAAGTTGGGTAAAAGCTCTTGGATAGCTTGGGGGACCCATGCATCTATATCTTTATCATTAGGGTGACAAAATTATAATTTTTTTATTTTTTTTATTGCTAGCTCATTCTTTTCTAACTGTTTAGGAAGGCTGCATAAAAATGTACGGTTTCCTAATTGTCATAATATATTAAATAACCCTTCTATACATTTTTTTTGTTATGTAAACTAATTTGCATAAATATGAAAGACATAGCACATGTGAAGCGTCAATTTTGACGTAAATTTGTTTTCCCTTAGTCCTAACAGCAGCACAAGTGGGGTATTTGCCCCTGTAATGCTGTTTAGGACAAGCGCAATTTTTATTGAACAAAAAAATTTCTGCCTAAGTATACTAATTAGTAATTAACTAATTAAGCCCCTACCCCATATAACCCGTCCCCCAACAGTGGGGAAGTAGCAAGAAAACCTCACCCAAATTGGGAGGGCTCCTTACTCCCCTCTTAGGAGAGGGTGGCACTTAAAACGGATTGTCCAAAGGCCATTCCCTCCGCTCGCCTAGCCTCTAGACGATAATGTGAGATGAAGGTGTTCTGGGAACTCCAAGAAGCGGCTGCACAAATCTGGTCTAAAGGTATCAGTTTCTTTTCAGCATAAGAGGTGGATACAGCCCTGGTAGAATGGGCGGAAACAAGAAAGGCCAGACGGATTGCTTCTTTAATCCACTTGCTCAGAGTAAGTTTGGAGGCCTTCAGACCTCTGTTCTTCCCTGAATAGGTCAAAAGGAGGTTTTCCGACCTTCTAAAATCGCTTGTTCTGTCCAAATACACCCTGAGACCTCTTGAGATGTCCAATGTACGGAGCTTTTCTTCCTCGGGAGAAGACGCAGCCGGTAAAAAGGTGGGTAGACATATTGTCTGATTGATATTGGAAAAGGTAGAAACCTTTGGCAAAAAGGTTGGCAAGAACCTTAACAAGACCTTGTACTGAAGAAAATTTAAATAGGGCTCGGAGGACACCAGAGCCTGAAGTTTCCCAACTCTCTTAGCTGATGTGATAGCCAGTAAGAAGGTGATCTTTAGAGATAAGAACCTCAAGTCTACCTCATTCAAAGGCTCAAAAGGGGGCACACATAACCCTTTTAGAACCACTGTTAAATCCCACTGAGGGATTGGTCTCAAGATTCTGGGTTTAAGCCTCTCGGCTCCCTTCAGGAACCTCTTGATTAGGTGGTCCTGAAAAATCGGTCTGCTAAGGCATGCCGATAAGGCAGAGACGTGAGCTCTGGGTGTAGATGGGCTTAGACCCTTGTCTAGACCATCTTGGAGGAATTGTAGAATGGCGGAGAGAGGAGGATCTGAGGCAACTACCTCTCTGTCATTACACCATGGCAGGAATATCCTGTAGATTCTGGAATACTTTTTGCTTGTAGATTCCGCTCTGGAGTGAGAGATTGTTCTCAAGACCTCCACAGATAACCCTCTAGCTTCTAGAAGGGACCTGTCAATCTCCAGGCTGTCAGATTGAGCCTCCTCAGATCTAAACAGGGACCTGTGTCCTGATACACCAGGTCCTGTATTAGGGGAAGTCTCCAATAAATGCCCTGACTCATCTGCATGAGCTGGGTGAACCAAGACCTCTTCGGCCAGAATGGCATGATGGCAATCACCGAGGTCTGATCTTGCTTGATCTTCATCAATACCCTCGGTATCATGGAAATTGGAGGGAAGATATATGCCAGCCTGAACCTCCAAGTTATGGACAGAGCGTCTATCGCTACCGGGTTGTCCTCCCTGTAAAGGGAACAGAACTTGCTCACCTTGGCGTTCAATCGGGTAGCCATCAGGTCGATTTCCGGGGTACCCCACCGCTGGACTATCATGGAGAAGATACTCTTGTTCAGGGACTATTCTCCTGGAACCGGCAGGCCCCGACTCAGGCGATCTGCCACCACATTGAGATCTCCTTTGATATGGACTGCCATTAGGTGGGATAGGTTGATCTCTGCCCAAGAGAGAATAGAACCCACCTCCCTCAGGAGGGTTTGGGATTTCGTCCCTCCCTGTCTGTTCAGGTAAGCGACCACAGTTTTGTTGTCTGTCCGGACTCTCAACGCCTGACCGCGGATGAGAGGAGCAAAATGAAGGAGGGCTAGTTTGACTGCTCTCAACTCTCTCCAGTTGGATGAGAGGATTTTCTCCTGTGGACTCAAAGTACCTCGTACTGGGTTGTCCTCCAGATGGGCTCCCCAACCCAGCAGGGAAGCGTCCATGGTCAACGTGATCCAACGAGGTTGAACCAGAGACCTCCCATCTATTAGGTTCTTCCACCACTTGAGCGAAGAACGGACTTCTACCGACAGGGAGTGCATTCTGTCTAGGTCTTTGGGCTTGCGACTCCAAGCTACTAAGACCTCCTCCTGAAGTGGGCGTAGGTGCCATAAGGCTCAAGGAACTGCCTCTGCAGATGCTGACATGTGGCCCAACATCCTCATAAGAACCCTTAAGGAGACTCATCTGGGTGGTATAAGAGACTGTGCGGCTTTTATCACTCTGTCCCTCCTCTGAGGGGACAGGTACAGGGTCATCTGTTGTGAATCGATCACAAATCCCAAGAACGTTCTCGTGGTTGACGGGATCAAGTGCAACTTGTCCCAATTTATCAGCCAACCTAAACCCTGGATAATCTGGAGAGCTTGTTGAAGCTGACTCTGCAGGACGTCTGCGTTTGCGGCTTTTAAAAGCCAATCGTCCAAGTACGGCACGACCTCTAGCCCAAGAAGTCTTAAATGGGCAACCACAGGAGCCACTACCTTTGTGAAGGTGTGCGGAGCTGAGGATATGCCGAAGGGCAATACAGCAAACTGGTAGTGCTTCACTACCCCTTGCAAGGCCACAGCAACTCTGAGATATCTCCTGTGTGCTGGGTAAATGGGAACATGAAGGTAAGCATCCTTCAGGTCTATAGTTACCATCATATCTCCTGGGTTCAGGATGTTTAATGCAGAGCGAATGGTTTCCTGATGAAACGATTTAAGTAACGTAAATCGATGATTATCCGCAAGTCTCCTGATGGTTTTGGTACCAGAAAGATGGGAGAATAAACCCCCTGCCGCCATTCGCGAGGAGGAACCTCCTCTAATGCTCCTTTCCGTATATACTGGAGAACCGAGTCTTCCAGGATCGATTGTTTGTTGGGAGTTAAAGTCCTTGTCAGGACGAACTAGTCCCAAGGAAGGGAAATTAAATCTATTTTGTACCCTGATGCTATCACCTGTAGCACCCAAGGGTCTGGAATTATTTGCATCCAAAAACTTTTGAATAAACTCAAACGTCCGCCGACTGGGGGATTGGAAACTGGTCCTTCCTCTGGAACTCCGGGGGGTCGGGAAGGGGAATTGACGGGCTGCAGAGAGTCATAGATCAGCCCTGCAGTTTCCACGACCGCGACCCCTACCTCTCTTACTACCTTCAGAACGCCTCTGGGTTCTATCTCCCCCCTGAAATCTTCCTCCTCCTCTACCTCTTCCTCGACCCCGAAAGGACTGCTGGGGGAGGGATTTACCTTTTTTGTCCGCTAAGTTCTCCATGAGAGAATCTAATTCAGAACCAAACAATCTGCCCGGTTCATAGGGAAGGGAGCAAAGGTTAAACTTGGACGTATTGTCCGCCGCCCATGGTTTTAACCAGAGTGGGCGCCTGCTGGCTGAAGAAAGCGCCATAGATTTGGCCGCTAATTTTAATTGTTGTTGGGAGGAATCTGATAAGAAATCTATCCCCAGTAAGAGTGTTTTAAATTGGTCCAGGATGTCGTCCCGGGCAACCCCGGCATCCAAGTCAGATTGGATTCTGAGGGTGCGCGCACGGATAAATTCTGATACTTCCGAGCACGCTATCGCAACTGAGGCAGAGGCGGAGGCAGCCGAGTAATTGCGTCTAAGCATGCACTCTGCTCGTCTGTCTAGGGGGTCCTTTAGGTTGCTGCCGTCGTCTGAGGGGACTAAAGTTCTTTTGGAGAGCTTAGATATTGCCATATCCACCTTTGGAGGTGGAACCCAGACTAAAGAATCCGCATCCTGTAGAGGGAACATTAGTTTAAACCTCTTGGTTAAAACTGGACCTTTCTCCGGGTGTTTCCACTCAGTTGCCATTAATTTCTTTAGAGACTCGTCCACTTTAAAGGCCCTTGGCCCCCTAGAGGTGGACTGTGGAGCTTCCCCTGCTCAACATCATTGTCCCTCGACCTGATGGAGCGCAACAGTCTTTGAGTCTTTTCGGCCGGAAAAAGGAAGGCCGAACTCTCTTCCTCAGAGGAAGAATTATCCTCAATGGAAATGACGTCTTCAGACATGGGTACAGGACCAGGAGAAGCCTGTCTGGGCCTCTTGTTAGAGACTGCTCCCTTGATTTCAGCAATGGAGGTATCCCTAAACTGCTTCATCCAGGAAAACATCTCCACCACTGTTGGTTCTAGGTCCGTTGGTCTGGGTCGGCAGCCTGGGCATCGGTGGAATTCGTATGAATCCGGCAATGGGGTGCTGCAGCTGGAGCAGGCGAGATGTCTCTGCTTTTTAGTGGATTTGCCTAAGAAACAGACAACAGAATAAGAATCTGGATCCAAGAATGGCTCTAAAAAGAGAGCAGTACCTTACCCTGAGGTGGCGATGCCATCTTAGAAAGAATAAGCAAGGCAAAAAAAAAAAAGTTAATTTGGATTTCTAGGGGGACCTGTGCACCTAAGTCGTTACTATTAGGGTGAAAACAATTGTAATTTTTTTTTTTTTTTTTTAAGCAAGCTAACTCCTCTTTCGGTGCTTAGGAGGGCTGCATAAAAAATCTGTTTTCTAATTGTCCTAACTATATTAAAATAACCATTCTATAATGTTTTGTTAAGTAAACTCATTTGCATAAACCTAATATGGGAAAGACATGTAAATTAGCAGAATCTGCCTGGTTTATCAGCTGAAACACTGGCCATATTTATACAAATGAGTTTACTTGACAAAACATTATAGAAAGCTTATTTGAATATTTTGTAGTTAGGACAATTAGAAAACAGAATTTTTTTATGCAGACCTCGTAAGCAGGGAAAGAGGAGTTAGCTAGCTTAAAAAAAAAAACTATTACAATTGTTTTCACCCTAATGGTAATGACTTAGGTGCACAGGTCCCCCTAGAAATCCGAAGCAAACTCTTTCTGAGACTTACTGGCACTCTTGTTTTGGATAGAGAGCTAGTTTATTATGTCTCGGGCAGATAGCCTTTTGTAAGAACAAGAACTGTTTTATGTTGTCTATTGTGTTTTTGTTAATAAAAAGTTATAAATGGTAGGAAGGAAGGGTACTAAATAATAAGTGGTTATTAATATTAGGTAAAGACAAATTTAAAATAACTTGTTTGTCTTTTGTGTTTGTTTGTTATACACAATCATGGGCAGACCTGTGTGTCAGTATTGTAACCAACAGAAATGTATCTTCCTCCAGCTGTGACTAACACCAACCCCCAACATTGTCCATCTATTGTTCTCAACCGGAAAAACTATGCACTGGCTCAAGCTGTTGTGAAACTACATCTCCCAGCATGCATACTTCCTCTGCTCTTCTCAGAACTCTCTCAAAAAAGAATGGAGCATGCTGGGAATTGTAGTTTCCCAAAGGCTGGAGTGCCAAAGGTTGCTGATCCCTGGTTTAGCACAGTGTTTCCCAACCAGTGTGCCTCCAGCTGTTATAAAACTAAAACTCCCAGCATGCAGACACAGCCAAATGCTGTCCGGGCATGCTGGGAGTTGTAGTTTTGCAAAAGCTGGAGGCACACTGGTTGGGAAACACTGGTTTAGCAGATCAGTAATGGCATGTTTCACCCGGTTAAAGGGGCAGGCACTGTGGATGCATCCTCCATAGCAGCCTACCCCCTTATCAGTAACATCCACAGTGCCTGCCCCTTTAACAGTGACCTCCACAACAGCCTACCCATTAACAGCAGTGTTGAGCGGCAGGGGCAATATTCGAATTCGCAATATTTATTGAATATTTGGGCAAATATTCGCCATATATTTGAGAATTCGTGATCTCCAGTCATTATTTTCTTGATTGCAAAAATTTGCATAAAAATATTCTCAAAAATATTTGCATAAACTGGTATTTAAAAAAACTAATATTTGCGATAATGAATATACTTTGTGATATTCTCAACATTCGCAAATTGTCAAAGTGCCTATATTCGAGATTAAAATTCGCAATTCGAATATTCTTGATCAACACTAGTTAACAGTAACATCCATAGTGCCCACCCCTTTAAAGGGGTTGACCGGGTTCATACCTCCATTTTTGTTTATAACACACTGCCTGGCCGAAAGTAGCTGAACCCAGACAACCCCTTTAACAGTGACCTCTGCAGCAGCATCCCCCCTTAACAGTTAAATACACAGTGACATACACAGTGCCCGCCCCTTTAACAGTGCATAAGGAAAATGAAGCTAGTCTGCCAAATGTGAATTGAATAGATGGCGCTGTTCATGACAAGTGGAGAGACGGACCGTTCTTGCAATGCATTTGTAAAACGCATCCGGATCCGTCCACAAATGCCTTCAGTTGTCACCCAGATTGGCCGATCCGGCTGCTGCAAGTGTGAAAGAAACCTTAATCCAGTGTTTCCCAACCAGTGTGTCTCCAGTTGTTGTAAAACTACAACTCTCAGCATGCCCACACAGCCAAATGCTGTCCGGGCATGCTGGGAGTTGTAGTTTTGCAAAAGCTGGAGGCACACTGGTTGGGAAACACTGCCTTAATCCAATAAATGGCGCATTGGATGAGGAAAATGATGCTAGTCTGCAGAATGTAAGGCATAATACTGTGAATCCAATAGACAGTGCTGTGCATGAGAAGAACTGTATGCTAATCTGCATGATGTAAGGGATAAGACTATGAATCCAATAGATGGCGCTGTTCATGATGGAAAGTAGACTAATCTGCATAATATAGGGCAATAAGACTGTGTCTTTCACATGTGCTATGTCTTTCATATTTATGCAAATGAGTTTACATAACAAAAAAAAAAAGTATAGAAAAGGTTATTTAATATATTATGACAATTAGGAAACCGTACATTTTTATGCAGCCTTCCTAAACAGTTAGAGAAGAATTAGCTAGCAATAAAAAAAAAAAAATAAAAAAAAAAAAAAAAAAATTATAATTTTGTCACCCTAGTGTTAATATGGTAATTGTAAAGGTTCTGTTGTAGGTATGTTAAAATGTTAGAATATAGTTTTATGCACTATGTGCTGGTTAGAAAAGTAAATTGCATTTTGATTATTTAGTTTCTACTTTTATTTTGCGCTATCGTTTTTCGCTTTCGCGATTGTGAAGGGAGCGGTAACGTTGCTACATCTGTACCAACTGACATCCAGATATTGGACATAAATTGCATTCCTACAGTATATCAGACATGGTGTGTACTGAACAAGCTGACTTGCTGAAGGAAGAATAGTTGAATGAAATTAGCCATTTTGTAAAATCAAATAAAGCCCCATCTAGATTACAGTACAAAATCCATAGTTGTGTGTTGCTATGAAACACTAGGTACAGTCAAAGGAAATAAGATCCCTGCTGGCTTCTCCCTAGGAGACTTATTGGCACATGCTGTACAGCAGCTTACATAGTCCCTGATATAAGATAAAGGGTTAACCAGCTCTCCTGCTAGTGTTGCAATCGAATCCACTGTAGTGCACGGACCATCAAGCAGAGACTTGAATGAAAAAGCCAATTACCTTTATTCAGTTGCATAAAATAAGCGACAGCTCTGCCTTGACACAAGGAAAACACACTCCCGGTCTACGCGTTTCAGACACACCTGTCCTTAATCATGACCTCACCAGCTTGATTTCCAGCAAGGCATTTTAAAGTCCACTGCACCAATCACAGTACACCTCGAATGATGGTATTAACCCTCTTCAGGCACCTCCAAAATGCCCAGCTGGAAGCTGGTTGTATATCATTCTGTTACATGTATAATCTTCAATAAAACCCTTTATATAAATGGGAGCATCGATTCACAATCAACATATATAGACTAGCAATTGTTACAATGAATCAAAATGTCCACCTTACAAACTGAGATTGAAGAAACCAAGTCATCTTTAAAAAAATATTCCACGCTACCCGATTATGAAGAAAATCTACAAAAAATTGATGCTTATATACACAAATGTGAAGAAGAAATCATGAAAATTAAACAAAATAAGTTTCAAAGAGATCTACATGATTATAAAACCCAACAAGTATATGAATGGGGGAGAAGGGATGGTTTGCCGTCCACCCCCAAATCCATCTTAAAGAAAAATATGAAAGGTAAAAAATCCAAAAAAGGAAATGTAAGCTTCAATTCTACGGACTTTGAAATATCACAGGACTCTATTGATTCACATGAAGTTTCTCAAGTGGAATATCTGACTGAAAATGACAATCCCAATACTAATGTTGATACTAAAATGTCCTATTATAGGAAACAGAGAAAATCAAATAATAAAAAATCAAAAACGACGAGGAGGCCGCAAACACGGCAAAACCGCAACTGATGAAAACGCGGTATCGGAACTGACCAATATAACAACTGCGATTTTTGATGTGGTCAATCTGTCAGACTATGTCCTCACGGTTAATGAATTAGACATACTTAAACTGGGACTCAATTTTGCTCCATCCAGGGACTTTGATGTGTTTCTGACCCTTTGTGATTTAAATAAATTTGTGAGGGATCTCACGGTGAAAAAACATTATTATGGGTCAGAGGACACCAATGCAACCCGGGAGAGGACTAGATATGTTAATAATGAATTTTCTGATTTAATGTTTGAAGAACAGATTTCTTTGATGAATTTGAAGAGTCTACAACGTGAGTCTAGTGGTGGGGTTGATAGTGATATACCAAATATTGACAAATTTGTCACACGCAATCCACACTACTATCCAATTAACTCACGGACGTCTGGTATGGAGATTTTTCAGGATGTTGTGGAGAGGCGTCTGCTTGAACTATATGAAAGTAGAGATAAAATAAAAAGTAAAAATAATGTCAGTAAGATACAGAGGGATGCTATACAATCACTGGGCAACAATAATGATATCATAATCAGGATGGCAGACAAAGGAGGTTCAGTTGTAGTTTTAAACAGGGAGGATTATAGGATAGGAATGTTAAAAATACTTGATGAGGTTTCTACATATACCAAGTTGACCAGTGATCCCTTGACTGAGTTCCAAAATATTTTGATTATTATATTGAATAAAGGACTTAGTCTGGGATTTTTGATCAACAACAATATGTATATCTCAATGTTGTGAAACCCATTACTCCCCTAATACATGCTCTGCCCAAAATACATAAGGGTCTTAATCCACCTCCATTACGCCCTATCGTGTCCGGGATAGGTTCCCTCAATGAAAGATTGGGAGAATGGCTTGATAGTATTCTGCAACCTCTAGTCAAACGAGTTCCGGGGTTCTTAAGGGACACGGCTGACGTACTGAGGGCTTTTTACAGCAAAAAATGGGATGCAAGATTTGCATGGATATCTACTGATGCTGTTTCACTGTATCCCTCAATACCTCATGACGTAGCCCTTTTGAGCCTTGAATATCATCTGCATCAATATAGCAGATTTCATGAGGAAGAAATCAATTATATTCTAGAGGTTGCAGACTACCTATTGAAGCACAATTATTTTGTTTTTGATGGAAAATATTATTTGCAGACGAAAGGTGTTTCAATGGGGGCCAAATTCTCCCCTTCTCTGGCCAATCGAATTTTTCCTCCCAGTATGATAAAACCAATCTTCAGTGAGTATAACCCTTTTGTTGGATCCATTGAGTGGTATGGCAGATACATCGATGACCTGCTTATAGTATGGTCAGGCGATGTATCTGCCATACCTTTCTTTATACAATATTTGAATGATAATAACTACAATCTACGTTTCACCTACACTAGTAGTGGTGATACAGTTGATTTTCTGGATCTAACTTTGAAGGGTACCGCGGGAGATGTTATTGAAACATCCACGTATAGAAAACCGGTATCAGGCAACTCCCTTCTTAGGGCTAATAGCCAACATCCCTTGTGTACGATCAAATCTATTCCTGTAGGTGAATTTATTAGGGCTAGGAGGAATTGCAACACTGATCTAGCAATTGAGAGAGAAATTAATATCATCTCCAAACGCCTACAGGATAGAGGATATGCAAGGTGGATGATCGCTAGAGGTATCAACATAGCTAGAAAAAAAACACGTGAAAATCTGCTATTTGGTGGTCCTATTAGGAATAACCAAAAAATACAGTCAGCTCTCCCTACAGTAGTAATCACTTATAGTAAACATTTTGAAAATATTAAGAACATCATTAAGGACAGTATACCAATCCTGTTCGAAAATGAAACAATGTATCAAATCTGTAAGGGTGGTATTAGAGTTGTACCCAGACGATCATCCACCTTATCTTCTACCCTCTCACCTTCCTTCTTTCAACCAACAAATGCCAATGCAAACACTAAAACTTGGCTTAAATATACCGGTTTTAGTCGCTGTGGAAGCCATCCCTGTAAAATGTGTAAATTTACTATTCCAGTCAAAAATTTTTATGACTCAGAACAAGTTAGAGAGTATGACATTAAATCATATATTAACTGCAATAGCAGTAATGTGGTTTGTGTCATAAAATGCACACAATGTAACTTATTATATGTGGGCAGCACTACAAGAAAATTGAAGAACCGGATCTTAGAACATCTTAATTACATCAAAAATCCATCTTACATGAATGTGTCAGGGGCAGCAAAACACTATTACTATACATAGTCGAGAGGTATGTCATTTTCAAGCTTATGGCATAGAGAGGATTTTTCCATCACCAAGGGGTGGGGACATAAAAAGAAAGGTTTTGCAAAGAGAGGCCTTTTGGATCTATAATCTCAAAACGAGATATCCTAAAGGTCTAAACTATAAAAGGGAGTTCATGCACTACTACTGACAGAAGTTGTTTGAGCGGAGGCTTTTCCACAGCAAGATTGAGAACAGCATGTGCCATATACAGATATCGTATTGATTTTATGTTATGTAAGGATTCACACCATGCGTTTTCTCTGTCTGGAGGGGACGGCATGTTGGAACCTGGATTTATTTTGAAAATGGTGGTATTGATTCATTGTAACAATTGCTAGTCTATATATGTTGATTGTGAATCGATGCTCCCATTTATATAAAGGGTTTTATTGAAGATTATGCATGTAACAGAATGATATACAACCAGCTTCCAGCTGGGCATTTTGGAGGTGCCTGAAGAGGGTTAATACCATCATTCGAGGTGTACTGTGATTGGTGCAGTGGACTTTAAAATGCCTTGCTGGAAATCAAGCTGGTGAGGTCATGATTAAGGACAGGTGTGTCTGAAACGCGTAGACCGGGAGTGTGTTTTCCATGTGTCAAGGCAGAGGTGTCGCTTATTTTATGCAACTGAATAAAGGTAATTGGCTTTTTCATTCGATGATGTCAGTGCTGGATTTTTTCTCTTTACTACATGTACATAGTCCCTGATATCTTGGAAAATCGTAGGCCACCTGTAATGTTGAGATTAACAAATTCATCTGTACGAAAAAAATTATGAATTTCCAAAAATTCTACTTCCAAACTGTTGGTTTGACGGTTAATATTTGCTCAGTATTTGATCAGTATTTGTAAGGCAAAAACAGGAGTGGGTCTAAAACTCAGATAAAATGTATTGGAAATATTTGCATCTCTTCTGTGCTTTAGACCCACTCCTGCTTTTGGCTTCCAAATACTGAACAAATACCAACCGTGTGAAAGAGTCCTTATGCTTAGAGATGAGCGAACACCTGGATATTCGGGTTCGAGAAGTTCGGCCGAACTTCCCGAAAATGTTCGGGTTCGGGATTCGAACTCGACTCGAACTTTATCGAACCCGAACCCCATTGAAGTCAATGGTGACACAAACTTTTAGGCACTAAAAAGGCTGTAAAATAGTCCAGGAAAGGACTAGAGGGCTGCCAAAGGCAGCAAAATGTAAGTAAATCCCCTGCAAACAAATGTAGATAGGGAAATTAATTAAAATAAAATATAATAAATAAAAACTAACCAATATCAATTGGAGAGAGGTCCCACAGAAAGGAATCATGCATCATATCACCCACCACTGGAGAAGGCCACTCATTTATTTCGGACCAGCACCCAGACAGAGGATACAGGTCCCACAGCAAATTATCATGCATCATATCAACCACCACCGGAGAAGGCCACTCATTTATTTCGGACCAGCACCCAGACAGAGGATGCAGGTCCCACAGCAAGGAATCATGCGTCATATCAACCACCACCGGAGAAGGCCACTCTCATTTATTTCGGACCAGCACCCAGACAGAGGAGAGAGGTCCCACATCAAGGAAGCATGCGTCATATCAACCACCACCGGAGAAGGCCACTTTCAGTTATTTCGGCCCCACCACCCAGACAGAGGAGAGGTTTATTCAACTTTGGGTTGCACCGCAAGATCATGGTAAATTTTAAAAAAAATGAGGATTCAATAAAGAAGTGGCCCGGAGTACAAGAATACATGGTTGAGGGGGAGGCAGTTATAAATGCCTATTCTGCACAAGGGAGGGACAGGTCCTGAGGGATCCATGCCTGGTTCATTTTTATGAACGTCAGCTTGTCCACGTTGGCTGTGGACAGGCGGCTGCGTTTGTCAGTAATGACGCCCCCTGCCGTGCTGAATACACGTTCAGACAAAACGCTGGCCGCCGGGCAGGCCAGGACCTCCAAGGCGTAAAATGCTAACTCTGGCCACGTGGACAATTTGGAGACCCAGAAGTTGAATGGGGCCGAACCATCAGTCAGTACGTGGAGGGGTGTGCAGACGTACTGTTCAACCATGTTAGTGAAATGCTGCCTCCTGCTAACACGTTCCATATCAGGTGGTGGTGCAGTTAGCTGTGGCGTGGAGACAAAACTTTTCCACATTTCTGCCATGCTAACCCTGCCCTCAGAGGAGCTGGCCGTGACACAGCTGCGTTGGCGACCTCTTGCTCCTCCTCTGCCTTCGCCTTGGGCTTCCACCTGTTCCCCCGTGACATTTGGGAATGCTCTCAGGAGCGCCTCTACCAGCGTGCGCTTGAACTCGCGCATCTTCCTATCACGCTCCAGTGCAGGAAGTAAGGTGGAGACTGAATTAGTGTACTCTGTGCCATGTCTGAACAGGATTTTACCGCATGTGAATAAAAGTGAAGTTTTAACGGAAGCTGGATCCAACTATCTTTTTTCATACAGTACGTCTTTTGGTCCTGTCCAGGACCGGATCCAGGCCGCCGACTTCATTACCACACAGGTGAGCACTGCAAGATTTTGATCAACAAAGGAAGTAAAGTGGGCACATTGCCTTTGTACCGGGGATCCAGCAGGGTGGTAACCCAGTAGTCCGCACACGTTAAAATGTGGGCAACTCTGCTGTCGTTGAGCAGGCACTGCAGCATGTAGTCGCTCATGTGTGTCAGGCTCCCCAGAGGTAAGGACAAGCTGTCCTCTGTGTGAGGCGTATCGTCATCGTCCTCCGTATCCCCCCAGCCACGCACCAGTGATGGGCCTGAGCTATGTCGGGTGCCACCCAGCTGTGAACCTGCTTCATCCTCATCCTTCTCCACCTCCTCCTCCTCATCCTCCTCCAGTAGTGGGCCCTGGCTGGCCACATTTGTACCTGGCCTCTGCTGTTGCAAAAAACCTCCCTCTGAGCCACTTCTAACAGACTGGCCTGAAAGTGGTAAAAATGACCCCTCATCCTCTTCCTTCTCCTCCTGGGCTACCTCCTCTTCCATCATCGCCCTAAGCGTTTTCTCAAGGAGACATAGAAGTGGTATTGTAACGCTGATAACGGTGTCATCGCCACTGGCCATGTTGGTGGAGTACTCGAAACAGCGCAACAGGGCACACAGGTCTCGCATGGAGGCCCAATCATTTGTGGTGAAGTAGTGCTGTTCCGCAGTGCGACTGACGCGTGCGTGCTGCAGCTGAAACTCCACTATGGCCTGCTGCTGCTCGCACAGTCTCTCCAGCATGTGCAAGGTGGAGTTCCACCTGGTGGTCACGTCGCATATGAGGCGGTGAGCGGGAAGGCCGAAGTTCCGCTGTAGTGCAGACAGGCGAGCAGCGGCAGGATGTGAACGCCGGAAGCGCGCACAGACGGCCCGCACTTTATGCAGCAGCTCTGACATGTCGGGCTAGTTGTGAATGAACTTCTGCACAACCAAATTTAGCACATGCGCCAGGCAAGTTATGTGCATCAAACCGGCTAGTCCCAGAGCTGCGACGAGATTTCGCCCATTATCGCACACCACCAGGCCGGGCTTCAGGCCCACCGGCAGCAACCACTGGTCGGTCTGTTGTTCAATACCCCGCCACAACTCCTGCGCGGTGTGGGGCCTGTCCCCCAAACATATGAGTTTCAGAATGGCCTGCTGACGTTTACCCCGGGCTGTGCTGAAGGTGTGTGGCTGACTGGATGAGCTGGTGGAAGCAGAGGAGTAGGAGGCTACAGGAGGCAAAGAATGATGCCCTGTGATCCTTGGCGGCGGAAGGACGTGCGCCAAGGAACTCTCTGCCTGGGGCCCAGCCGCCACTACATTTACCCAGTGTGCAGTTAGGGAGATATAGCGTCCCTGGCCGTGCTTACTGGTCCACGTATCTGTGGTTAGGTGGACCTTGCCACAGCTGGCGTTGTGCAGTGCACACTTGATTTTATCGGATACTTGGTTGTGCAGGGAAGGCACGGCTGTCTTGGAGAAGTAGTGGCGGCTGGGGACAACATACTGTGGGACAGCCATAGACATCAGCTGTTTGAAGCGGTCTGTGTCCACCAGCCTGAATGACAGCATTTCAAAGGCCAGTAGTTTAGAAATGCTGGCATTCAGGCCCAGGGCTCGAGGGTGGCTAGGTGGGAATTTACACTTTCTCTCCAAGGTTTGTGAGATTGAGAGCTGAACGCTGCCGTGTGACATGGTGGAGATGCTTGGTGACGCAGGTGGTGGTGTCGGTGGCACATCCTCTGTTTGGTGGGCGGCAGGTGTCAACGTTCCTCCCGAGGCGGAGGAAGAGGCCTAGGCAGCAGCATAAGAGGGAGCAGGGGGAGCCAGAGTGAGTTCCTTGCTTTTAAGGTGTTTACTCCACTGCAGTTCATGCTTTGCATGTAGATGCCTGGTCATGCAGGTTGTGCTAAGGTTCAGAACGTTAATGCCTCGCTTCAGGATCTGATGGCACAGCGTGCAAACCACCCGGGTCTTGTCGTCAGCACATTGTTTAAAGAAGTGCCATGCCAGGGAACTCCTTGAAGCTGCCTTTGGGGTGCTTGGTCCCTGGTGGCGGTGGCCAGTATCAGGCGAACTCTCTTGGCGGCGGCTGTTCTACTTTTGCCCCCTGCTCCCTCTTTTGCTACGCTGTTGGCTCGGTCTCACCACTGCCTCTTCCTCTGAACTATGAAAGTCAGTGGTACGACCTTCATTCCATGTGGGGTCTAGGACCTCATCGTCCCCTGCATCGTCTTCCACACAGTCTTCCTCCCTGACCTCCTGTTCGGTCTGCACACTGCAGAAAGACGCAGCAGTTGGCACCTGTGTTCCGTCATCATCAGAGACGTGCGGACTCCGATGAGGTGGTATTCCCATGTCCTCATCATCAGGAAACATCAGTGTTTGTGCATCAGTGCATTCTATGTCTTCCACCACTGGGGAAGGGCTAGGTGGATTCCCTTGGGAAACCCTGCCAGCAGAGTCTTCAAACAGCATGAGAGACTGCTGCCAAACTTGAGGCTCAGACAGTTTCCCTGATATGCATGGGGGTGATGTGACAGACTGATGGGCTTGGTTTTCAGGTGCCACCTGTGCGCTTTCTGCAGAAGACTGGGTGGGAGATAATGTTGAACGTGCTGGATCCACTGTCGGCCACCCAATTGACTAGCGCCTGTACCTGCTCAGGCCTTACTATCCTTAGAACGGCATTGGGCCCCACCAAATATCGCTGCAAATTCTGGCGGGTACTGGAACTTGAGGTAGTTGGTTCACTAGGACGTGTGGCTGTGGCAGAATGGCCACGTCCTCTCCCAGCACCAGAGGGTACACTAACACCACCACGACCGCGTCCGCGTCCCTTACTAGATGTTTTCCTCATTGTTACCGTTCACCAAGCACCACAATAAGGAAAAAAATATTTGGCCCAATGTATTGATTTCAAATTCAGGCCTTTTTTTTACAGGCACCTACCACTATCTGCCTATTTGTTTATGTAGCGTATTACACTAATCCAGGCACAGCAGTAACCACTGATTTAGGGGAATATCTCTTTTAGGGCTAGTATTTAGGCCCTGGATGAAAGGTATCCTTTTATGGACAGATTTACAATTGGCCTGCAACAGCTGGGACACCAGATTCAGGGTATTGCTATTTTTGCCAGATTAATTTTACCCCAGAACAAAATATATGTTTTGGCGGACACTATTCTATTTTGCCAGCCACAGCTGAAACCACTGATTTATGGTATTGCTATTTTAGGAATTGAATTTCACCCCAGAACAAAATATATGTTTTAGCGGACACTATGAAATCTGGCCTGCAACTGCTGGGACACCAGATTCAGGGTATTGCTATTTTGCCAGATTAATTTCACCCCAGAACAAAATATATGTTTTAGCGGACACTATGAAATCTGGCCTGCAACTGCTGGGACACCAGATTCAGGGTATTGCTATTTTGCCAGATTAATTTCACCCCAGACCAAAATATATGTTTTAGCGGACACTATGAAATCTGGCCTGCAACAGCTGGGACACCAGATTCAGGGTATTGCTATTTTGGCAAGTGAATTACACCCCAGAACAAAATATATGTTTTGGCAGACACTATTCTATTTTGCCAGCCACAGCTGAAACCACTGATTTATGGTATTGCTATTTTGGCAATTGAATTTCACCCCAGAAAATAATCTATCCTTTGCCAGACAGCAGACAGTATTATACTTGTCTAGCCAAAGCTGAAACACCAGATTTAGGGGATTGGTATTTGGGCAATTGTATTTAACCCCTTAATAAAATATAGAAATTTCTATCCTGAGTTTCTAGGGGTGACAATTAGCACAGCCAAGCCCCTGATGTAGGATATAGCAAAAGAAAACTAGTATTGATGGATTGATGGACTTGGTGGCAGCTTCTTCTGGCGCACCACAAGTCACAAAATGGCCGCTGATCAACCCAGAAAATAAAGGACAGAAAAACGCTCTGTGCAGCCTAAAAACCAGCGAGCAAGTAACTAGCAGAAGTTCAATGATTCTCAGCTGTAAATCGATCCGTTCATTAGGTGCTGTTGCTGACTTTAACCTGCCTAATCTCGCCCTGACAGAAGCTGCGTCCTCTCCCTACACTAATCAGAGCAGTGTGACGTGCGGCGCTACGTGACTCCAGCTTAAATAGAGGCTGGGTCACATGCTGCACTTGGCCAATCACAGCCATGCCATTAGTAGGCATGGCTGTGATGGGCTCTTAGGGCAAGAAGTAAAACGCTAGCTGATTGGCTGCTGTGCAGCCCTTCAGAAAGCGGGAAGAAATCGACGAACAACGGACCCGAACCCGAACTTTTTTGAAAATGTCCGGGTTCGGGTCCGGGTCCCGGACACCCCAAAATTCGGTACGAACCCGAACGATGCTCGAACTGTTCGCTCAACACTACTTATGCTCAATTTGCATCTGTGGCCAATTACATCTTAAATCAGTTTTTTTAACAAGGAAATAGTCCAGCATGCAGGACTTTAAAGGACTATCACACGGTCAATATTTGGTAAATATTTTGCATTAGTATTTGATCAGAATTTTTCAAGCAAAAACAGGAGAAGGTCCAAAACAGAAATAAAATGTAATGGAAATATTTGCATCTCTTCTATATTTTAGACCCACTCCTGCTTTTGGCTTTCAAATACTGACCAAATACTAATCGTGTGAAAGAGGCTTAAAGAATGTTCAAAATACAGGATCGTTTTTTTTTAATTTGACTGTTACGTTGGTAGTTGACATAAACCCATTTTTTTCTTTTAAGTACACCTGCACTGCATGCCTTACAGGAAAATATATTTAGTAAATTCGTCTGTTACAATGTTGTGTGACATAAACCCATTTTTTGTTGATAAGTGCCCCTGCCCTGCATATGTGACAGGGAAATAAATTTTTAAAAATTCTGTTACATTGTTCAATGACATAAATCCATTTTTGCCGAGAAATAACTCTGCACTGCATACCTGACGGAAATACATTTAGAAAATCCGTCTGTTAGTTCGGTGGGTGACCGCAAAGAATAAGGAGAGCGTCAAGTAAGGGACGTGGCCCTGGTCGTGGTGCTGTTGGTGGAGCTCCTGTTGCAGGTAGAGCACGTGGTCGATTTGTGCCAGCTACACGTCCAAATGAAACACCTTCCTCAGGTGTGCATAGGCGACAGAACGTTCAGCGTTATTTTGTATACCAGAATGGCGCTCTATGAATGGTGAGGCCAGAAAAAGTATAGGCGATCGTAGATTGGGTGGCTGACAGTGCCTTGGTTCCTTCACATTGTCTCCCACCCAGTCCCCTGCTAAAAGCTAAGAGTTGGCACCTGCAGACCATGGACAGCTGTCTTTCACCTCACCCCCTTGCAAATCAGGCAAGCAGTCTGAGCTGCAAGTCATGCTGCAGTCTCTTATGCTGTTTGATTACTCTGCTGGCAGGGTTTCCGTGGGCCATCCACATAGCCCTGCCCGAGAAGTGGAAGAGATTGAGTTCACCGATGCCCAACCACTTATGTTTCAAGATGAGGACATGGGAAGACCACTGCAGCACGTCTATGATAATGACGAAACACAGGTACCAACTGCTGGGGCTTTCTGCAGTGTGCAGACCGACAAGGAGGGCAGGGGTGGAGAATGGGTGGCAGATGATTTGAAGGATGATGAGATCCTAGATTCCACATGGTATCAAGGTCATGTGAGTGATGTGTGCAGTTCGCAGGAAAAGGTGGTGGTCACGCAGAGCCACCAGCACAGCAAAAAAGGGAGCAGGGTGCAAAAGCAGACCGGCCATCCCCTACGCCCACCGAGCACACCAAAGTCAACTCCAAGGAGTTCCCTAGCGTGGCAGTTCTTCACACAATGTGCTGATGACAAAACATGAGTGGCTTGCATGCTGTGCAATCAGAGTCTGAAGCGAGGCATAAACGTTCCAAACCTGAGCACAACCTGCATGACCAGGCATTTAAATGCAAAGCACGAGCTGCAGTGGAGTAAACACCTCAAAAACCAAGAAAGGTCTCAGGCTCCTCCTGCTCCCTCTTCTCCTGAAGTCTCGGCCTCTTCTTCCACCTCTAAAGGGACAGTCTGACAAAGAGACTTTTAAAAACCTCATGGCAGTGGCTGTCCCACAGTACGTGGTTCCCAGCCACCAGTACTTTTCCAGGCGAGCCATCCCTTCCCTGCACAACTAAGTGGCGGACAAAATCAGGTGTGCACTGCGCAACGCCATCAGTGGCAAGGTCCACAGAACCGCTGATACGTGGACCAGTAAGCATGGGCAAGGACGGACAGCACACTGGGTAAATGCAGTGGCGGCTGGGCCTGAGGCGGATAGCAGTTTGGTGCATGTCCTTCCGCCAACGAGGATTGCAGGGCATTTCTCTTGGCCTCCTGTTGCCTCTGCCTCCTCCACTACTCCACTTCCTAATCTACCACCTCCTCATTGGGTCCGCGTAACACCTTCACCACCGACTTCAGCACAGCCAGGGGAAAAGGACAGCAGGCTGTTTTGAAACTCATCTGTTTGAGGGAAAACCCACACCACACCAGAACTGTGGATGGGCATGGAACAACAGTCCGATGAGTGGTTGGTGCCACTGAGTCTAAAGCCTGGCCTGGTGGTGTGCGATAATCACAGACAGGCGAAGTCACCTGTCCACAGCCAATGTGGACAAACTCATGTTCATTAAAATAAACCAGACACGGATCCCACAGGACTTGTCCATACCTTGTGCAGAATACACATGTATACCGGCCTCACCCAGCCATTGTTAGACTTCAGGGCAATTTCTCTTTGTTTCCTTTTTTATATTTCCCAATGTTTTGGGGTCTACCAAAATGTTTACAAAATATAAAAAAAGATATGGAAAAAAAAAAAAAAGGTAATAAAAAAAAAAAGTGTTGGTGGCTACCTCCTCCACCACCGCTTCACATACACCACCATGTCCACTGTCTCCATAATCTCCTACTCCATATGAACCTCCCCCTCTTAGTTCAAGATAATTATTTTTAATTTTTATGTATCTCCATGTGTTATTTTAAGTCATTTCCCCATCCACATTTGTTTGCTGGGCAATGGTCCTGCTCTTACCCCAATTTTACTTCCTTTTGCAGCCCTCTAGCCGTTTCCATTAATTTTTACAGCCATTTTAGGGCCCCAAAGTTCGGGTCCCCAATGACTTCAATGGGGTTCAGGGTCAAGGTCGAGTTCCGATCTTAAACTTTGCTACGAACTTCGCCAAACCCAGCGAACCAGAACTTCCAGGTGTCCGCTCAACCCTAGACAGCATGCATCTGGCCATCTGTGCAAAGGAATCGGAGGACCTCCTTGCCTCCATCTTCTTCTGCCAAGTTCTGTTGGGGTCGTCTGCGTCGTCTTTATCACCTATCTTCGCCATCCAGTTTCTTATGCTCCTCCTGCCCCTCTAGTGTTGCTTGGGCAGATAAACCATCTAGTTGTGTATAAAATTCCTGGGCGTTTATGTTCTCCTCGTCCTCTGCAAATTCATCCTCCTCAGGCTTTAGGTGGCCATGAGATATAGGCACCACATCTTCTGTCCCCTTGCCAGTCAGATTTGTCAGCCTCCCCTCCAGGACGTGATTGAGTGGAACAACATCATTCATTTCATAGTTATTCCGACCTAGAAATAAAGTGGCCTCCTCAAAGGGCCTGAGCAAACAGCACGTGTCATTCAAGAGCTGCCACTAACTAAAGTGGAAGAAATACTGAGGAGTAGACCTGTCTGTCTGCAGCATTAAGAAATTGTGGACCTTCTTCCTCTGCTCGTATGGGTGGTCTAACATATGGAGCATAGAGTTACTAATGCTGCAAGAGCTGAGAGGAGGCTGACGATTCCAATCTTGCAGACCATTTTTCAGCAGGTATTGTGCGATGGAAACTTTGGTCAAGGTGCTTAATTTAAAGGTTTTTGGGCGAAACATTGGAGGAGAATTTTTTAGAAACTAAACATGCTGACTGAAAAATAATGGTTACATTTTACCCTTCTCTTTACTATATGCTTTATACACACTTAGCTCATCACAGTGTACACATATATAGCACTGCCAAGGGCGTTGTCAAGCCAAATAGTCGTGATTTGTGCACATTCCAAATCCTCAGGATGAAGATACAGTTGAATATTGCAGTGAAGCACAGGATTCTGTGGCCCCTTGCCCCACCATAAAAAAATTGTGGTCTTTCAGTAGTTGACCACTAAAGACTGCTATTTTACCCTGTTAGAAATGGCACTGCGCTTCTGCTCCTTTCCACTGGAGGGTGCTAGTTTGGGCTTTTTTGCCCTTACTCACAATGGCACTGGTTCTGTAAAGTGGGAACCATCTCGTGTTTTGTTTGGGCCTATTTCAGTCCATGCTATTTCTCCAAGCATTGCTTGATTATTGTGACTTGTTCCAGTCTCTTCCCCTAGAGAACGCTCTTTGGCAGACAGTTCTTACTCAGAGTTGGATTTTTACTTTACCTCATCTACCATTTGTACCTTACTTTGTTCTGCTCATTCCTTCTGCCTTGGTTTCCATCAGTGTTTACCAGTATCATAACAAGTACTCTTATAGGCCACACATCAAGGGGCCTGAAACCAATTTGAGGTTGCATCAATGGTGTTTGTGCAAATATATAATTACGGCCACCTACTTCAGGATACAGGCAACTCAAGCCACTTGCTGGAAAATGTCTGTGATCTGAATCACAGTGAGAGCAGTGCTGGCGTGAACTCTACCTGACACCATGCAGCTCAAGGACAGGCCGACCTTCTGCTCAACTTATGTGTGCAGGGATAGTACCTATATTTTCGGAAAAGTAATGTTGGCTTGGGACTCTCCAACATGGGTTGGCTACAGGCATTCAGTTCTCTGAAATGTTCAGAGTCAACTAATGGAAAGATAAGGATTGTAATAGCAGCAACTTGGCCAGATGTACTTTCAGCTTCTGAACCATTGGATGAGTGCATGCATGCTGTTATCTTGTTGCAATCACCTTGGTGATCGATTGCTGTCGAAACAAGTAAGAAAGAGGATCAGGAGCAATAGAGGACATTGAAGTTGATGGGAGTGAATGACAGCTTCCTTCTGCTGATGTTGTCAAAATCTGTCTGCTGGCGAGGGGGTGCGGGATGGTGGGAGATGCAGCGATTGATGCATCAGTCTGTAACACTGATTGAGTGGCATGGTTTTCCCATGCCACTTTATGGTGATGCTCCATGTGTTGAACATTAACATCCTGGCCATCCTTCACCTTCTGTCCACACATCCTGCATACCGCCATACGAACATCCCCCAGCAACTTGGTGAAAAATTCCCACACTGGTGAGTACGGCATTTTCCCTCCACCACTGCCTGCCTGCCGCTTCTTTGATAAATCCACGCACTGCTAGTGTGTTGCTCACAGGTAGCCTCACAAATAGCAGAAGGTATACCAATGCTGTGTTAGGCTGCAGATCTCCCGCTCATCCTGCTATCTCACAGGCATGCTTCTACCCTCACCCCTGATCATGATGATACCCACTCTTTATCTGGCTCCCATGTGCGATCGGCTATATCATCATCTACATATGTTAGCTCATCACTTGTGTCACCCTCACCTGTCTATTGTACTTGTTACTAGGGAAGAGCAGATCCATGGATGTTCAGGTTCGCCGAACCTCGGTTCAAGGTTAGGGTTCGGGATCCGAACTTGACCCAAACTCGAACCCGAACCCCTTTGAAGTCAATAGGGACCCAAACTTTGGTGCACTAAAATGGCTGTGAAATAGTCTTAGTAAGGCCTAGAGGGCTACAAAAGGAAGCAAAATGGGGGTAATAGCTGGGCAATTGCCCTGCAAACAAATGTGGAATGGAATTGACTTAAAATATCATAGAATTGAAAAAAATTAAAAATAACAATCTTGAACTAGGAGGCGGAGGTCAAAGTGGAGTAGGGGGGTTGAGAAGGTGGTGGACATGGCCATGTAGGTTGAAGCTGTGAAGGAGGAGGTAGTGAACACTGTTTTTGTTGTATGTTTATTTTTTATTTTATATTTTTTTATAAATTTGGGAACGCCCCAAAACATTGGGAAATGGAAAAGAGAACAGAAAGAGAAAGTGCGCTGGGTGCAGCCGGTATGCTTGTCTACTCAGCACAAGGTACGGACAAGTCCTGTGGGATCCATGCCTGGTTCTTTTTAATGAATGTGAGCTTGTCCAAGTTGGCTGTGGACAGGTGACTGCGCTTGTCTGTGATCACCCCTCCCACCAATCTAACAGACGGATTAGCTATATTATTTTCCCCATCACGTATGCAGTGCAGGTGTACCTCACACAAAAAATGTGTATGTCACCCAACGAACTAAGACAGATTAACTATATTATTTCCTTACACACGAGTAGACACGGCTTGGATGCGGTAGCCAGATGGAATAAGCCAGGCATAGTTATGAACTGCAGTGTTGTAGTCCGTAGTGCAGCTGAAGTTAAGATCACAAGGTGATAATTCAACGGAGCGTAGAAACAGTCTGGGAAAGACAGTTCTGAGGGGCAGGATACTGCAAGTCACAATACTCGAACAATGATTGAATTGCCTCATGGGTATGAGTAGGCCCAAACAGGAAACAAGACGGCTTCAATCAGCACACATCGGCCATCTTTGTTAATTGCAAATACTAGGACAAACACAGCAGCCTCCAGTGGTGAAGAATAGAAGTACAACGCAATAGTTCAGAGTGAGTGAAACAGCGGGCACTAGTAGTAAATTACAAAAATACATCAGGATTCTGACATTATTCCCCCCATAAGCAGCGACCTCTAGACGATGCTTGGCTCGGTTTTTCTGGATCTCTTTTCTGAAACTCCTTAAGCAGTTTGGGAGCATTGATATTGTTCATAGGTTCCCATGAATTGCTCTCGGGGCCACGCCCTTGCCATTTTATTAGGTATTATAGTCAATTTCTAAAAATTCTACAGTCCAGTATTTTTTCAACAGTGTAATGTTTTTGTCCATCCAATTCAACTGGATCGAGGGGAGTCAGGTTACATCCCGGAAATAGATTTAGAACAACAGGTTTCACAAGCGATACATGGAACACATTATGTCCACTCATTGTCTTGGGATGTTTTAGACAAAAAGCTACTGCATTTACTTGTCCTATAACCTTGAAATCCACAATAAATGTTTGACCTAGTTTTGCTGAAGGTACATGAAGTTTCAAATTGTTTGTAGAAAGCAATACCTCATCTCCCACCTTAAAAGTTGGAGAAGGTCTGGGGGATTTATTTGCTTTTTCCTTATATCTCTCCTGGGCAATCTTTAATGTGTCCCTTAACATCTCCAGATTCTGTCTCCACTTCTGCCATTAACTGCAGGAATGCGAGTGTCTCTGGGAAAATTAGGAAGGATACTCGGATGATAACACAAATTAGCAAAAAATGGTGTTTGTTTGTTGGAAGCATTCTGAGTATTATTGCATAAAAATTCTGCCACTGGAAGCAATTGGAATTTAACAATTGAAGTTTGCATGCTAAGTAGTCTAGGGGATCTTGGATTAGGGGTGACAGGGTTCTAGTATGCCACCACCTAATGGTTGAGGTTCTGCTACATTTCATGCTCATGCTGTGAGACAGTTTCTTCAGTAGGTTGCTAAAGAAAATGGCTTATCAGAGGCTCCAGGCTGAAGTTGCTGCATATGGAGCTGGTGCTACTCTTGCCCCCCCCCCCTCCCCAAGTTATGGCAGTGGAGCATGAGCACAGAGGGTTTCTCTGTTCAGATCTTCCTGAAGCAGGTGCATGTAGGCATAGTATTTTTGCATCGCTCTAAAAAGGTCTAAAAAATGTCCTAATTTTTGACCAGTAGTGAGAGTCTAACAATGTGAACAACAAGTAGTCATCCCTCTGCCGAATCATTACAATGTGGCTGTCACGACATAAACATGACAGCATGCATCTGGCCATTTGCGCAAGGGAATCGGAGGACCTCCATACCTCCATCTCCTACTGCCAAGGTCTGTTGGGGTCATTATCGTCGTCTCTATTACCCTTCTTCGCCCTCCAGCTCCTCATGCTCCTCCTGCCCCTCTAGTGTTGCACATAAACATGACAGCATGCATCTGGCCATTTGCGCAAGGGAATCGGAGGACCTCCATACCTCCATCTCCTACTGCCAAGGTCTGTTGGGGTCATCTTCGTCGTCTCTATTACCCTTCTTCGCCCTCCAGCTCCTCATGCTCCTCCTGCCCCTCTAGTGTTGCTTGGGCAGATAAACCATCTAGTTGTGTATAAAATTCCTGGGCGTTTACGTTCTCCTCCTCCTCCTCTGCCAATTCATCCTCCTCAGGTTTTAGGTGGCCATGAGATGTAGGCACCACGTCCCCTTGCCAGTCAGATTTGTTAGCATCCCCTCCAGGACGTGATGGAGTGGAACAACATCATTCATCTCATAGTTCTGCCGACTGAGAAATAAACTGGCCTCCTCAAAGGGCCTGAGCAAACGGCAAGTTTCAGGCAAGAGCTGCCACTGAATAACATGGAAGTAACACTGAGGAGTAGACCTGTCTGTCTGCAGCATTAATAAATAGTAAGTTGACCTCCTTCCTCTGCTCGTATAGGTGGTCTAACATATGGAGCATAGAGTTACTAATGCTGCAAGAGCTGAGAGGAGGCTGACAATTCCAATCTGGCAGACTATTTTTCAGCTCTTAAAGACTGCTGGTATTGTGCGATGGAAACTTTGGTCGAGGTTCTTAATTTAAAGGTTTTTGGGGGAAACATTGAAAGATCATTTTTTAGAAACTAAACATGCTGACTGAATAACAAAGGTTACATTTTACAATTCTCTTTAATGTATGCTTTATACACACTTAGCTCATCACAGTGTACACATGTATAGCACTGCCAAGGGCGTTGTCAAGCCAAATAGTCGTGATTTGTGCACATTCTAATTCCTCAGGATGAAGATACAGTTAAATATTGCAGCGAAGCACAGGAGTCTGTGGACTATTTCCCCCCATAAAAAAAACTGTCAGTAATTTGTGGTCTTTCACTAGTTGACCACTAAAGACTGCTATTTTACCCTGTTAGAAATGGCACTGCGCTTCTGCTCCATTCTACTGAAGGATGCTAGTTAGGGCTTTTTTGCCCTTACTCACAATGGCACTGGTTCTGTGAAGTGGGAACCATCTCGTGTTTTGTTTGGGCCTATTTCAGTCTATCCTATTTCTCCAAGCATTGCTTGATTATTGTGACTTGTTCTAGTCTCCACCCATGGATAACTCTCTTTGGCAGACAGTTCTTACTCAGAGATGGATTTTTACTTTACCTCATCTACCATTTGTACCTTACTTTGTTCTGCTCATTCCTTCTGCCTTGGTTTCCATCCGTGTTTACCAGTATCATAACAAGCACTCTTATAGGCCACACATCAATGGTGTTTTCTGTGCAGTTATATAATTATGGCCACCTACTTCGTGATGCAAGCAACTCAAGCTACTTGCTGGAAAATGTCTGTGATCTGCATCACAGTGAGAGCAGTGCTGGTGTGAATTCTACCTGACACCAAGCAGCGCAAGGACAGGCCAACCTTTTGCTTAACTTAAGTGTGCAGGGATAGTACCAATTTTTTGGGAAAAGTAATGTTGGCTTGGGACTCTCCACCATGGGTGGGCTACAGGCATTCAGTTCTCTGAAATGTTCAGAGTCAACTAATGGAAAGATAAGGATTGTGGTAGCACCAACTTTGCCAGGTGTACTTTCAGCTTCTAAACCATTGGATGAGTGCATGCATGCTGTTATCTTTTTACAATCACCTTGGTGATCGCTAGCTGTCGAAACAAGTAAGAAGGAGCATCAGGAGCAATAGAGGACATTGAAGTTGATGGGAATGAATGACAGCTCCCTTCTGCTGATGACATCAAACTCTTTCTGCTGGCGAGGGGATGCGGGACGGTGGGAGATGCAGCGATTGATGCATTAGGCTCTAACACTTAATGAGTGGCATGGTTTTCCCATGCCACTTTATGGTGATCCTCTATGTGTTGAACATTAGCATCCTTGCCATGCCTCACCTTCTGTCCACACATCCTGCATACCGCCATACTAACATCCCCCAGCAACTTGGTGAAAAATTCCCACACTGGTGAGTATGGCATTTTACCTCCACCACTGCCTGCCTGCCGCTTCTTTGGTGAATCCATGCACTGCATGCACTGATACTGTGTTGCTCACAGGTAGCCTCACAAATAGCAGAAGGTATACCAATGCTGTGTTAGGCTGCAGATCTCCCGCTCACCGTGCTATCTCACAGGCATGCTTCTACCCTTGCCCCTAATCATGACGATACCCATTCTTCATCTGGCTCCCATGTGCTATCGGCTACATCATCATCTAAATATGTTAGCTTGTCACTTGTGTCACCCTCACCCTGTCTCTTGTGCTTGTTACTAAGGATGAGCAGATCCATGGATGTTCGGGTTCGCTGAACCTTGGGTCAAGGTTAGGGTTCGGGATACGAACTTGACCCAAACTCGAACCCCTTTGGAGTCAATGGGGACCCAAACTTTGGTGCACTAAAATGGCTGTAAAATAGTCTTAGTAAGGCCTAGAGGGCTACAAAAGGAAGCAAAATGGGGGTAAAAGCAGGACAATTGCCCTGCAAACAAATGTGGATAGGGAATTGACTTGACTAGAATTGAAAGAAAATAAAAAATAATGATCTTGAACTAGGAGTCAGAGGTCAAAGTGGAGTAGGGGGTTGAGAAGGCGGTGGACGTGGCAGTGTAAGTGGAAGTTGTGAAGGAGGAGGTAGCGAACACTGTTTTTGTTTTTTTTAATTTTTTCTTTCTTGTTTTTCTTTTCTTTTTAAAATTTGGGAACACCCCAAAACATTGGGAAATGGAAAAGAGAATGGAAAGAGAGAGTGCGCTGGAGTATAACAATGGCTGGGTGCAGCCGGTATACTTTTCTACTCAGCACAAGGTACGGACAAGTCCTGTGGGATCCATGCCTGGTTCATTTTAATGAATGTGAGCTTGTCCACACTGGCTGTGGACAGGCAGCTGCTCTTGTCTGTGATCACCCCCACCCACCAATCTAACAGACAGATTAACTATATTAATTTCCATGTCATGTATGCAGTGCAGGTGTACCTCACACCAAAAATGTGTGTATGTCACCCACTGAACTAAAAGACAGATGAACTATATTAATTTACGTACACACCAAATAAATCAATGTCCCCCCACAAAAAAGTGACTAATAGTTGCAATATAATACAAACTTTATTATTTTATTTTATAGATTTTCTTTTATACAAAACAGCAGCATACACATAGAAAAAGGAAGGACACCATGGTCATGAAGTGACCAGTTATAAATCCATTGGGCTTCATCCATGATAATAAACATCCCAATCTATCATAAGACCCCATAATTATACAGAACTACATATAAAGTGCATACTGATAACTCAAGGTCAGTATAAGTAGTATTGGTCAAAAAATGATAGAACATATGGGCAGCGAGATATAAGAATAGGGTGAAATCACATGGTATAAATGGTATTCCCTTGAGGAAGCTGTGTAGCAAAACGTATGTCAAGGTTGGAGGCGCGTTGGTCTGTATTTACAATGTCTTTTGGTTATGTTTTGTCGTTATACCATGTGATTTCACCATATACTTATATCTTGTTGCCCTTATGTTCTATAATTTTTTGACCTATACTACTTATACTGACTTTGAGTTGCACTATGCACTTTATATGTAGTTCTGTGTAATTATGGGGTCTTATGTTAGATTGGGATGTTTACTATGATGGATTAAGCCCAATGGATTTAAAACTAGTTACTTCATGACCATGGTGTCCTTCCTTTTTCTATATGTATGCCACTGTTGTGCTTGATTTTATGCTCACAATTTTGCATAAAATAATAGTTTGTATTATATTGCAACTGTTAGTCACTGATTTGTGGGGGGGGCATTGATTTATTTGGTGTGTATGATTTAGTCTGGCCCCACACGTTCCCACTGACAGCAAGTACTAGTGTGTTCTGTCTTTTTTGGGGGGTATATTAATTTCCCTGTAATTGATGCAGTGCAGGTGTACCTCACAACTAGTGTTGAGCGAACAGTTCGAGAATCGTTCGGGTCCGTACCGAATTTTGGGATGTCCGTGACACGGACCCGAACCCGGACATTTTCAAAAAAGTTCGGGTTCGAGTCTGGTGTTCGGCGATTTCTTCCCGCTTTCTGAAGGGCTGCACAGCAGCCAATCAGCTAGCGTTTTACTTCTTGCCCTAAGAGCCCATCACAGCCATGCCTACTAATGGCATGGCTGTGATTGGCCAAGTGCAGCATGTGACAAAGCCTCTATTAAGCTGGAGTCACGTAGCGCCGCACGACACACTGCTCTGACTAGTGTAGGGAGAGGATGCAGCTTCTGTGAGGACGAGATAGGCAGGGAAAAAGAAGTGATTGAATGATCTACCTTTCTACACCTGTGCATCAGAACAACTCAGCTGAGCTGTTCACTGAAAGTCACTATTTTGTTGAGACTGGCCAGAGCGATTTTTACTGGCACATGTAACTGGGCTGACCGGCGGTGGCCATTTTGGGACTTGTGGTGCGCCAGCACAAGCTGCCACAGAGTCTAAACCAAAGCTCCAAAGAAGTGTAAAATCTACACCTGTGAATCAGAACAACAGCGATTCAGCTGCTCAGTCAAAGTCTATTTTTTTTCTGGCTGGGCAGACCGTTTTCTGGCACATGTTACTGGGCTGATAGGCGGCGGCCATTTTGGGACTTGTGGTGCTACAGCAAAAGCTGCCACAACGTCCATTAATCTCATGTAATAGTCGATTTTTTCATAGATATACTACATCAGGGGTTTGGCTGTGCTTGTGTCACCCATACTAACTGCAAAGATATTTAATATATCAGTGGTGAAACTGAAAGTAACCCACTTGGATGGCAAATTCCATGAATGTGCTGTTCCAGCTAGGCTAGCCAGTGCCACTACTTTGTCCAATACTGTCAGCCAGAAATATATATTTTTTTTTATGTGCCAGAAATATAAATTAGAAAAAGCTTTCACCGTAATAATAAAATTATTCTGGTGTTAGACCAGAAGAAGCACTCCTGTTGTAATTAATACTGTAAAAAGGCTTAGGCAATATTTCTCCCAGTGTGGGAAATTTATCTAGCAAAACTAGCATATTAAAAATTCCGGTGTTCTGAAATACCAGCAGTCCTCTTGTAATTAATACCGCCAAAAGGCATTATATCGTCCAGTGTTGTAATTTTGGTGAAAAAAAGGCCAATTTAATTAATCTGGTGTTTGTTAGACCAGAAACACTAGGCCTCACGTTTTTACTCCTGTAAAAAGGAATTATATCTCCCCGTGTGGGATCTATGTACCAAAAATAGCATTTTAAAAATTCAGATGTCCAATTTGCAGCAGTTTTCTTGTAACTAATACCGCCAAAAGGCATTATTGTCCAGTGTTGTAATTTTGGTGAAAAAAAGGCCAATTTAATCAATCTGGTGTTTGTTAGACCAGAAACAGTAGGCCTCACGTTTTCACTCCTGTAAAAAGGAATTATATCTCCCCGTGTGGGAATCTATGTACCAAAACTAGCATTTTAAAAATTCAGATGTCCAATTTGCAGCAGTTTTCTTGTAAATAATACCGCCAAAAGGCATTATTGTCCAGTGTTGTAATTTTGGTGAAAAAAAGGCCAATTTAATCAATCTGGTGTTTGTTAGACCAGAAACACTAGGCCTCACGTTTTCACTCCTTTAAAAAGGAATTATATCTCCCCGTGTGGGAAACTATGTACCAAAACTAGCATATTAAAAAATCTGGTGTCCAATTTGCAGCAGTCTTCTTGTAATAATACCGGAAAAAGGAATTATATCTTCCAGTGTGGGAATTTTGGGGCTAAAAAATAATATATTTTATTGTGGTGCGAGTTGAATCGCAACAATGAGGAAACATTCTATTAAGGGACGAGGACGCGGTCGTGGTGGTGTCCGTGGAGCCTCTGTTGCTGGCAGAGGACGTGGCCGTTCGGCCTCAGGCGCACAAAGTAATGAACCAACTCCCTCAAGTAGCCGGCAGAATTTACAGCGATATTTGGTGGGGCCCAATGCCGTTAGGAGGATGGTAAGGCCTGAGCAGGTACAGGCATTAGTCGATTGGGTGGCCGACAGTGCTTCCAGCACGTTCACCACATTGTCTTCCGCCCAATCTTCTGCGGAAAGCGCACAGGTGGCACCTGAAAACCAAGCCCATCAGTCTGTCACATCACTCCCATGCATATCAGGGAAACTGGCTGAGCCTCAAGTTATGCAGCAGTCTCTTATTCTGTTTGAAGACTCTGCTCCCACGGTTTTCCAGGGGCGTCCACCTAGCCCTTCCCCAGCGGTGGAAGACATTCCATGCACTGACGCACAACCACTTATGTATCCAGATGATGAGGACATGGGAATACCACCACAACAAAGTGACCGAGTCTCTGATGATGACGAAACACTGGTGCCCACTGCCGCGTCCTATTGCAGTGTGCAGACTGAACAGGAGGAGGTCAGGGAGGAAGACTGGGTGGAAGACGATGCAGAGGACGATGAGGTCTTAGACCCCACATGGACTGAAGGTCGTGCCGCTGACTTAAATAGTTCAGAGGAAGAGGCAGTGGTGAGACCGAGACAACAGCGAAGCCAAAGAGGGAGCAAGGGGCAAAAGCAGAACAGCCGCCGTCCATAGAGTTCGCCTGCTATTGGCCAGCGCCAACAGGGACCCAGAACCCCAAAGGCATCTTCAAGGAGTTCCCTGGCATGGCACTTCTTCAAACAATGTGCTGAGGACAAGACCAGAGTGGTTTGCACGCTGTGCCATCAGACCCTGAGGCGAGGCATTAACGTTCTTAACCTGAGCACCACCTGCATGATCAGGCATCTACATGCAAAGCATGAACTGCAGTGGAGTACACACCTTAAAAACAAGGAACCCGCTCAGGCTCCCCCTGCTCCCTCTACCGCTGCTGCCTCGGCTTCCGCCTCGAGAGGAATGTTGCCACCTGCCGAGCAGCAAACAGAGGATGTGCCACCGACACCACCACCGCCACCGTCACCTAGCGTCTCCACTATTTCACACAGCAGCGTTCAGCTCTCCATCTCTCAAACCTTTGAGAGGAAGCGCAAATTCCCACCTAGTCACCCTCGAGCTCTTGGCCTGAATGCCAGCATTTCTAAACTACTAGCCTTCGAAATGCTGTCATTCCGGCTGGTGGACACAGACAGCTTCAAACAGCTGATGGCCATGGCTGTCCCCCAGTATGTGGTTCCCAGCCGCCACTACTTCTTCAAGACAGCCGTGCCTTCCCTGCACATGCAAGTGTCCGATAAAATCAAGTGTGCACTGCGCAACGCCATTTGTGGCAAGGTCCACCTAACCACAGATTCGTGGACCAGTAAGCACGGCCAGGGACGCTATATCTCCCTAACTGCACACTGGGTAAATGTAGTGTCGGCTGGGCCCCAGGCGGAGAGTTCCTTGGTGCACGTCCTTCCGCCACCAAGGATCGCAGGGCATCATTCTTTGCCTCCTGTAGCCTCCTCCTCCTACTCGGCTTCCTCCTCCTCTTCTTCCACCAGCTCATCCAGTCAGCCACACACCTTCACCACCAACTTCAGCACAGCCCGGGGTAAACGTCAGCAGGCCATTCTGAAACTCATATGTTTGGGGGACAGGCACCACACCGCGCAGGAGTTGTGGCGGGGTATTGAACAACAGACCGACCAGTGGTTGCTGCCGGTGGGCCTCAAGCCCGGCCTGGTGGTGTGCGATAATGAGCGAAATCTCGTGGCAGCTCTGGGACTAGCCGGTTTGACGCACATCCCTTGCCTGGCGCATGTGCTGAATTTGGTGGTGCAAAAGTTCATTCACAACTACCCAGACATGTCAGAGCTGCTGCATAAAGTGCGGGCCGTCTGTGCGCGCTTCCAGGGTTCACATCCTGCCGCTGCTCGCCTGTCAGCGCTACAGCGGAACTTCGGCCTTCCCGCTCACCGCCTAATATGCGACGTGCCCACCCGGTGGAACTCCACCTTGCACATGCTGGAGAGACTGTGCGAGCAGCAGCAGGCCATAGTGGAGTTTCAGCTGCAGCACGCACGGGTCAGTCGCACTGCGGAACAGCACCACTTCACCACCAATGATTGGGCCTCCATGTGAGACCTGTGTGCCCTGTTGCGCTGTTTAGAGTACGCCACCAACATGGCCAGTGGCGATGCCACTGTTATCAGTGTGACGATACCAATTCTATGTCTCCTAGAGAAAACGCTTAGGGCGATGATGGAAGAGGAGGTGGGCCAGGGCCAGGCCAGGAGGAGGAGGAGGAGGATGACGGGTCGTTTTAGCACTTTCAGGCCAGTCTGTTAGAAGTGGCTCAGAGGGAGGTTTTTGCAACAGCAGAGGGCAGGTACAAATGTGGCCAGCCAGGGACCACTACTGGAGGACGAGGAGGATGAGGAGGAGGTGGAGGAGGATGAGGATGAAGCAGGTTCACAGCGGGGTGGCACCCAGCACAGCGCAGGCACATCCCTGATGCGTGGCTGGGGGGATACAGAGGATGATGACGATACGCCTCCCACAGAGGACAGCTTGTCCTTACCTCTGGGGAGCCTGGCACACATGAGCGATTACATGCTGCAGTGCCTGCGCAATGACAGCAGAGTTGCCCACATTTTAACGTGTGCTGACTACTGGGTGACCACCCTGCTGGATCCATGGTACAAAGACAATGTGCCCACTTTACTTCCTGCACTGGAGCGTGATAGGAAGATGCGCGAGTACAAGCGCACACTGGTAGACGCTTTCCTGAGAGCATTCCCAACTGTCACAGGGGAACAGGTGGAAGGCCAAGGCAGAGGAGGAGCTAGAGGTCGCCCACGCAGCTGTGTCACGGTCAGCTCCTCTGAGGGCAGGGTTAGCATGGCAGAAATGTGGAAAAGTTTTGTCTCCACGCCACAGCTAACTGCCCCACCACCTGATACGGAACGTGTTAGCAGGAGGCAACATTTCACTAACATGGCTGAACAGTACGTCTGCACACAACTCCACGTACTGACGGATGGTTCGGCCCCATTCAACTTCTGGGTTTCCAAATTGTCCACGTGGCCAGAATTAGCATGTTATGCCTTGGAGGTGCTGGCCTGCCCGGCGGCCAGCGTTTTATCTGAACGTGTATTCAGCACGGCAGGGGGAGTCATTACTGACAAACGCAGCCGCCTGTCCGCAGCCAACGTGGACAAGCTGATGATTATAAAAATGAACCAGGCATGGATCCTACAAGACCTGACCCTCCCTTGTGCAGAGTAGTCCTTAATAACTGCCTTAAACCATGTTGTCTTGTACTCCTGGCCACTTCTTCATTGAAAAATCTATTTTTGAAATTAAGTAGGATCTTGGGGTGCAACCCAGATTTGAATGAACCTTCCCTCTGTCTGGGTGCCGGAGACAAAGTACATGAAAGTGTCCTTCTCCTGTGCTGGGTGATATGAATGTTATACTTGTGCTATCTGACATGTCTCCTTTGTGTGGGTGCAGGTGGCCCAAGTCACTGAAAGCGGCCTTCTCCTGTGGTGGGTGATCGAAATGCCTGATTCTCTGCTGTGGGACCTCTCTCCTCTTTCTGGGTACAGTGGTCAAAGAAACAAAAGGTGGCCTACTCCTGTGGTGGTTGACATGATGCCTGATTCTCTGCTGTGGGACCTCTCTCCTCCGTGTGTAAAAGTGCCCTTCTCCTGTGGTGGTTGATGTAAAACTGATGCTTGTGCTTTTTGACCTGTATCCTCTGTGTCGGTGCTAAGGTCTAAGTCACTGAAAGCGGCCTTCTCCTGTGCTGGCTGATATAAATGTCTGAATCTCTGCTGTGGGACCTCTCTCCTCCGTCTGGGTGCAGGGGTCAAAGTCTCTCAAAGTCGCCTTCTCTTGTGCTGGGTGATGTGAAACTGATGTTTGTGCCATCTGACATGGTTGCCGGGGTCCCATTAAATGATGGCCTACTCCTGTGGTGGGTGATCTAAATAACTGATTCTCTGCTGTGAAACCTCTCTCCTCCGTCTGGGTGCAGGGGTCAAAGTCTCTCAAAGTGGCCTTCTCTTGTGCTGGGTGATGTGAAACTGATGTTTGTGCCATCTGACATGGTTGCCGGGGTCCCATTAAATGATGGCCTACTCCTGCGTTGGGTGATCTAAATGCCTGATTCTCTGCTGTGAAAACCTCTCTCCTCTGTCTGGGTGCTGGTCCGAAATAAATGAGAGTGGTCTTCTCCGGTGGTGGTTGATATGACGCATGATTCCTTTCTGTGGGACCTCTCTCCTCTGTCTGGGTGCTGGTCCAAAATACATGAGAGTGGCCTTCTCCAGTGGTGGTTGATATGATGCATGATTCCTTGATGTGGGACCTCTCTCCTCTGTCTGGGTGCTGGTCCAAAATACATGAGAGTGGCCTTCTCCGGTGGTGGTTGATATGACGCATGATTCCTTGCTGTGGGAACTGTATCCTCTGTCTGGGTGCTGGTCCAAAATAAATTAGAGTGGCCTTCTCCGGTGGTGGTTGATATGACGCATGATTCCTTGCTGTGGGACCTGTATCCTCTGTCTGGGTGCTGGTCCCAAATAAATGAGAGTGGCCTTCTCCAGTGGTGGGTGATATGACGCATGATTCCTTGCTGTGGGACCTCTCTCCAATTGATATTGGTTAATTTTTATTTATTTTATTTTAATTCATTTCCCTATCTACATTTGTTTGCAGGGGATTTACCTACATTTTTCTGCCTTTTGCAGCCCTCTAGCCCTTTCCGGGAGTCTTTTACAGCCTTTTTAGTGCCCAAAAGTTCGGGTCCCCATTGACTTCTATGGGGTTCGGGTTCGGTATGAAGTTCGGGTTGAGTTCGGATCACGAACCCGGACATGCTGCACCGGCCAATCACAGCCATGCTATTACTATGCATGGCTGTAATGTCTTCTAAGTGCCCACAGCTTAAAAGCTTGTTGATTGGCTGCCTGCAGCCTTTCAACAAGCTTTATTAAATGCCCTAACACTGAACTTTAACTTGAACTTTTGCGGTGAAATTCGGGTTCAGGTCCAGGTCCCCAAACTCGCAAAGTTCGGTACGGCCCAGAGCTTTGCAGTTCGGGTTCGCTCAACACTGCTTGTTATGAATTTAATTTGTTCCAACCCTATTCAGCCTATCAGTCAATGGGACCATTTTTAATTGCTGCTTAGACAGAAATGCACCAATTCATCTTAGTACTATGGGCATGAAAAGGAGGACATTGTGTTCCGGAAGGACAACGATATGAAGCATATTTGTAGAATTGTATAGGAAAGGCAGGGAAAACTTTCAGCCAGGGAGTGAGAACTGAGGAGCTGAGGCTGGGTGTACCTGCAAGACCATTTCTGTTTTCCCCATTGGGGGAATAGTTTTTTTTTTAATTGTGGGGGAAGGGATACGCTCAAAACTGTACAACACATAGTTTGCCAACCATAGGATAGATAACGTTTGAACTGTCAGTGAGAACACCTTAAATACTAGACCAAAATCTATGTCATGGCATCGGCAGACAGTTCAATTTTATTTTGCATGGAAAATAATGTAATGTAATATATGTGTAACGTTTGTCTCACAATACACAGGATAGCATTTTAAATCTATGAATACAAATATTACGATACTGGTAGACACGGCTTGAATCCAGTAGCCAGATGGAATAAGCCAGGCACAGTTATGAACTATAGTGTTGTAGTCCGTAGTGCAGCTGAAGTTTAGATCACGAGGTGATAATTCAACAGAGCGTAGAAACAGTCTGGGAAAGACAGTTCTGAGGTGCAGGAGACTGCAAGTAACAATACTTGAACAATGATTGAATTTCCTCATGGGTATGAGAAGGCCCAAACAGTTAGTTGCCCACTCTCTGGCACATAAATGCAATGTTTATGAGAGCATATGTTTTTTTGAAACATAAGGTATATATGATCTTGTGGGTTCAGAAGAACTTGATCAGTCTCATATGCTGCCCTTATCTCTTCCAGTAGATCTTTGTTAGTAATGAGCCCCACAAAATTGGATTCCCACAGAATGGTAATTGGTGGTGCAGGTGGAGAGGAATCATTTGAGAACAGTCTGGATAAGGCCTCTTTCACACGGGCATTGCATGTTGTGGTAAGGTGCAGGGTGCCGTCCTAGATGGCAGGTACGTGTCACCGAGGTTCATAGCCTCGGTGAGGTAAAAGCCGTTTGTTGGTGTCAGTAGCAGGTAGTGCTACTGACACATTTGCTAGATAGCATGGCTGCAAAGCCGATCCGGGCCGGCTCTTACCGGGAGCAGCTAAAGTGTAGGGTGGGTGGCTGCTCCCCACGACCCAGTCCTGGTTTTGGGCTGGGTTTAAAAACTCAGCCAGCACTAGCAGTTGGGAGAGTCATTGTCTTGGAAGCTGCTGCTAGTGTTGTGGAGCTTTCTGGGCTGGAAGGACGTGCCCAGCAAGGAGGCGTGCAGCCGTCCTGGAACCCTGAAGGAGGATTGTCCTGCGGCTGGGCTGAGAGCCAGGTGCGAACCCGCACATCAAACCTGCCAGGTGAATGGAACCTGTGTTTGGACTTTTTGTTTTCCCCTTCATTTGCTGATGGGTGTGACTTAACACCAATTGACTTTCTGCTGTTATTTTGATGCAAGTGTGAATTAAACACTGTTTGCTGCACCTTCTGGACTCCTTGTTTTGCCTCAGTACTGCACCCGCACCGCTGTCTACCAGAGCGACTCCCACATTTGGTGTCGGATGCGGGCATGCGCAGTGAGGCTGGCGTGAACGCCGAAGTTTTTTGCTAAGCACGAGTGCATGGAATATATTAAGCCAGCAAAGTTGCAAGCAGGAATTTCTGGCAACATGGAGGCTGCTGTGAAGGCTCTCATAGAGGCTAACGTGCAGCAGCGGGAGACCAACCAGCTACTGCTACAACATGTGATGGCGTTACAGGCGGCAGGAGCGTCCCACCACGTCCATGATGCCCGGAAGCGGTCCGTGCGGCGATCCCAAAAATGACCCCGCAGACGACGTTGAGACATACCTGGCGGTCTTTGAGAAGGTCGCCGTGAGGGAAAAGTTACCCCGTGACCAGTGGGCCGAGGTGGTTGCTCCGTTCCTGGCATCCGGACCCCAGCAAGTTTTTTTGATTTAGCAGATGACCAGGCTGCTGACTATCCCACGGTGAAGGGGAGATCCTGGCCAGACTGGGGGTAAACGTGTTGGTCCGGGCTCAGCGGGTCCACCAGTGGGACTTTAAAGCGGCTGAACCCGCCAGGCCGCAGTACTATGAGTTGCTGCACAGGTTGCAAAAATGGCTGCAGCCTGACATTCTAAGTCCGACTGCTATGCTGGACCGTCTGCTGGCTGACATGTTCTGGAGGGCCTTGCCTTACCCCCTTCAGCACTGGATCGGCCAGGTATCACCCACCAATGCTCTAGAAATGGTCGACCTGGTGGAGCGCTATGAGGCCACCCAAAACTTGAAGGGGGTGTTGTTGGGAGGGGCCGGTCAAACCCCGGAGGACTCCCATCCAGTCCCGACGACTGGTACCCGAGAAACCTGCTCGGGGTGTACCCCTGTAGACCCGGCCCCGATAGTCTGCTGGCGGTGTCACGAGCCTGGCCACGTAAGGGCCGACTGTCCACACTGGGGAGAACCCATGGAGGTTAATTATGGGTACCGGGCTTCCATGTATGCCCGGAGACTGTGTGCGACCGGCACCCCGAGACAATAGACAATCATCATCTGTGCCAGGTGCAAGTCGGGGATAACCTGGCCGTGGCGCTGTTGGACTCAGGGAGCCTAGTAACCCTGGTAAGTGCTGCCCTGGTACAGCCCACCCAGTATACGGGCCGGAAAGTTGGTGTGGTCTGCATACACGGAGACTTAAAGGACTATCCCACTGCGGTAATGTCTCTGTCCACGGCGGCCGGCACCTGGACTTGTGAAGTGGCGATCTCCTCAACGCTACCCTATGAACTAATAATTGGGAGAGACTTCCCTGGTTTTCCGTCACTATGGCCTGAGGTGAAAGTGGCTAATAGCCCTGAGACAGGGGTAACCCTAGCAGAGTGGCCTGATACCACTGGAAGGCCAGAGCCCTGGGAGCCCGAGTCTGAAGGGCCGGCGGTAGGGGTGACCACTGCTCCAGCGGTAGAGGGGAGACAACCCCACTGAGTGTAATGGTGGGAGACACGGAGGACTTGCCACCGGGACCTGAGTTGGCAGACCTCAATGTCTCCGGGGAAAATTTTGGGACCGCACAACACCGGGACCAAACCCTAACCAGAGCCTGGGAAAGTGTCATAATAATTGATGGTAAACCCCAGAAACCTGGGGCTGAATTAATGTTTCCGCGATTCATTGTCCTTCAGGATATGTTGTATCGGGTGAACCAAATCCGGGGTGAACCTGTTGAACAGTTGGTGGTGCCCACAGCGTATCGCAGGCTTGTCATGGAGCTTGCCCACCAACATGTTCTTGGGGGACACCTGGGGTGGCAGAAAACCCAGGACCGCATACTGCAGCGGTTTTATTGGCCCAGTGTGTTCAAGGAGGTAGAGAATTATTGTAAGTCCTGTCCCACCTGTCAGATAAATAGCCCCCAGCCACATTTCCGTAGTCCTCTGGTACCGCTTCCAATTATTGAGGTCCCGTTTGAGCGAATCGCTATGGATCTAATTGGGCCTGTACCAAAGTCTGCCAGGGGCCACCAACACATTCTGGTAGTTCTCGACTATGCCACTCGGTATCCGGAGGCGGTGCCTCTGCGACATACCTCAGCTAAACTCATTGCCAAAGAGTTAATGGAAATGTTTTCCCGTGTGGGCCTGCCAAAAGAGGTTCTGACAGACCAAGGGACCCCTTTTATGTCCAAAGTTATGAGGGAACTGTGTAAATTATTGCGTATAAAGCAATTGCGGACGTCCGTTTACCATCCACAAACGGACGGTCTTGTCGAGAGGTTTAACCAAACTTTAAAAAATATGTTAAAAAGGGTGGTGTCTAGAGATGGGAAGGACTGGGACCTGCTTCTGCCCTATCTCATGTTCGCAGTGCGAGAGGTACCCCAGGCCTCTACTGGGTTCTCGCCCTTCGAACTGCTTTATGGCAGACACCCTCGGGGCCTGTTGGATATCGCCAAGGAAGCGTGGGAACAACAGCCTGTCCCCCACAAAAGTGTCATTGAGTATGTCACCCAGATGCAGGAACGGATGGAAAAGGTGTTGCCGCTGGTCCGGGAGCATATGGAGGCAGCGCAACAAGCCCAGAGTAGGGTGTACAATCGTCAGGCTCGGGTACGGGGCTTCAAGCCGGGAGATCGGGTGTTGGTTCTGGTACCCACCCTTGACAGCAAGTTCCTAGCTAGGTGGCAGGGCCCCTATGAGGTGATCGAGAAAGTAGGGAAGTAAATTACAAAGTACACCAGCCAGGGCGGCGCAAGCCGGAGCAGGTGTACCACGTGAATTTACTAAAGCCGTGGAAAGATAGGGACACGGCCGACGACCACAGCCCCGGCCAGGGCTTCTAGGTGAAAAGGGTCCAGCCCCACCGTTCGAGGCCTGTGAAGCCGTAACCACGGTAAGAATTGCAGACAGCCTGTCTTCCAAACAAGTTCAGGAAGTCAGGGAGTTCCTCAGTCGGAACACGGATGTGTTCTCGGACCTCCCTGGCCGCACGTCTCTCATCCGACATGACATCGTCACTGAGCCTCAGGCCAAGATCCGGTTAAAACCATACCGGGTACCCGAGGCTCGGCGACGAGCCATCGCGGAGGAAGTGAAATTAATGTTGAAGCTCGATGTCATTGAGGAGTCGAAAAGTGAGTGGGCCAGTCCCATAGTCCTAATACCCAAGCCGGATGGGACGTTGCGGTTCTGCAACGACTTTCGCAAGTTAAATGAAGTGTCCAAGTTTGACGCGTATCCCATGCCCCGGGTAGACGAGCTTGTGGAGAATTTAGGACAAGCCCGTTATTTTTCTGTGCTGGACCTCACTAAAGGGTACTGGCAGGTACCCTTAACGGAGTCGGCTAAGGAAAAAACGCTTTGTTACCCCGCAGGGCCTGTATCACTACAAGGTGTTACCCTTTGGCCTGCATGGCGCTCCCGCCACCTTCCAAAGGTTTATGGACATAGTGCTGCGACCACATCGTCGGTACGCCTCGGCCTACTTAGATGATGTGATCGTCCACAGCACCGACGGGGAAAGCCATTTACCCAAAGTGCAGGCGGTAGTGGATGCCCTGAGGAAAGCCGGTCTAACCGCCAATCCAAAGAAGTGTGCGATTGGGTTGGAAGAGACCAAATACCTGGGATATGTCATTGGGCGGGAGTCATCAAACCTCAGGTAAATAAGGTAGAGGCAATACGGAATTGGCCCCGACCGGTCACCACCAGGCAGGTAAAGTCGTTCCTGGGGATTGTGGGGTATTACATGAGGTTTGTGCCCCACTTTGCTACTATCGCTTCGCCATTGACAGAGTTGTTAAAGGGGCGTAAGACAGGGATGGTCCGCTGGAATGAGCAGGCGGAAAAGGCTTTCTCCGCCTTGAAATCGGCCCTGTGTGGGTCCCCGGTTTTGGTGACACCCGATTTCAGGAAAGAATTCATAGTCCAGACCGACGCCTCTGAGGTTGGCCTTGGTGCGGTACTATCGCAGGAAGTCAACGGGGAGGAGCATCCCGTTGTCTTCCTCAGCCGCAAGCTCACCCCAGCCGAGACTAGGTATAGCAGAGTCGAGAGAGAGTGCATGGCCATCAAGTGGGCACTCGAGGCCCTCCGTTATTACCTGTTGGGCAGAAGCTTTCGCCTGGTGACCGACCACTCCCCACTCAAGTGGATGTCCCAAGCCAAAGAGAGGAATGCCCGGGTCACCAGGTGGTTTCTGTCCCTACAGAATTTTAAATTCACGGTGGAACACAGAGCGGGCCGGTTGTTAAAAACGCAGACGCGCTCTCCCGGGTACACTGTTTGTCGTGTGTCCACCCCTCAGGGTTGAACAAAGGGGGGGGGGATATGTGGTAAGGTGCAGGGTGCCGTCCTAGATGGCAGGTACGTGTCACCGAGGTTCATAGCCTCGGTGAGGTAAAAGCCGTTTGTTGGTGTCAGTAGCAGGTAGTGCTACTGACACATTTGCTAGATAGCATGGCTGCAAAGCCGATCCGGGCCGGCTCTTACCGGGAGCAGCTAAAGTGTAGGGTGGGTGGCTGCTCCCCACGACCCAGTCCTGGTTTTAGGCTGGGTTTAAAAACTCAGCCAGCACTAGCAGTTGGGAGAGTGATTGTCTTGGAAGCTGCTGCTAGTGTTGTGGAGCTTTCTGGGCTGGAAGGACGTGCCCAGCAAGGAGGCGTGCAGCCGTCCTGGAACCCTGAAGGAGGATTGTCCTGCGGCTGGGCTGAGAGCCAGGTGCGAACCCGCACATCAAACCTGCCAGGTGAATGGAACCTGTGTTTGGACTTTTTGTTTTCCCCTTCATTTGCTGATGGGTGTGACTTAACACCAATTGACTTTCTGCTGTTATTTTGATGCAAGTGTGAATTAAACACTGTTTGCTGCACCTTCTGGACTCCTTGTTTTGCCTCAGTACTGCACCCGCACCGCTGTCTACCAGAGCGACTCCCCACAATGTAAAGGCCGGATAGGATGCGGGTGCATTGCGGGAAATCGCACTATTTTTTTACGCGAGTTCAAAGTGTTTTAATTCATTTTGCACGCGCGTGAGAAAAATCGGAATGTTGGTACCCAGACTTCTTCACTAAAGTTCGGGTTTGGTATTCTGTAGATTTTATTATTTTCCATCATAACATGGTTAGAATGGAAAATAATAACATTCTTAAGATGGAATGTTTTCTAAAATGTCCATTGTGGTCCACCACATGGAAAGGGAGGGACTACAACTTGGACAGGAGCACGTTCAGCTTCTGTGCCATTGGATACGTGCATGCGTACTGTTGTCTTTTTGATATTGCCTCTGTGATCGATTGCTGACGAAATGAGGGGTGAGCAGTAGGAGGAGGAGCAGGAGCATCAAGACCAGTAGATGATGGGAAGGAATCCCAGCTCCCTTTCACTAAGGTGGTGGAGCCTTGACTGCAGCAAAAGGGGTGTGGGAAACTGGATGATGAAGCGGTTGTGCAACTACAACTACATAAGCACCATAGCTTTCCCAGGCCACTTTATGGTGATGCTGCATGTGTTGGCCATACTTCACCTTCTGCCCACCAATTCTGCTAATGGCCGTACTGAGTTGACATTTTATCCTCCAGCAGCTTGATGAAAAATTTCCACACTGACGAAAATGGCACCCACCACCACCACCTTCACCACACTACTCCAAGCTATCTGGCTGTGATGACACATATATAGCATATGCGATATATGTGTCATCCACAGATTCCCCCCCCCCCCTGCCATAACAGTGTCCCAAATAGTGGATGACCCCCAATACAGGGGGTGGGGGCTGGCATCTGCTGTTGTAATGGCAGCGGGGCCCGGTGCAGTCGCTGTATTCTATTACACTGGGCCCCGCTCACTGTAGTATTAATAGGTAACATGTAGGGCACGTTACGGCATGGGCACTGTTTTAAACTATAGTAATAAACTATAGTACGGTACTCACTTGAAATTCCTGTAGACAGGCCAGGCGGGCGGCGGCAGTGTAACGTGATGCACCTGCTCCTCCCACTTTATAAATGAAGCAGGCGGAGCAGGCGCGTGACGTAGTGAATGACATTACACTGTCGCTGCTCGCCCGGCCTGCCTACAGGAGTTTTAACTAAGTACCGTACTACATGGTATGCTGCAGAGGATTACTATAATCTAAAACAGTGCTCATGACTACACGTTACCTATTAATACTACAGTAAGCGGGGCCTGGTGTAATAGAATACAGTGACTGTACCGGGCCCCGCTGCCATTCCTACACCAGATGCCGGCCCCCACCCCTCCACTCTCCCTACTGATACACCGCCGGCCACGCTGTGCAGCATCGCGGTCAGCGATGTATCAGTGAAGATTTAAGCATTCGTCCCATAAGACCCACTGCCCTTTCCCCCCCACTTTTGAGGGGAAAAAAGTGCATCTTATAGGGTGAAAAATACGATAAGCTATTTTTTTTTTCTTTTTGGGTAACTATATTGTATCAGACTATATTGTATCAGACCACACTCTCTTCCCAGAAGCAGGGATGGATGGATGTATTTATATATATACTATATACACCCAAAAACTGCTTGTATCAGACCACACTTTCCTCCCAGAAGCACGGATGGATGGACTACAGATTGATGCACAGAATTTAGTGTAAAAGAATTTGAACTGTATCACGCTGCCCATTCCCACCACCTCCTAAACTACAGATTGACGCACAGAATTCCACCACAAGGGTGAATGGAAGTAGTTATTTTTCAACTTAATACACCCCAAAACTGGTTGTATCACACAGCACTTTAGCCCCAATAAAACGCAAGGATTACTGGAATTACTGATGTATCATATAGTACAAACGACCTAAAAGCAGCAGTATAACACCAATTTGGTTCCCTAATTAGTGCAGCAAGGTGTAATAGTAATTGCTCGTATTACCCAGGCTTTACACTCTCCTATTGGTCCCTGCTCTCTCCCTATAGTGTGGATAATGCCTCCCTATCATTTCCCTACACTATAAATGATATTTCCCTGAACTGCTCAATCGTTTTTTCTTGCCGAATAAAGTATTTCCTAAACACTGTCCCTAGTGCCTGTCACGTCTCTCCCTGCACTAAATTCCCTTTAAAATGGCAGAAACCAAGATGGCTGAGGCTTTTTATAGGGCTTTGGCATCACAGGGCTGGCAGGCTGCAGATTGGCTGCATACATCAACAAAGACGGAGAATCTCCCACGGAGTAAAAAAAACATCCATTGGTTTGGTTCAGATTTCAGGAATTTATTTTGCAGATGGTACAATACGTTTCAGGGACGACAGTCCCCTTAATCAGGTACAGGCTGCTTATAAACATTACATCTGGTAATTTCAGCATGCAACATCTCTTAAGTGCAACTCTTTAAGTGCATATACCGAATTATACCAGAATGTAATATTATGGATATGGAATCCACTTTGTCATCAATGCCTACTGACCATCACCCAATTTTCTCCTTACCAGGTATGTCTACATTGAGGCTATCCGCTACACCCAGCTTTCCCAAAGTCTGGTATTGTCCACACTCCTCCTGTTTCCTTCTCATTATTTGGTATGTCTGTTTAAACTTTAACCTAAGACCTTAGATGGTATACATCTAAGGTCTTAGGTCATTTCAGACCTTGGTCATTTCAGCATGCAACATCTCTTAAGTGCAACTCTTTAAGTGCACATACCAAATTGAACCAAAAGGGAACCAAAGGTAATTACAAAAATACTTAATGCAAACAATGTTTCAAACTTTCGTCTTACTCTACCCACTTTTCCTAAACCTCCTAAAATACCCCCACATCCCTTCACTCAGCAGGGAACTATTTATCTCTCCCTCCATCTTACCTTCTCACCTGACCACTTGCACAAACCTGTTTAGCAACATAAAACACTTCCTTCCCAAACACACACAGATACCTCATGCCCTTTCTTTTTCTCACCTACTAACACTTTCTCTGCTGTTCCTTATTGCTGGTGATATCTCGCCAAATCCAGGCCCCCTCAGCAAATCCCCACTATCAGCTCTACCTCCCACTACAAATCTCATTCCACAAATTTCTGCAGCCACTTAAACCTAATAATCATTCCTCTGACCCCTGCTGCTTTGGTTCCTGAAAACTTGGCTGACATCCTCTGACACCTCCTCCCCTGCTGCACTCTCTTATAGCGGATTTATTTTCACTCACACCCCCCACCCCAGCAGCAAACATGGTGGCGGAGTTGGTCTTCTCCTATCAGACACCAGCTCCTACAGCCCATCTCCGCTGCCACCCTTTATTACACTCACTTCATTTGAAGTACACTCTGTTCGCATCTACTCTCCCTCCAACCTCCCAGTACCTGTCATTTACCGCCCCCCAGGCCCAGCCACCATCTTTCTTGACCACTTTAACACCTGGCTCCTCCACTTTCTTTCTGCCGACATCCCCACTCTCATCATGGGTGACTTCAATATCCCTATTGACACCTGCCACCTCTAAACTCCTATCACTCTCTTCCTCCTTTGGTCTCTCACAGTGATCTTCCGCTCCCACCCCCAGAGATGGTCACACTCTGGATCTTATCTTTACCAGCCTCTGCTCCCTATCTAACCTTTCTAATTCACCTCTCCCCCTATCTGACCACAACCTACTCACCTTCTCTTCAATAGTCTCCTCTGCTGCTCCCCCGCTCCACACACTAGCAAACCCCCACAGGAACCTTAAACATCTCGACCTTCGCTTGCTTTCTGACTCTTCTGCCGCCCTCTATTTGTTCCCTTCAAGACCCAGATACTGCCACCACCCTATATAACACCACAATAAGTACAGCTCTGGACATTGTTGCCCCCCTTACAAACAACAAAAACTGAAAAATCAACAGACAACCCTGGCCACCAACCTGACCAAAAAACTCAGACAAGCTTCAAGGACTGCTGAGCTGTGATGGAAGAAGTCCCATTCTAATGATCAATTCAATGCATAGAAGCAATCCCTCCTTATATTCAAATCCTCACTCGCTTATGCAAAACAGGACTACTTCTCATCTCTCATATCTTCCCTATACCACAACCCTAAATAACTTTTTACCACGTTAAATTCCCTTCTCCGTCCCCCAGCAGGAGGACTTTGCCATGTACTTCAAACAAAAGATAGTCAACATCAGAGAAAGTTTTAACATACCGTCCCCACAGACCCTCCACACAGCTGCTCAGTCCTCTTCCCCTAAACCCTGCTTCTCCGCCATTACAGAAGAAAAACTCTCCTCTCTACTCTCCAAATCGCATCCCACCACCTCATCCTTAATCTCACCGCAGTGTTTATTCCAGCCCTAACTCATCTCTTTAACCTATCACTAACCTCTGGTGTCTTCCCCTCTGCTTTTAAACATGCTACCATTACGCCCATTCTCAAAAAGCGTTCATTTGACCCATCTTCCTTGTCTAGTTATCGTCCCATATTACTTCTTCTATATGCCTCAAAGCTACTTGAGCAACACCTCCTGAACAGTCCTCTCACCTCTCCGCCTGCTCCCTCTTTAACCGGCTACAATCTGGCTCCCGACACCTACTATTCAACTGAGACTGCCTTTACCAAAGTCACCAATGACCTACTAAGGCCTCTTTCACACTTGCGTTGTTAGGATCCGGCATGCACTTCTGTCGCCGGAATTGCGCGCCGGATCCGTAACACCACAAGTGACCTGAAAGCATTTGAAGACTGATTAGTCTTCAGTATGCTTTCAGTGTTACTATGGCAGCCAGGACGCTATTAAAGTCCTGGTTGCCATAGTAGTAGTGGGGAGAGGGGGAGCAGTATACTTACAGTCCGTGTGGCTCCCGGGGCGCTCCAGAATGACGTCAGAGCGCCCCATGCGCATGGATCATGTAATGACTCTGGAGCGCCCCAGGAGCCGCACGGACTGTAAGTATACTGCTCCCCTGCTCCCCACTACACTTTACCATGGCAGCCAGGACTTTAGCGTCCTGGCTGCCATGGTAACCATTCAGAAAAAGCTAAACGTCGGATCCGGCGATGCGCCGAAACGACGTTTAGCTTAAGGCCGGATCCTTTCAATGGGCATTAATTCCGGATCCAGCCTTGTGGCAAGTGTTTAAGATTTTTGGCCGGAGGAAAAAGCGCAGCATGCTGCAGTATTTTCTCCGGCCAAAAAACATTCCGGTCCTGAACTGAAGACATCCTGATGCATCCTGAACGGATTTCTCTCCATTCAGAATGCATGGTGATAAAACTGATCAGGATTTTTCGGCATAGAGCCCCGACGACGGAACTCTATGCCGGAAAACAAAAATGCAAGTGTGAAAGAGCCCTAACAGCCAAAACCAAAAAACATTACTCTGTCCTCCTTCTCCTTGACCTGTCCTCTGCCTTTGACACTGTTGACCACTCCCTTCTGTTACAAACTCTCTCATCTCTTGGTATCACCGACCTGGCCCCCTCCTGGATCACATCATACCTCACAGACCTGACGTTTAGCATCTCCTACTGTCATACCAGCTCCTCGTCTCATTTCCTCTCTGTTGGTGTCCCACATGGCTCTGTCCTAGGACCCCTGTTCTTCTCTATCTACACTTTCGGCCTGGGACAGCTCATAGAGTCCCATGCCTTTCGGTATCACTTTTATGCAGATGACACCCAAATCTACCTCTCTATTCTAGATATCACCTCCTTATTATCCAGATTCCCACAATGCCTATTTTCCATTTCATCATTCTCCTCTCGCTTTCTAAAACTCAACATGGATAAAACAGAATTCAGCATCTTTCCCCAATCTTGCTCAACCACCCCAACAGACCCCAATCTATTACAATCAATGGCTGCACACTCTCCCCGGTCAACCAAGTGTGCTGCCTTGGAGTGACCTTGGATTCTGCCCTCTCCTTCTGACCACACATCCAAGCCCTTTCCACCACCTGCCACCTCCAACTCAAAAACATCTCCCGCATCTGCGCTTTCCTCAACTTTTTGTCTACGAAAATGCTTGTACATGCCCTCATCATCTCCTGCCTAGACTACTGCAACATTCTCCTCTGTGCCCTTCCATCTAGCACTCTCGCTCCCCTCCAATCTATCCTCAACTCTGCTACCCAACTAATCCACCTCTCATCCTGTTACTCCATTGCCTCTCCCCTCTGCTAGTCTCTGCACTGGCTTCCCATTGCCCAGCGAATTCAGTTCAAAATTCTAACCTATACATACAAGGCCGTCCACAACCGGTCCCCTCTCTACATCTGTGAGCTACTTTCCTGATACATCCCCACACGCAACCTCTGATCCTCACAAGACCGCCTTCTCTCCTCTCCTCTTCTCTTATTACCTCTTCCCTCAATTGCCTCCAAAATTTCTCCTGTGCATCCCTCATACTCTGGAACTCGCTACCCCAACATATCAGACTCTCACCTATAGTGGAATCCTTCAAAAGAAACCTGAAAACTCACCTCTTCAGATAAGCCTACAACCAGTGACCCTGCTGCCCCTATACTGCCATAACCAGCTTCACCCTCACCTACTGTGTCCTTCTCCCATACCATGTAGAGTGTAAGGGGCCTCTCTTCTTCTGTACCAGTTTGTAACTCGTCTTGTTCATGCTTAGTGCCATTGTCTGTATTATGTATGTATACCCCTTTCATATGTACAGCACTATGGAATGAATGGCACTTTAATAATAAATAATAACAATACATGTATTTATACAGCCTAAAAAACACCAAAAACACTAAAAAGGAGGTTAGGGGTTGGGGATGGGCTGCCCTATGATCCCTGTCAAGTGGATATTTTGTGATCTTTATTGAAATAATATAAATATTGTGGTAAGGTGCAAGGTGTCATATGTGATGGCAGGTACGTGTCACCGAGGTTGCTGGCCTCGGTGAGGTGAGAGCCGGGTTTTTGTCTGCAGCAGCTAGTGCTGTTTGACTTTGTTAAATAGCATGGCTGCAAAGCCGATCCGGGCCGGCTCTTACTGGGAGCAGCTAAAGAGTAGGGTGGGTGGCTGCTCCCCACGGTCCAGTCCATGTTTTGGGCTGGATATAAAACGCAGCCAGCAGCTGTGTCTGGGGAGTGTGATTATCCTGGAGCTGCTAACAGGGCTGGGAGTTCTCTGTCCAGGAGGAAAGAGCTCAGCAAGGAGGTATTTTGTTCCTGGCTACCTGAAGCTGGATTCTCCTGCGGCTGGGCCGACAGCGTGGTGCGAACCTGCACCTACACCTCCCAGGTGACTGAACCTGTGTTGGACTGTTTTTGTTTGGCTACGTTATTTCCGTTGTGTGTGAACTGTCACCAAGAGACTGTTTTTCATTTTGTGTGCAAGTGTGAATAAAACACTGTTTGTTGCACAATCTGGACTCCTTGTTTTGCCTCTAAACTGCACCCGCACCGCTGTCTACCAGAGCGACTCCCACATTTGGTGTCGGATGCGGGCATGCGCAGTGAGGCTGGCGTGAACGCCGAAGTTTTGTTTTTCTAAAGTGTATGGAATATATTAAGCCAGCAAAGCTGCAAGCAGGAGTTTCTGGCAACATGGAGGCTGCTGTGAAGGCTCTCATAGAGGCTAACGTGCAGCAGCGGGAGACCAACCAACTACTGCTACAACATGTGATGGCGTTACAGGCGGCAGGAGCGTCCCACCACGTCCAAGATGCCCGGAAAGCGGTCCGTGCGGCGATCCCAAAATGACCCCCGCAGACGACGTTGAGACGTACCTGGCGGTTTTTGAGAAGGTCGCCGTGAGGGAAAAGTTACCCCGTGACCAGTGGGCTGAGGTGGTCGCTCCGTTCCTGGCTTCCGGACCCCAGCAGGTGTTTTTCGACTTGTCGGATGACCAAGCGGCAGATTATGACACTGTGAAAGGAGAGGTCCTAGCCAGACTGGGCGTGAACGTGCTGGTCCGCGCCCAAAGAGTCCACCAGTGGGACTTTAAAACGACTGAACCCGCTAGGCCGCAGTTCTACGATCTGCTGCACAGGCTGCAAAAGTGGCTGCAGCCCGATCTACTAAGTCCCACTGCCATGCTGGATCGACTGTTGGCGGACATCTTTGGAGGGCCCTGCCTTATCCCCTCCAGCACTGGATCGGCCAGGTATCGCCCACCAATGCCCTGGAGATGGTCGACCTGGTGGAGCGCTACGAGGCCACCAGAAACCTGCAGGGGACTCTTGCGGGAAGGGGTCAGTCAAACCCCGGAGGCCTCTGCCCCAGTTCCGACGTCCGCGACAGAGCGGCCTGCCCGGAATATACCCCTGCGAGTCCGCCTCCCGTGGTATGCTGGAGGTGTCAGGAGCCAGGCCACATCAGGGCCGACTGTCCGCATCGGGATGAGCCGATGGATATGAACTACGGGGGTCGCCACTCCCTGTATGCACGGAAGCTGTGCGCAACTGGCACCCGTGAGGTGCAGGACCATAACCACCTGTGTCAGGTAGAGGTGGGAGACTCTCTGGCGGTGGCTCTGCTGGACTCCGGGAGTTTAGTCTCCTGGTAAGGGCTGCACTTGTACGGCCTGCGGAGTATACTGGCCGTAAAGTCGGGGTCCTGTGCATCCACGGAGACCTGAAAGACTATCCCACTGCACTAGTGACTTTGTCCACAGCGGCTGGTAGGTGGACCCACGAGGTGGCTGTCGCTACTAAACTCCCACACGAACTAATACTTGGGAGGGACTTCCTCGGTTTTCCGGCGCTGTGGCCGGCAATAAAGGTATCTGAGGGACCCGAGACAGGGGTGACCCTAGTAGAGTGGCCTGATACCGCTGGAAGGCCAGAACCCTGGGAGCCCGAGTCTGAAGGGCCGGGCGGTAGGGGTGACCACTGCTCCAGCGGTAGAGGGGGAGACAACCCCACTGAGTGTAATGGTGGGAGACACGGAGGACTTGCCACCGGGACCTGAGTTGGCAGACCTCAATGTCTCCGGGAAAATTTTGGGACCGCACAACACCGGGACCAAACCCTAACCAGGGCCTGGGAGAATGTGCTGGAAATTGATGGGAAACCCCAGAAACCAGGGGCTGAATTAATGTTCCCACGGTTTATTGTTCTGCAGGATATGTTGTATCGGGTGAACCAAATCCGAGGCGAACCTGTTGAACAGTTGGTGGTGCCCACAGCGTATCGCAAGCTTGTCATGGAGCTTGCCCACCAACATGTTCTTGGGGGACACCTGGGGTGGCAGAAAACCCAGGACCGCATACTGCAGCGATTTTATTGGCCCAGTGTGTTCAAGGAGGTAGAGAATTATTGTAAGTCCTGTCCGACCTGTCAGATAACTAGCCCCCAGCCACATTTCCGTAGTCCCCTGGTACCTCTGCCAATTATTGAAGTACCGCTTGAGCGAATCGCGATGGATTTAATTGGGCCTGTACCAAAGTCTGCCAGGGGCCACCAACACATTCTGGTAGTTCTCGACTATGCCACTCGGTATCCGGAGGCGGTGCCTCTGCGACATACCTCAGCTAAGCTCATTGCCAAAGAGTTAATGGAGATGTTTTCCGTGTGGGCCTGCCAAAAGAGGTTCTGACAGACCAAGGGACCCCTTTATGTCCAAAGTAATGAGGGAACTGTGTAAATTGTTGCGTATAAAGCAGTTACGGACGTCCGCTTACCATCCGCAAACAGACGGTCTTGTGGGAGAGGTTTAACCAAACTCTAAAAAATATGTTAAAGAGGGTGGTGTCTAGAGATGGGAAGGACTGGGATCTGCTTCTGCCCTATCTCATGTTCGCAGTGCGAGAGGTGCCCCAGGCCTCTACTGGGTTCTCGCCCTTCGAACTGCTTTATGGCAGACACCCTCGGGGCCTGTTGGATATCGCCAAGGAAGCGTGGGAACAACAGCCTGTCCCCCACAAAAGTGTCATTGAGTATGTCGCCCAAATGCAGGACCGGATGGAAAGGGTGTTGCCCTTGGTCCGGGAGCATATGGAGGCAGCGCAACAAGCCCAGAGTAGGGTGTACAATCGTCAGGCTCGGGTACGGGACTTCAATCCGGGAGATCGGGTTTTGGTTCTGGTACCCACCCTGACAGCAAATTCCTAGCTAGGTGGCAGGGCCCCTATGAGGTGATCGAGAAGGTAGGGGAAGTAAATTACAAAGTACACCAGCCAGGCGGCGCAAGCCGGAGCAGGTGTACCACGTGAATTTACTTAAGCCGTGGAAAGATAGGGACACAGCCGACGACCACAGCCCCGGCCAGGGCTTCTAGGTGAAAAGGGTCCAGCCCCACAGTTCGAGGCCTGTGAAGCAGTAACCACGGTAAAATTGCAGACAGCCTGTCTTCCAAACAAGTTCAGGAAGTCAGGAGTTCATCAGTCGGAACACGGATGTGTTCTCGACCTCCCTGGCCGCACGTCTCTCATCCAACATGACATCGTCACTGAGCCTCAGGCCAAGATCCGGTTAAAACCATACCGGGTACCCGAGGCTCGGCGACGGGCCATCGCGGAGGAAGTACAGTTAATGTTGAAGCTCGAGGTCATTGAGGAGTCGAAAAGTGAGTGGGCCAGTCCCATAGTCCTAATACCTAAGCCGGATGGGACGTTGCGGTTCTGCAACGACTTTCGCAAGTTAAATGAAGTATCCAAGTTTGACGCGTATCCCATGCCCCGAGTAGACGAGCTGGTTGAAAGTTTAGGACAAGCCCGTTATTTTTCTGTGCTGGACCTCACTAAAGGGTACTGGCAGGTACCCTTAACGGAGTCGGCTAAGGAAAAACCGCATTTGTTACCCCGCAGGGCCTGTATCACTACAAGGTGTTACCCTTTGGCCTGCATGGCGCCCCGCCACTTTCCAAAGGTTAATGGACATAGTGCTGCGACCACATCGCCGGTACGCCTCGGCCTACTTGGATGATGTAGTCATCCACAGCACCGACTGGGAAAGCCATTTACCCAAGGTGCAGGCGGTAGTGGATGCCCTGAGGAAAGCCGGACTGACCGCTAACCCAAAGAAGTGCTCCATAGGGTTAGAGGAGACAAAATATCTGGGATATGTAATTGGGCGGGAGTCATCAAACCTCAGGTAACTAAGGTAGAGGCCATTCGTAACTGGCCCCGACCGGTCACCACCAGGCAGGTAAAGTCGTTCCTGGGGATTGTAGGTTACTACATGAGGTTTGTGCCCCACTTTGCCACAATAGCAGCGCCATTGACAGACCTGTTGAAGGGGCGAAAGTCTGGGAGGGTTAGCTGGAGTGAGAAGGCGGAGGAGGCTTTCTCCGCGTTGAAGTCGGCCCTGTGTGGGTCCCCGGTTTTGGTGACACCCGACTTCAACAAGGAGTTTGTCGTACAGACCGACGCTCGGAGGTAGGCCTCGGTGCGGTACTGTCGCAGGAGGTCAACGGGGAAGAACATCCCGTTGTCTTCCTGAGCCGTAAGCTCAGTCCCGCCGAGTCCAGGTATAGTATAGTGGAGAGGGAGTGCCTGGCTATCAAGTGGGCACTCGAATCTCTCCGCTACTACCTGTTAGGGAGGAGGTTCCGTTTGGTGACCGACCATTCCCCCTCAAATGGATGAGTCAGGCCAAGGAGAGGAATGCTCGGGTCACCAGGTGGTTCCTATCTCTTCAAAATTTCAAGTTTTCCGTGGAACACAGGGCAGGCCGCTTGCAGGGCAACGCAGATGCCCTGTCCCGCGTCCACTGCCTCACGTGTGTTCACCCCTCAGGGTTGAACAAAGGGGGGTATGTGGTAAGGTGCAAGGTGTCATATGTGATGGCAGGTACGTGTCACCGAGGTTGCTGGCCTCGGTGAGGTGAGAGCCGGGTTTTTGGTCTGCAGCAGCTAGTGCTGTTTGACTTTGTTAAATAGCATGGCTGCAAAGCCGATCCGGGCCGGCTCTTACTGGGAGCAGCTAAAGAGTAGGGTGGGTGGCTGCTCCCACGGTCCAGTCCATGTTTTGGGCTGGATATAAAACGCAGCCAGCAGCTGTGTCTGGGGAGTGTGATTATCCTGGAGCTGCTAACAGGGCTGGGAGTTCTCTGTCCAGGAGGAAAGAGCTCAGCAAGGAGGTATTTTGTTCCTGGCTACCTGAAGCTGGATTCTCCTGCGGCTGGGCCGACAGCGTGGTGCGAACCTGCACCTACACCTCCCAGGTGACTGAACCTGTGTTGGACTGTTTTTGTTTGGCTACGTTATTTCCGTTGTGTGTGAACTGTCACCAAGAGACTGTTTTTCATTTTGTGTGCAAGTGTGAATAAAACACTGTTTGTTGCACAATCTGGACTCCTTGTTTTGCCTCTAAACTGCACCCGCACCGCTGTCTACCAGAGCGACTCCCCACAATATATACTCTAAGAAAGGTATACTCAAACTGCGGCCCTCCAGCTGTTGCAAAACTAAAACTCCCAGCATGCCCGAACAGCCTACAGGTATCAGCCTACAGCAGGGCATTGTGGGAGTTGTAGTTTTACAGCTGCAGTTTGAGGATGCCTGCTCTAAGAGTTTGGGGCTTATAGATATTGGGGTAAGTGAGGGTTAATATAATTAAAATATAGCAAAATAAAAAACCCTGAAGTAATCCCGCTACGGTTTCTAGCACTCGCGTGACTCGGTAGCCAGTCGTGGGACCGATGTTGTCTAGTAATAGGACTCTGAAACGTCTGGTTCAGTCTAGAATGTAGGTCCTGCTGGGAGGAGGATAGCCAGGAACCATTAGAGTGATCTCTCCCAGAGGTGTGCTGGCACAAAGGATCAGAATATAGCGCTAAAAAGACTTGTGATGATCGGCGAGGGATATCTATATGCATTAAACATTATATATTATACTTTAAACATTTTAAAAATCGCATGATGGTCTGATTATTAGAGATGTAGCGAACATAAAATTTTCCGTTCGCGAACGGCGTGCGCAAGATTTCGCAAATGTTCTCGAACGGGCGAACCGCCATAGACTTCAATAGGCAGGCGAATTTTAAAACCCACAGGGACTCTTTCTGGCCACAGTAGTGATGGAAAAGTTGTTTCAAAGGGACTAACACCTGGACTGTGGCATGCCGGAGGGGGATCCATGGCAAAACTCACATTTGCATACAACACTGAAAAAACAGTTTTATAATTTTTAGGGTCGCATACTGCATTTCTGTGGTTTGTTGCAATAAACACTGGTTTTGTAAAACATAGCAGATCTGAGGCCTGCCCTGTATTTCAGTCATTTTAAGTGACCTGTGGAACTCCGCATTTACATAGTTGGTTGCATACACCGGTTTTGTGGTAGAAAGCACATTTGCGGTGTACGCTGCATTTCTGACAGTCAAATTAAACTGTTAACTTCTGCTGTTACATTGTCGGTTTGAAAAAAACATTTTTGTTGATAGTGAAGTAATTGTATTGAATTGCTCCGTTACACTGTTGTGGGACCTAAAGAAATGTATTCTGTTTATGACACGGGCACTGCCTTACTGTTAGTGAACTGATTTGTTGACTTTTGGCAGTTAAATTGACACCGGAGATAAACCATCTGTTAGTTTGGTGGGTGAACGCAAATAATGAGTAGTGATGAGCGGGATGTGCCATATTCGATTTCGCAATATATTGCGAATATTCTAATAAATATTCTTCATATATTCAGCAAAATCGAATATTCGTCATTATTTTAGTTATCACGAATAATATGCGAACAATTAGTAATGCGAATTGAACTTTGAATGGAGTATAAAAGAAACTTTCCTATTGGCTTGCTAGCATTAACGAATGCTCTGAGTTGGATGTGCAATGCGAAAAAAAATTACTTAATGTTTTGTTTTAATAACTAGAATTCTTAGTGATTATTCTGTTTATTGCAAAAAATAAATAAAAATAAAGTAGTAATATTTTCGCATTGCGCATCCAACTTAGAGCTGTCTATAGGCCACTTTCCTATTGCATTTTTTGAATTAGCGAATAAAGCAATATATTCGCATTCACCATATTCGCTAATTTGAACAAGCCAATCGTATATGTAGTACTGTATTCGTACAAATCAACTATAATGCGAATAATTTTCATAGAAATATTCGTGTGCGTACAGATGGTTTTCAACTTCGGCAGTCGGCAATAACTTATTCGAATGTGCGCGTGCGGTTACAGGGATCGGTTACAACAAGTTTTGTTGGTGGATGCGATCCATGCGAATAAAGATGGTTGGAAACAATTTCACCAGAGAGGAGGAAGATATCCTGATCACAGTAAGTTATTGAACATTACATTACAGCTATAAGTACATGTGACGCTTGTAACATTCAAATGTATGTTTATGGAGATAAAACATTCTCAAATTTTCGCAATACATATAAAATCTCATTTCACATAGTTTGCTTACTGCAGGGCTTACATATAAATGATTTGTGGAAACAAGTATTGTTGGCATTCAAAAACAATACTTATTGCCCCAAATCATTAATATCTACTAATCTCTTATATATATATATATATATAAAAATGACTTTCTGTCTGTCTGTTATTTAAGGGGGCGACCAAACGACTGGACCGATCTTCACTAAGTTTGGCAGACGGATACATCAGGTGTCTGGGAAGGTTTTAGACCGGGGCTCAGCTCTCTAGGACGTATTATTCCTGAGATATTCCCCCAAAAATGACCTGCATTAGACAAAACAAGCCCCCAACTGCCATCCACACGGCCACATGTTCCTTATCAGCCAATAGAAGCTCGCATGTCCCCAGGTTGCCATAACAAGTGATCACAGGTTTCAATAGTTTGCAGGTCCTTAAATATTCAGTCGTATGATGCATGAGGACAAAACTACACTGCTACATGCATGGGGGGCAGGAGCCACTATTAAAGGGGCAGACATTGTGGAGTTCACTGTCATTAAACCCTTGATAAAAAACATTGTGCATGTACGCTGGGGGAACTTGTGCCAGAACGCATTGCGCCGTACATGCACGGTAAGATGATCGGGCGGGTGCAGAAGCTGCTCCCAACCAATCACTGCAGGGGTATGGCAGTCCCTGATAGCCGGGCCCCTGCTGTATCTGCCGACATCGCGGTTAGTGAACGAGCGCAACAGGTCCCCGTGCTGCTGTGATGGGGACCCGATGTTTGAGAAGGCAGACTGATGCCGTGCAGAGGCTGCCCAATGCCTTGCACGGCATCGGGACCTGCCTTCTACGGGTGCCCAGGAGATCCAGCCCCAGGCCTGTCTCCTAGGCAACCTGTTAGTGTATTAGTCTGTGTAATACACTAACAGGTAATGCATTACAATACAGATGTATTGTAATGCATTGCAGAGGGGATCAGACCTCCAAAAGTTGAAGTCCCAAAGTGGAACAGAAATAACGTTTGAAAAAAAAGTTAATAAAAATGTTTTCTAATAAAAAAAAATAAAGTTTAAAGTTAAAAAAAGAAAAATGCCCCTTTCTTATGATTTTTTAAAATAAAAAATAGAAGAAAAAAAAAAGAAAAACACATATTGGGGATCGCCGCGTCCGTAAAGACCAGCTCTATAAATAGATCACATGATACACCCCATCCGATAAACACCATAAAAAATCTGAATAAAAACGGTCTAATAAAGCAATTTTTTGTCACCTTACATCACAAAAAGTGTAATAGCAAGCGATCAAAAAGCCATACACACCCCAAAATAGTGCCAATCAAACCGTCATCTCATCCTGAAAAGATGGATAGCAGACAAATCTATATATGATTCACATTGCACATCTAATCTTCCGCCTCACACAATATACCTACACTATATACCCACCGCTACATACCACCACACCCCCCCCCCCTTCAAACCCACACCACCTCTGACCACCCCCCACCCCCAACACACACACACAAAGTCTATAGCAGGCATTCTCAAACTGCGGCCCTCCAGCTGTTGTAAAACTACAACTCCCATGATGCCCCTCTATAGGATAATAGATGTAGGCGGTGAATGGGATTAAAATTTATAAATAAGTGGGCGGAGTCTACAACGGCCAATCAAATTTCAGCCATTTCTTTAAATGGGAAAAATTCAAACTGCCGCTGCTCTTAGACTTTTATTGGCACAGTCTTCAAACTTGGCACAGTTGGTCACTGGAGGACTGGGATTAAAATTCAAAAAAGTAGGTGGAGCCACCAACAGCCAATCAGACTTCAAGCCAACATCCTGTGGTTTCTTCAGAAACGAAACAGTCTAATATATATATATATATTTTTTTTTTTTTTTTTTTTTTTTTTTTTTACAGTATTGAAAGAAATGCACCATAACATCGAGGAGCTCGAGCGGGAGCACTAAAAAGCAGTGCAGGCGTTTCGGGAGCAGCATCCACGGAAGCTGAGGGAGATTAAGCTCCAGTTTGCCAACGGCCTAAGCAAATTGAAGAGCAGCACACCAAGGCCGTGGCGCGGCTTAAAAAAATAAACAAAAAATTGAGGGCATTGCCTTATTGAGAATTGTTCACTTTACTTTATTTTTTAATCATTTTGTAATTATATTGTTTACTGTTTTATTTTTTTAAGTTTTCTGTATAATTGTTAAACTTTTTTTTTTTTTAAGTAAAGGCCCCTAGAGTCCATTCCCAAACTCATCAGTATCCTGACATACAGCATCCGCAGGTATATAGAAATTGGGTAGTATGAGGCCTACACATAACTCCAATGGATCATGATAATAGTAGTAGTCATTGGTAACGGTTGTGTATATGGGCTACAAATCATTCGTAAGGATCAGGATAATAGCATCAGTCATTGGCAACGGTGGATTATAATGCCTGAATCAATCTCAAAATCATTTTGACAAAGCAGCAGGCAGATGGTTATTTAACATTGTTGATTAAGCTCTACACATAGTCCTGACTAACTCTGGCGGAACAAACAGCAGCATGTAGCTTTAGCTGTATTGTATTCCCTGTAATGTACCCCCGACATACGTGTTAAATAACGACAAAAAAAGCATACTACCGAAAAAGAAGCATGTTAGTAGTTATTTCGTTACATCCGTAATTCTATCCCAATCCAAAAAATATATATATTTGGTTAACAATCATTTTATTTGAATTCTAGCCACACTGCCCCCCACACAGTAATGTCCGCCACACGCCCCCACACAGTAATGTCCGCCACACGCCCCCACACAGTAATGTCTGCCACACTGCCCCCACACAGTAATGTCCGCCACACTGCCCCCCACACAGTAATGTCCGCCACACTGCCCCCCACACAGTAATGTCCGCCACACTGCCCCCACACAGTAATGTCCGCCACACAGCCCTCACACAGTAATGTCCGCCACACAGCCTCCCACACAGTAATGTCAGCCAGACTGCCCTCCACACAGTAATGTCCGCCACACTGCCCCCCACACAGTAATGTCCGCCACACTGCCCCCACACAGTAATGTCCGCCACACTGCCCCCACACAGTAATGTCCGCCACACTGCCCCCACACAGTAATGTCCGCCACACTGCCCCCCACACAGTAATGTCCGCCACACTGCCCCCACACAGTAATGTCCGCCACACAGCCCCCACACAGTAATGTCCAGCCACACAGCCCCCACACACAGTAATGTCAGCCAGACTGCCCCCACACAGTAATGTCAGCCAGACTGCCCCCACACAGTAATGTCAGCCAGACTGCCCCCCACACAGTAATGTCCGCCACACTGCCCCCACACAGTAATGTCAGCCACACTGCCCCCCACACAGTAATGTCAGCCACACTGCCCCCCCACACAGTAATGTCCCCCACACCCCCTCAACCACACAGCAGTGCCCCACATAGTAATTTGTCATGCCCCCCTCTTGTCATGCTTTTTCTGCCCCGTCATTCTCCCCCATCTTTTCATGCTCTTTTACCCTCCCCCATGTTGTCATGCTCTTTCTGCCCCCATGTTGTCACAGACTTAATGAAAGGGGGCCCGGCATTTTCACTGTACTTAATGCCGGGCTCATCAGAGCGCTCCTCTCACCTCCATTATGGTCACTGCTCCAGGCTTCCGGGATCAGGCCCCAGCGCTGCCTCACATTAAGCAGGTGGGCGGAGCCTAACGGAGGTCCGTTAGGCTCCGCCCACCTCCTTACTCTGTTTCTAGTTAGAGCCAGAGGCAGCGGGGCCTGATGCTGGGGGCCTGAAGCAGCATAATGGAGGTGAGAGGAGCGCTCTGACAGGGCCTGGCTCAGGGAATGACAGGAGGGAGCGCTGAGCGGTTCCCCCTGTCAGTCCCTCTCCCTCTCGCCGGCCCCTGCCTGCGCCCTGAGGCTGGAGCCTCCCCAGCCTCTGTGTCGGCCGGGCCCTGCCTGCCAGTGTGTGTCAGGCTGACTTCCACTGACTGTAGTGTGCCCACTGCCAGTGCCCACCACTCATACCGGCTGGCACAGGACTTTGCATAAAAAGGCATTTAATTTTTACACTTTAGTGTAATTTCAGCTGCTTGCCTGCTGCTAGTGTGTGTCAGGCCGACTTCAACTGACTGTAGTGTGCCCACTGCCAGTGCCCACCCCTGTCATCCCGAGTGGCACAGGACTTTGCTTAAAAATAAGGCACTTAATTTTTACACTTTAATCTAAGTTAGTTGGTTGCCTGCCAGTGTGTGTCAGGCCTGACTTCCACTGACTGTAGTGTGCCCACTGCCAGTGCCAACCACTCATACCGGGTGGCACAGGAGCTTTGCCGATAAATAAGGCATTTAATTTTTAGACTGTAGTCTAATTTCAGCTGCTTGCCTGCTGCCAGTGTGTGTCAGGCCCTCTTCCACTGACTGTAGTGTGCCCACTGCCAGTGCCAACCACTGATCATCCCGAGTGGCACAGGAGCTTGCTCGATAAATAAGGCATTTAATTTTTAGCACTGTAGTCTAAATTCAGTTGCTTGCCTGCTGCCAGTGTGTGTCAGGCCCTCTTCCACTGACTGTAGTGTGCCCACTGCCAGTGCCAACCACTGATACCGGGTGGCACAGTAGCTTGCCGATAAATAAGGCATTTAATTTTTAGACAGTAGTCTAAATTCAGTTGCTTGCCTGCTGCCAGTGTGTGTCAGGCCCGCTTCCACTGACTGTAGTGTGCCCACTGCCAGTGCCAACCACTGATACCGGGTGGCACAGTAGCTTGCCGATAAATAAGGCATTTAATTTTTAGACAGTAGTCTAAATTCAGTTGCTTGCCTGCTGCCAGTGTGTGTCAGGCCCACTTCCACAGACTGTAGTGTGCCCACTGCCAGTGCCAACCACTCATACCGGGTGGCACAGTACCTAGCACGCGTAGTACCACTTATCTAAAAAAAATGACAGGCAGAGGCAGGCCACACCGCAGGGGCCGTCGTGGTCGTGGTGCTGTGATTTCCACTGTCCCTGGAATAATGCCCAGTTTTCAGAGGCCACGTACTCTGAACCCGAAAAATTCAGAGGACGTAGTTGACTGGCTTAGACAGGACACCCAATCTTCAACAGCTTCCGCTAAGAACCTTGACGCACCATCCTCCTCCAGCTCAGCTTCGGTCACCTGCTCTCAAGTTACCACGCACCCGCCCGTCGCCACCACCACCACTACCACCACAGCCACCACAGCCGCTTCACTTGATCCGTCAGAGGAGTTATTTACACATCAGTTGGATGCAATTAGTGATGCGCAACCATTATTGCCAGATGATGTAGATTACGGGATATGTCTCAGTCAGGCAGGATTACACACATGGACGTACAGTGTGATGATGATGATGATGATGATGATGTGTACCCGCTGCTGCTTCCTTTGCTGAGGTGTCAGATACAAGTGAAGCGGTTGATGATGACGATGTGTCCACGGATGCCACGTGGGTGCCTGCTCGAAGAGAAGAAGAGGGGGAAAGTTCTGAAGGGGAGACAGAGAGAATGAGGAGACGAGTTGGAAGCAGGGGAGGTCGTCGCAAGGAGTTAGTGGCACAGTCAGACAGCATGTATCGGCACCTGGGGTCAGCCAGACAGCACGCCAGTCAACGCATGCTGTTGCCACCACTAGAATGCCGTCATTGCAAAGCTCAGCAGTGTGGCATTTTTTTTGTGTGTCTGCCTCTGATAAAAGCAATGCCATTTGCAACCTGTGCCAAAAGAAACTGAGTCGTGGAAGTCCAACACCCACCTTGGTACAACTGCTTTGCGAAGGCACATGATCTCACATCACAAACGCCTATGGGATCAACACATGAGTACAAGCAGCACACAAACTCAAAGCCACCATGCTCCTCCTGGTCCAGCATCTTCAGCCACGCCAACCACTGCTGTCCTCCCTGCCCCCTCTCAACCACCCGCCACTCCATCTCTCACCTTCAGCAGTTCCTGCTCATCTGCCCACAGTCAGGTGTCTGTCAAGGACATGTTTGAGCATAAGAAGCCAATGTCACAAAGTCACCCCTTGCTCGGCGACTGACAGCTGGCTTGACGGAACTCTTAGCCCGCCAGCTTTTACCATACCAGCTGGTAGAGTCTGAGGCCTTCAAAAATTTGTCGCTATTGGGACACCACAGTGGAAGGTACCCGACGAAATTTTTTTCAAAAAAGGCAATCCCAAACCTCTACCATGTCATTGAAAAGGAAGTCATGGCATCTCTGGCATACAGTGTTGGGGCAAGGGTCCATCTGACCACTGATACCTGGTCTGCAAAGCACGGTCAGGGCAGGTATATCACGTATACTGCGCATTGGGTCAACCTGCTGACGGCTGACAAGCATGGAATGCGTGGCTCCGCAGCGGAGTTGGTGACACCACCACGACTTGCAGGCAGACCTACTGCCACCTCCTCTACTCCTACTCCATCCTCTTCAATATCCTCCTCGGCTGAGTCCTCTTCTGCTGCGGCGCCTGGCTGCACATCAACTGATTCCCCCAGCTCCCCAGGGGCTATTCCACATCCCGGATACGACAGTGTCACGCTATCTTGGGGTTGACTTGCCTGAAAGCAGAGAGCCACACAGGACCAGCACTCCTGTCCGCCCTGAACGCACAGGTGGATCAGTGGCTGACCCCGCACCAACTGGAGATCAGCAAAGTGGTGTGTGACAATGGAAGCAATCTGTTGGCGGCATTAAATTTGGGCAAGTTGTCACATGTGCCGTGCATGGCACATGTGTTGAATCTCATCGCACAACGTTTTGTGTCTAAGTACCCAGGCTTACAGGACGTCCTCAAGCAGGCCAGGAAGGTGTGTGGCCATTTCAGGCGTTCCTACACGGCCATGGCGCACTTTTCCGATATTCAGCGGCGAAACAACATGCCAGTGAGGCGCTTGATATGCGACAGCCCGACACGTTGGAATTCAACACTCCTAATGTTCGACCGCCTGCTCCAACAAGAAAAAGCCGTCAACGAGTATTTGTATGACCGGGTGCTAGGACAGCCTCTGCGGAGCTGGGAATCTTTTGCCACGTTACTGGACACTCATGCGCAATGCCTGTAGGCTTATGCGTCCTTTTGAGGAGGTGACAAACCTAGTCAGTCGCACCGAAGGCACCATCAGCGACCTCATCCCATTTGTTTTCTTCCTGGAGCGTGCCCTGCGAAGAGTTCTGGATCAGGCTGTAGATGAGCGTGAAGAGGAAGAGGAAGAGTTGTGGTCACCATCACCACCAGAAACAGCCTTGTCATCATCGCTTGTCGGACCTGCAGCAACGCTGGAAGAGGAGTATGAGGAAGAGGAGTCAGAGGAGGAATGTGGCGGCTTTGAGGAGGAGGAAGACCAACCACAGCAGGCACCCCAGGGTGCCTCGTTGTTGTCACCTATCTGGGACCCATGGTGTTGTACGTGGCTGGGGGAAGAACAGACCGTCAATGACATCAGTGAGGACGAGGAACGGGACATGAGTAGCTCTGCATCCAACCTTGTTCAAATGGGGTCTTTCATGCTGTCATGTCTGTTGAGGGACCCACGTATAAAAAGGATAAAGGAGAACGATCTGTACTGGGTGACCACGCTACTAGACCCCGGTATAAGCAGAAAGTGGCAGAAATGTTACCAAATTACCGAAAGTCGGAAAGGATGCAGCAGTTCAAAACCAAACTAAAAATATGCTTTACACAGCTTATAAGGGGGATGTCACAGCACAACGGGAATCTAACAGGGGAAGAGGTGAGTGTAATCCTCCTCCTACCACGGCGGCAAGGACTGGACGATTTACAGATGTGTTGTTGATGGAGGACATGCGGAGCTTTTTCAGTCCTACTCATCGCCACAGCCCTTCGGGATCCAGCCTTAGAGAACGACTCGACCGACAGGTAGCAGACTACCTCACCTTAACAGCAGATATCGACACTCTGAGGAGCAATGAACCCTTCACTACTGGGTGTGCAGGCTTGACCTGTGGCCTGAGCTATCCCAGTTCGCGATAGAACTTCTGGCCTGCCCTGCTTCAAGTGTCCTGTCAGAAAGGACCTTCAGTGCAGCAGGAGGCATTGTCACTGACAAGAGAAGTCGCCTCGGTCAAAAAGTGTTGATTACCTCACCTTCATAAAGATGAATGAGGCATGGATCCCGAAGGGACTGACAGTGGGGGATACGTTTGACTAACAAAAGGCCTGATTACATGCCTTGGCCTCAAAATGGTCCCCACGCTGATGTATTTAATGTCTGCATACCGGATGACTTTCGTGAATTCTCCACCACCAACTAGGGTTCAAGCCGCAATGTTTTAGTCACTTTTCTGCCTGGAAAACATAAATTTTTCCGGCCGCTGCTACAATAGCGGCTGCAACAGTGCCATTATTTTTCAGGCATGTGTACATGCCTAATTTTTCTGTCCTATGGTGCAGCACTGTGGCTGCAAAAACAAACCAAAAAAAAGGCACATACAAGTGTCAATTCCCTTCGTGATCGTTACCTTGTTGTGGTGAAGGGGCTTGCGTATCACAATGAAGCAATCATCATCACCTCTATAAGTGTGTTGGCAATGTTGCCACACCCCAGATGATAAGGCCGTTGCTTCATTATGGTCAGACCAAAAGCGATCGGGTGGCCACGCTACTAGACCCCGGTATAAGCAGAAAGTGGCAGAAATGTTACCAAATTACCAAAAGTCGGAAAGGATGCAGCAGTTCAAAACCAAACTAAAAATATGCTTTACACAGCTTATAAGGGGATGTCAATGGGGATTCGACAATGGTTAATCAATTCGACCGGATAGGGTCCGTAACAGGGATTAAACTGATAGCAATAGTACTAGTTAAGACACCACTCATATAGGGTGTCACAGCACATTGCTCTGTGCACGCGCAGTGCCCCAATTTGGGAGTAAGAGGACCGACCAAGCTGCTTTTTCCATCTCCCGGTTTCTGAAATCAATTCAGTTTAGTGTATGAGAGTTTGGTCTGTCACTGTGAAGGCAGTCGAAGGTACCCGGCCTAAATTTTTTTTCATAAAAGGCAATTCCTGATATGGGACGTAACAGGGATTAAACTGATGAGAATAATACTACAGAAAATACCACTCATATCGGTGGAGGGAGCCAGCGTTTTTTAACCATCTCCCCGTTCAAAAATCTATTTAATAAATGGCCCCCAGATTGGGGAGTCGGGACGTTAGAGGGATTAAACTGATGAGAATAGTACTACAGAAAATACCACTCATATCGGGTGTGACAGTAAATTGCACGGCGCAGACGCAGTCACCGTGGTTTAAAACAGAGTGGAGGGAGCCAGGTTTTTTTAACCATCTCCCGTTCGAAAAATCTATTCAATAAATGGCACCCAGATTGGGGACGTTAGAGGGATTAAACTGATGAGAATAGTACTACAGAAAATACCACTCATATCGGGTGTGACAGTAAATTGCACGGCGCAGACGCAGTCACCGTGGTTTAAAACAGAGTGGAGGGAGCCAGGGTTTTTTTTAACCATCTCCCCGTTCGAAAAATCTATTCAATAAATGGCACCCAGATTGGGGACGTTAGAGGGATTAAACTGATGAGAATAGTACTACAGAAAATACCACTCATATCGGGTGTGAGAGTAAATTGCACGGCGCAGACGCAGTGACCGTGGATAAAAACAAAGGGGAGGGAGCCAGCGTTTTTTTAACCATCTACCGGGTCGAAAAATCAATTCAATTGACCTTTCGGGGACCCTTGGTGTTGTACGTGGCTGGGTGGAGGAAGAAACCTTCAATGACATCACCGGGACGTGGCTAGCTTGGTATCCAACCTTGTGCAAATGGGGAGTTTGCAGTTGTGCAAATGAACTGTTTGCGGTGCATTAAAAGGGGAGTTTGGTCTGTCAATGTCTGTGATGCGGGCGTAACCCTTACACTACCTGATCGATACAACATCATACCTGATCGTATACACACACTGGATGTTTTAAAGCACGTTATTCCAAACAATTTAGGAATGTTAGTTGATTTATGCCCTTTATGGATTAAAACCCGACTCTGCGTCCACTACGTAATTTTCCATGGGAGTTTTGCCATAGATCCCCCTCCGGCATGCCACAGTCCAGGTGTTAGACCCCTTGAAACAACTTTCTCATCACTATTGTGGCCAGAAAGAGTCCCTGTGGGTTTTAAAATTCGCCTGTCTATTGAAGTCTATGGCGGTTCGCCCGGTTCGCCAGTTCGCGAACATTTGCGGAAGTTCGCGTTCGCTGTTCGCGAACTGAAAATTTTATGTTCGCGACATCACTACTTGACAATCATTTGCACCTAAAACTGACTAACCAATTTTGTACACGAGCAGAAGATATGTCTTTCAACATGAGTGATTAACAAATTAAAATATTATGAATACGGACACTAAACATATTCGTCCATGCAGTAACTATCCAATCAGAGCCTCAAACCTTTTATAGTATTCAAATCGCATACTGAGTTTTGAAAGTGGGGCGAAAGGCTATGCAGTAACGCAACTGTTTAAGGTGTAAACACTACCGCCCTAACATCCTAGTATGTAGTGCAAGGCCTAAAACATTATCAACTCAACAAACCAGGAAATGTTGTTTTAAAAAGCCCCTAGATAACTCAAGATGATCAGGACATGCTGTAGCACCAACAGCAAGATTTCAGAAGTGGTCTATTATCATGGACAGTGGCCAGATGTAGCTTGGCCAAATTCAGCAGCACAGGCAGCAGCAGACGTTATGTTAAAAGGCACAAATGTAACTCAACCTGTTCAAGACATGTGTCACGAGTTGGAAGTCCCGCGAGAGACTTCCGCGTCGTCAGCAATAAAAATACGGCACACAGGGACAGTCACATCAAAGTTTATTGCACAAACAAGACAAAAAAGGAAACACAGGGGAAACATGAGATCTATGGACTGTCCGCACAGTGGAAGAAAACCCCCACTGCGCCACTGTCTAGTAATACACCAGAGGGGCGTGACTTCACAGCGGGGTGGCACCCGACACAGCTCAGGCCCATCACTGGTGCATGGCTGGGGGGATACGGAGGACGATAACGATACGCCTTCCACAGAGGACAGCTTGTCCTTACCTCTGGGGAGCCTGGCACACATGAGCGGCTACATGCTGCAGTGCCTGCGCAACGACAGCAGAGTTGCGCACATTTTAACGTGTGCGGACTACTGGGTTGCCACCCTGCTGGATCCCCAGTACAAGATGAGCGAGTACAAGCGCACGCTGGTAGAGGCGCTCCTGAGAGCATTCCCAAATGTCACAGGGGAACAGGTGGAAGCCCAAGGCGAAGGCAGAGGAGGAGCAAGAGGTCGCCAACGCAGCTGTGTCACGGCCAGCTCCTCTGAGGGCAGGGTTAGCATGGCATAAATGTGGAAAAGTTTTGTCTCCACGCCACAGCTAACTGCACCACAACCTGATACGGAACGTGTTAGCAGGAGGCAGCATTTCACTAACAAGGTTGAACAGTACGTCTGCGCATGATTCCTTGCTGTGGGACCTCTCTCCTCTGTCTGGGTGCTGGGCCGAAATAACTGAGAGTGGCCTTCTCCGGTGGTGGGTGATATGATGCATGATTCCTTTCTGTGGAACCTGTATCCTCGGTCTGGGTGCTGGGCCCAGAGCAAGGTCCCACAGCAAGGAATCATGCGTCATATCACCCACCACCGGAGAAGGCCACTCTCAGTTATTTCGGCCAAGCACCCAGACAGAGGAGAGAGGTCCCACAGCAAGGAATCATGCGCCATATCACCCACCACCGGAGAAGGCCACTCTCAGTTATTTCGGCCAAGCACCCAGACAGAGGAGAGAGGTCCCACAGCAAGGAATCATGCGCCATATCACCCACCACCGGAGAAGGCCACTCTCAGTTATTTCGGCCCCACCACCCAGACAGAGGAGAGGTTCATTCAACTTTGGGTTGCACCGCAAGATCATGGTAAAGTTAAAAAAATGAGGATTCAATAAAGAAGTGCCCCGGAGTACAAGAATACATGGTTGAGGGGAGGCAGTTATAAATGTCTATTCTGCACAAAGGAGGCACAGTTCCTGTGGGATCCATGCCTGGTTCATTTTTATGAATGTCAGCTTGTCCACGTTGGCTATGGACAGGCGGCTGCGTTTGTCAGAAATGACGCCCCTGCCGCGCTGAATACACGTTAACTCTGCTGTCGTTGCGCAGGCACTGCAGCATGTAGTCGCTCATGTGTGCCAGGCTCCCCAGAGGTAAGGACAAGCTGTCCTCTGTGGGAGGCGTATCATCATCGTCCTCCGTATCCCCCAGCCACGCACCAGTGATGGGCCTGAGCTGTGTTGGGTGCCACCCCGCTGTGAACCTGCTTCATCCTCATCCTCCTCCAGCTCCTCCTCATCCTCCAGTAGTGGGCCCTGGCTGGCCACATTTGTACCTGGCCTCTGCTGTTGCAAAAACCTCCCTCTGAGCCACTTCTAACAGACTGGCCTGAAAGTGCTAAAAATGACCCCTCATCCTCCTCCTCCTCCTCTTCCTGGGCCACCTCCTCTTCCATCATCGCCCTAAGCGTTTTCTCAAGGAGACATAGAAGTGGTATTGTAACGCTGATAATGGTGTCATCGCCACTGGCCATGTTGGTGGAGTACTCGAAACAGCGCAACAGGGCACACAGGTCTCGCATGGAGGCCCAATCATTGGTGGTGAAGTGGTGCTGTTCCGCAGTGCGACTGACACGTGCGTGCTGCAGCCGAAACTACACTATGGCCTGCTGCTGCTCGCACAGTCTCTCCAGCATGTGCAAGGTGGAGTTCCACCTGGTGGGCACGTCGCATATGAGGCGGTGAGCGGGAAGGCCGAAGTTCCGCTGTAGCGCAGACAGGCGAGCAGCGGCAGGATGTGAACGCCGGAAGCGTTCACAGAAGGCCCGCACTTTATGCAGCAGCTCTGACATGTCGGGGAGTTGTGAATAAACTTCTGCACCACCAAATTCAGCACATGCGCCAGGCAAGGGATGTGCGTCAAATCGGCTAGTCCCAGAGCTGCAACGAGATTTCACCCATTATCGCACACCACCAGGCCGGGCTTGAGGCCCACCGGCAGCAACCACTGGTCGGTCTGTTGTTCAATACCCCGCCACAACTCCTGCGCGGTGTGGGGCCTGTCCCCCAAACATATGAGTTTCAGAATGGCCTGCTGACGTTTACCCCGGGCTGTGCTGAAGTTGGTGGTGAAGGAGTGTGGCTGACTGGATGAGCTGGTGGAAGCAGAGGAGGAGGAAGCCGGAGTAGGAGGAGGAGGCTACAGGAGGCAAAGAATAATGCCCTGCGATCCTTGGCGGCGGAAGGACGTGCGCCAAGGAACTCTGGGGCCCAGCCGCCACTACATTTACCCAGTGTGCAGTTAGGGAGATATAGCGTCCCTGGCTGTGCTTACTGGTCCACGTATCTATGGTTAGGTGGACCTTGCCACAGATGGCGTTGCGCAGTGCACACTTGATTTTATCGGATACTTGGTTGTGCAGGGAAGGCACGGCTGTCTTGGAGAAGCAGTGGCGGCTGGGAACAACATACTGTGGGACAGCCATGGACATCAGCTGTTTGAAGCTGTCTGTATCCACCAGCCGTAAAGACAGCATTTCAAAGGCCAGTCGTTTAGAAATGCTGGCATTCAGGCCCAGGGCTCGAGGGTGGCTAGGTGGGAATTTACGCTTTCTCTCCAAGGTTTGTAAGATGGAGAGCTGAACGCTGCCGTGTGACAATGTGGAGATGCTTGGTGACGCAGGTGGTGGTGTCGGTGGCACATCCTCTGTTTGGTGGGCGGCAGGTGCCAACATTCCTCCCGAGGCGGAGGAAGAGGCGGAGGCAGCAGCAGAAGAGGGAGCAGGTGGAGCCAGAGTGAGTTCCTTGCTTTTAAGGTGTTTACTCCACTGCAGTTCATGCTTTGCATGTAGATGCCTGGTCATGCAGGTTGTGCTAAGGTTCAGAACGTTAATGCCTCGCTTCAGGATCTGATGGCACAGCGTGCAAACTACTCGGGTCTTGTCGTCAGCACATTGTTTAAAGAAGTGCCATGCCAGGGAACTCCTTGAAGATGCCTTTGGGGTGCTCGGTCCCTGGTGGCGGTGGCCAGTAGCAGGCGAACTCTCTTGGAGGCGGCTGTTCTGCTTTTGCCCCCTGCTCTCTCTTTTGCTACGCTGTTGGCTCGGTCTCACCACTGCCTCTTCCTCTGAACTATGAAAGTCAGTGGCACGACCTTCATTCCATGTGGGGTCTAGGACCTCATCGTCCCCTGCATCGTCTTCCACACAGTCTTCCTCCCTGACCTCCTGTTCGGTCTGCACACTGCAGAAAGACGCAGCAGTTGGCACCTGTGTTTCGTCATCATCAGAGACGTGCGGACTCCGATGAGGTGGTATTCCCATGTCCTCATCATCTGGATACATAAGTGGTTGTGCGTCAGTGCATGGAATGTCTTCCACCGCTGGGGAAGGGCTAGGTGGACGCCCTGGGAAACCGTGCGAGCAGAGTCTTCAAACAGCATAAGAGACTGCTGCCAAACTTGAGGCTCAGACAGTTTCCCTGATATGCATGGGGGTGATGTGACAGACTGATGGGCTTGGTTTTCAGGTGCCACCTGTGCGCTTTCTGCAGAAGACTGGGTGGGAGATAATGTTGTGAACGTGCTGGATCCACTGTCGGCCACCCAATTGACTAGCGCCTGTACCTGCTCAGGCCTTACCATCCTTAGAACGGCATTGGTCCCCACCAAATATCGCTGTAAATTCTGGCGGGTACTGGAACCTGAGGTAGTTGGTTCACTAGGACGTGTGGCTGTGGCAGAATGGCCACGTCCTCTCCCAGCACCAGAGGGTACACTAACACCACCACGACTCGCGTCCCTTACTAGATGTTTTCCTCATTGTTACCGCTCACCAAGCACCACAATAGGGAAAAAATATTTGGCCCAATGTACTGATTTCAAATTCAGGCCTTTTTTTTTTAGAGGCACCTAACACTATTTGCCTATTTGTTGATGTAGCATATCACACTAAGCCAGGCACAGCAGTAACCACTGATTTAGGGGAATATCTCTTTAGGGCTAGTATTTAGGCCCTGGATGAAAGTTATCCTTTTATGGACAGATTTACACTTGGCCTGCAACAGCTCGAACACCAGATTCAGGGTATTGCTATTTTGGCAAGTGAATTACACCCCAGAACAAAATATATGTTTTGGCGGACACTATGAAACTTAGCCAGCAACAACTGGGACACCAGATTCAGGGTATTGCTATTTCACCCCACAACAAAATATATGTTTTGGCGGACACTATGAAACTTTGCCTGCAACAGCTGGGACACCAGATTCAGGGTATTGCTATTTTGGCAATTGAATTTCACCACAGAAAATAATCTATCCTTTGCCAGACAGCAGACAGTATTATACTTGTCTAGCCAAAGCTGGAACACCAGATTTAGGGGATTGGTATTTGGGCAATTGTATTTAACCCCTTAATAAAATATAAAAATTGCTATCCTGAGTTTCTAGGGGTGACAATTAGCACAGCCAAGCTCCTGATGTAGGATATAGCAAAAAAAAAAAAACTAGTATTAATGGATTGATGGACTTGGCGGCAGCTTGTTCTGTTGCACCACAAGTCACAAAATGGCCGCCGATCACCCCAGAAAATAAGTGACATAAAAACGCTCTGTCCAGCCTAAAAACCAGCGAGCGAGTAACTAGCAAAAGTTCAATCATTCACAGCTGTAGATCGATCACTTCATTAGGTGCTGTTGCTGACTTTACCCTGCCTAATCTTGCCCTGAGAGAAGCTGCGTCCTCTCCCTACACTAATCAGAGCAGTGTGACGTGCGGCACTACGTGACTCCAGCTTAAATAGAGGCTGGGTCACATGCTGCACTTGGCCAATCACAGCCATGCCATTAGTAGGCATGGCTGTGATGGGCTCTAGGGCAAGAAGTAAAACGCTAGCTGGTTGGCTGCTGTGCAGCCCTTCAGAAAGCGGGAAGTAATCGACGAACCCAAACTTTTTGAAAATGTCCGGGTTCGGGTCCTTGTCCTGGACACCCCAAAATTCAGTACGAACCCAAACGATGCTCAAACTGTTCGCTCAACACTAGTGATGAGCAAGCAGCAAAGTGTTCGGGTACTCGGTACAAACACAGCGATATTCGTGCACTCGGCCGAGCACCCGAGTATAATGGAAGTCAATGGGAGACAACCAGGCACACCCAGATGAGGGGAGGGTGCCAGGTCCATTGGAAAAGGCCAGAAAGTGACAGAAACACCACCGAAATGGAACTGAAACAGCATGGGGACCATGTCTGGGTGCATCTTGGACTCCAGTGTCGCAGCTGGGAACCATATTGTCCCAGTTTTTCACCACTTTTACATAGTGACAAAATCCCATTTTTAGAGGTAAAATTGTTAGGAAACATTCTTTCCTGGATATTCAGTTGTATATACAGTGCAAATGCTGCCAAAAAAGCACTCCGCTACAGCCTGTATATCACATAAAGGAGGGCCTCATTCACATGGTGCTACAATTGTTCAGGTACACTGCTGCACTAATAAAGACTATGCACAAAGTGAAAGAGCTGACAAAATGTAGAAGGAACCGGCACTCCAATACAACCTTTATTACTCATAAAGGAGGGCATCATACACACACTTGAAAAAATTTCATTGATGGCCTATTGGTGACCCTCAAAAACATTTGGAGCAAGGGCGTGCAGGTTACAGTCTAAAACATTATAGTTGAGGGCCTGAAGGCGAGCGGACCCAATAAAAAATTGTAGTGAGGGTCAGAAGGTGAGCAAACCCCATAAATCATTGCAGTGATGGCCTACAGGTGAGCAGACCTTATAAAGCATTGGAGGTGAGGGCCTGAAGCCTAGAGAACACCATAAAATATTGCAGTGATGGGCTACAGGTGAGCAGACCTTATAAAGCATTGGAGGTGAGGAACTGAAGCCTAGTAAACCCCATAAATCATTGCAGTAATGTCCTACAGGCAGACTGTACAAAACATTAGAGGTGAGGGTCTAAAGACAAGTAAACCCCATAAATCATTGCAGTGATGTCCTACAGGTGAGCAGATGGTATAAAGCATTGGAGGTAAGGGCCTGAAGCCTAGTGAACCCCATAAAACATTGCAGTAATGGCCTACAGGTGAGTAGACCATATAAAAGATTAGAGATAAGCGCCTGAAGCTGAGCAAACCCCACAAAACATTGTAGTGAGGGTATATATATTCTGTGTGGAGGAGGAGGCAAATGAGAAAACAAGATTTAAACATATACCCTTTTTTTGCAGTGAAAAGAGTGCATCTGAATCCTGTGGATTGAGTGCATTATAAAGCATACATTTAAATTGCGTTTTGTTCCTCATTAGCTCAACTTTCCTCTGGTGGAGGTGAGAAGTCAGGGTCAAGTTAATTTTTATCTGAGTCAACCTGTCAGTATTGTCAGTGGACAAGTGGAATCGCTTATCTGTTATAATGCCACCAGCAGCACTAAATACACGCTCAGACAATACGCTGGCGGAAGGGCAGGCCAGAACCTCCAAGGCGTAGAGCGCAAAATCGTGCCACGTGTCCAGCTTGGACACCCAGTAGTTGTAAGGCACTGAGGGATCATTTAGGATGCTGACACGGTCTGCTATCTATTCCTTCACCATCTTCCAAAACTTTTCCCTCCTTGTAGCACTAGGCCGCGATTTAGGGTGAGTTTGCTGGTGGGGTGTCATGAAAGTGTCCTATGACTTGAAAAGTGTTGCCCTGCCTCTTTTGGAACTACTGTGTGTTCCCCTTGTCTCCCTTCCTCGGATGTATAAGGTAGTAGGAACTTTGGCGGCCGCATTGTCAGATAGAAAATTTTGGAGCAATCTGTCAACAAGTACCTTTTGGTATTGCACGGTTTTACTTGTGGTTGGGGCTACATAACACGTAACAGTCTACCTGCCTACCTAACTAGGCTAAGCGGCTTGAGTTGTGCCGTAACCGCTGCGTAGGACGAATGCCTGAAGGGGGGCATGCCCTGCAAGGTGTTTATGAAAAGAAGGGTGGGTTGGGAGGGTGCGCAGCAGCCGTCGACACACCCAAAGGAGTCGCCTGACTGGTATAAATGTGCTACTTACGCCCCTCCCACAAATAGAGGCCAATAAACTGGCCTTCTCACTTGTGGTCGGGGCTACATGACACGTAACAGTCCCATGAGCCAGAACTATTGTTCCCAGAGGCAGCACATGCTGCACCTGACCTGAAGGAAAGGCCGGATAGCTGTTGGTTTGGACCCTAAAATCGGACACGGGATAGGACATGCCGCATAACTGAGAAGTGGTGAGTGGTGCCGTGAGGACCGCAACAGAGTACTCTTAGGTCTTGGTCTGTTACTGCTGCCAGTAATTGCTAAAAGACACAAAGCCGGGCACTCTGAAAGGAATGTCAGAAAGAGAATGATTTATATTGGGGCCAAAAATGGCAACGAAACCAGTGCCAGCAACAACAACAACAGCGTCACTGACCTAGCTTCCGGATAAAATGGGCCGGAACTATCGTACCTAGAGGCAGCATATGCCGCACCTCACCTGAAGGAAAGGCTGATAGATGTAGGTTTCAACCCTAATTTGGACATAGGCATGCGGTCATGCCGCACGACAGAGGTGTAAGAAGAGATGAGCGCAAAGACCCACATTCGACCTTGCGACGTCAGACGAACAACCTGCATCACATTCGTCGTGCATTCGCGATATAGCAATATTCGTTATTTCGCATGCAATATCATGACTAGCGACTAATTCGAGTAATATTTGCGTGCGCATAAATTGTTCATTATTAATGTTTAAACAGCTTTACACGTATAGAAAGCTTGAAATGGCGGGAGACATTTGAGTGAATGGAAGGGGCGAAAAGACATGTACGGATTTCCACAATACACTCAGCGTACTGGAGTCTGACACGACCTGTTAACGCTAGGTAGGTAAGGGAATACAAACCACGAATAGATTAATGCCATTATTCAAGTGACGAACATTGGCAGGACAGTTTTACCTATTAAATCTCTACTGTGACAGGAATAGTGGGAACTGTGAAAGAAGCAACTAAGGTTGGGGACATTATGTCAGAATATATTTTTTCCTTAGATACAGTTTCCCATCACTCACTATCCATCTCAAGAGCGAATATACGTAATTGCGAATATGGGGTCAAGTATTTGACATATTCGCAAACCTCGAAATCACGATATTCGAGATCAAACTGGCCTTGCGAATACTCGCGCCCAACACCAGTGGCGCAGTGGGCCGTGGAAACGCAACACAGTACTCGCAAGGCCTTGGTTTGTTACTGCTGCCAGTAATTGCTGAAAGACACGAACCGGGCCAATTCGACCGGATATGGTCCGTAACAGGGATTAAACTGATAGCAATAGTACTAGTTAAGACACCACTCATATAGGGTGTCACAGCACATTGCTCTGTGCACGCGCAGTGCCCCAATTTGGGAGTAAGAGGACCGACCAAGCTGCTTTTCCATCTCCCGGTTTCTGAAATCAATTCAGTTTAGTGTATGAGAGTTTGGTCTGTCACTGTGAAGGCAGTCGAAGGTACCCGGCCTAAATTTTTTTTTCATAAAAGGCAATTCCTGATATGGGACGTAACAGGGATTAAACTGATGAGAATAATACTACAGAAAATACCACTCATATCGGTGGAGGGAGCCAGCGTTTTTAACCATCTCCCGTTCAAAAATCTATTTAATAAATGGCCCCCAGATTGGGGAGTCGGGACGTTAGAGGGATTAAACTGATGAGAATAGTACTACAGAAAATACCACTCATATCGGGTGTGACAGTAAATTGCACGGCGCAGACGCAGTCACCGTGGTTTAAAACAGAGTGGAGGGAGCCAGCGTTTTTTAACCATCTCCCGTTCGAAAAATCTATTCAATAAATGGCACCCAGATTGGGGACGTTAGAGGGATTAAACTGATGAGAATAGTACTACAGAAAATACCACTCATATCGGGTGTGACAGTAAATTGCACGGCGCAGACGCAGTCACCGTGGTTTAAAACAGAGTGGAGGGAGCCAGCGTTTTTAACCATCTCCCGTTCGAAAAATCTATTCAATAAATGGCACCCAGATTGGGGACGTTAGAGGATTAAACTGATGAGAATAGTACTACAGAAAATACCACTCATATCGGGTGTGACAGTAAATTGCACGGCGCAGACGCAGTGACCGTGGATAAAAACAAGGGGAGGAGCCAGCGTTTTTTAACCATCTCCCGGTTCGAAAAATCAATTCAATTGACCTTTCGGGGACCCTTGGTGTTGTACGTGGCTGGGTGGAGGAAGAAACCTTCAATGACATCACCGGGACGTGGCTAGCTTGGTATCCAACCTTGTGCAAATGGGGAGTTTGCAGTTGTGCAAATGAACTGTTTGCGGTGCATTAAAAGGGAGTTTGGTCTGTCAATGTCTGTGATGCGGGCGTAACCCTTACACTACCTGATCGATACAACATCATACCTGATCGTATACACACACTGGATGTTTTAAAGCACGTTATTCCAAACAATTTAGGAATGTTAGTTGATTTATGCCCTTTATGGATTAAAACCCGACTCTGCGTCCACTACGTAATTTTCCATGGGAGTTTTGCCATAGATCCCCCTCCGGCATGCCACAGTCCAGGTGTTAGACCCTTGAAACAACTTTTCTCATCACTATTGTGGCCAGAAAGAGTCCCTGTGGGTTTTAAAATTCGCCTGTCTATTGAAGTCTATGGCGGTTCGCCCGGTTCGCCAGTTCGCGAACATTTGCGGAAGTTCGCGTTCGCTGTTCGCGAACTGAAAATTTTATGTTCGCGACATCACTACTTGACAATCATTTGCACCTAAAACTGACTAACCAATTTTGTACACGAGCAGAAGATATGTCTTTCAACATGAGTGATTAACAAATTAAAATATTATGAATACGGACACTAAACATATTCGTCCATGCAGTAACTATCCAATCAGAGCCTCAAACCTTTTATAGTATTCAAATCGCATACTGAGTTTTGAAAGTGGGGCGAAAGGCTATGCAGTAACGCAACTGTTTAAGGTGTAAACACTACCGCCCTAACATCCTAGTATGTAGTGCAAGGCCTAAAACATTATCAACTCAACAAACCAGGAAATGTTGTTTTAAAAAGCCCCTAGATAACTCAAGATGATCAGGACATGCTGTAGCACCAACAGCAAGATTTCAGAAGTGGTCTATTATCATGGACAGTGGCCAGATGTAGCTTGGCCAAATTCAGCAGCACAGGCAGCAGCAGACGTTATGTTAAAAGGCACAAATGTAACTCAACCTGTTCAAGACATGTGTCACGAGTTGGAAGTCCCGCGAGAGACTTCCGCGTCGTCAGCAATAAAAATACGGCACACAGGGACAGTCACATCAAAGTTTATTGCACAAACAAGACAAAAAGGAAACACAGGGGAAACATGAGATCTATGGACTGTCCGCACAGTGGAAGAAAACCCCACTGCGCCACTGTCTAGTAATACACCAGAGGGCGTGACTTCACAGCGGGGTGGCACCCGACACAGCTCAGGCCCATCACTGGTGCATGGCTGGGGGATACGGAGGACGATAACGATACGCCTTCCACAGAGGACAGCTTGTCCTTACCTCTGGGGAGCCTGGCACACATGAGCGGCTACATGCTGCAGTGCCTGCGCAACGACAGCAGAGTTGCGCACATTTTAACGTGTGCGGACTACTGGGTTGCCACCCTGCTGGATCCCCAGTACAAGATGAGCGAAGTACAAGCGCACGCTGGTAGAGGCGCTCCTGAGAGCATTCCCAAATGTCACAGGGGAACAGGTGGAAGCCCAAGGCGAAGGCAGAGGAGGAGCAAGAGGTCGCCAACGCAGCTGTGTCACGGCCAGCTCCTCTGAGGGCAGGGTTAGCATGGCATAAATGTGGAAAAGTTTTGTCTCCACGCCACAGCTAACTGCACCACAACCTGATACGGAACGTGTTAGCAGGAGGCAGCATTTCACTAACAAGGTTGAACAGTACGTCTGCGCATGATTCCTTGCTGTGGGACCTCTCTCCTCTGTCTGGGTGCTGGGCCGAAATAACTGAGAGTGGCCTTCTCCGGTGGTGGGTGATATGATGCATGATTCCTTTCTGTGGAACCTGTATCCTCGGTCTGGGTGCTGGGCCCAGAGCAAGGTCCCACAGCAAGGAATCATGCGTCATATCACCCACCACCGGAGAAGGCCACTCTCAGTTATTTCGGCCAAGCACCCAGACAGAGGAGAGAGGTCCCACAGCAAGGAATCATGCGCCATATCACCCACCACCGGAGAAGGCCACTCTCAGTTATTTCGGCCAAGCACCCAGACAGAGGAGAGAGGTCCCACAGCAAGGAATCATGCGCCATATCACCCACCACCGGAGAAGGCCACTCTCAGTTATTTCGGCCCCACCACCCAGACAGAGGAGAGGTTCATTCAACTTTGGGTTGCACCGCAAGATCATGGTAAAGTTAAAAAAATGAGGATTCAATAAAGAAGTGCCCCGGAGTACAAGAATACATGGTTGAGGGGAGGCAGTTATAAATGTCTATTCTGCACAAAGGAGGCACAGTTCCTGTGGGATCCATGCCTGGTTCATTTTTATGAATGTCAGCTTGTCCACGTTGGCTATGGACAGGCGGCTGCGTTTGTCAGAAATGACGCCCCTGCCGCGCTGAATACACGTTAACTCTGCTGTCGTTGCGCAGGCACTGCAGCATGTAGTCGCTCATGTGTGCCAGGCTCCCCAGAGGTAAGGACAAGCTGTCCTCTGTGGGAGGCGTATCATCATCGTCCTCCGTATCCCCCAGCCACGCACCAGTGATGGGCCTGAGCTGTGTTGGGTGCCACCCCGCTGTGAACCTGCTTCATCCTCATCCTCCTCCAGCTCCTCCTCATCCTCCAGTAGTGGGCCCTGGCTGGCCACATTTGTACCTGGCCTCTGCTGTTGCAAAAACCTCCCTCTGAGCCACTTCTAACAGACTGGCCTGAAAGTGCTAAAAATGACCCCTCATCCTCCTCCTCCTCCTCTTCCTGGGCCACCTCCTCTTCCATCATCGCCCTAAGCGTTTTCTCAAGGAGACATAGAAGTGGTATTGTAACGCTGATAATGGTGTCATCGCCACTGGCCATGTTGGTGGAGTACTCGAAACAGCGCAACAGGGCACACAGGTCTCGCATGGAGGCCCAATCATTGGTGGTGAAGTGGTGCTGTTCCGCAGTGCGACTGACACGTGCGTGCTGCAGCCGAAACTACACTATGGCCTGCTGCTGCTCGCACAGTCTCTCCAGCATGTGCAAGGTGGAGTTCCACCTGGTGGGCACGTCGCATATGAGGCGGTGAGCGGGAAGGCCGAAGTTCCGCTGTAGCGCAGACAGGCGAGCAGCGGCAGGATGTGAACGCCGGAAGCGTTCACAGAAGGCCCGCACTTTATGCAGCAGCTCTGACATGTCGGGGAGTTGTGAATAAACTTCTGCACCACCAAATTCAGCACATGCGCCAGGCAAGGGATGTGCGCCAAATCGGCTAGTCCCAGAGCTGCAACGAGATTTCACCCATTATCGCACACCACCAGGCCGGGCTTGAGGCCCACCGGCAGCAACCACTGGTCGGTCTGTTGTTCAATACCCCGCCACAACTCCTGCGCGGTGTGGGGCCTGTCCCCAAACATATGAGTTTCAGAATGGCCTGCTGACGTTTACCCCGGGCTGTGCTGAAGTTGGTGGTGAAGGAGTGTGGCTGACTGGATGAGCTGGTGGAAGCAGAGGAGGAGGAAGCCGAGTAGGAGGAGGAGGCTACAGGAGGCAAAGAATAATGCCCTGCGATCCTTGGCGGCGGAAGGACGTGCGCCAAGGAACTCTGGGGCCCAGCCGCCACTACATTTACCCAGTGTGCAGTTAGGGAGATATAGCGTCCCTGGCTGTGCTTACTGGTCCACGTATCTATGGTTAGGTGGACCTTGCCACAGATGGCGTTGCGCAGTGCACACTTGATTTTATCGGATACTTGGTTGTGCAGGGAAGGCACGGCTGTCTTGGAGAAGCAGTGGCGGCTGGGAACAACATACTGTGGGACAGCCATGGACATCAGCTGTTTGAAGCTGTCTGTATCCACCAGCCGTAAAGACAGCATTTCAAAGGCCAGTCGTTTAGAAATGCTGGCATTCAGGCCCAGGGCTCGAGGGTGGCTAGGTGGGAATTTACGCTTTCTCTCAAGGTTTGTAAGATGGAGAGCTGAACGCTGCCGTGTGACAATGTGGAGATGCTTGGTGACGCAGGTGGTGGTGTCGGTGGCACATCCTCTGTTTGGTGGGCGGCAGGTGCCAACATTCCTCCCGAGGCGGAGGAAGAGGCGGAGGCAGCAGCAGAAGAGGGAGCAGGTGGAGCCAGAGTGAGTTCCTTGCTTTTAAGGTGTTTACTCCACTGCAGTTCATGCTTTGCATGTAGATGCCTGGTCATGCAGGTTGTGCTAAGGTTCAGAACGTTAATGCCTCGCTTCAGGATCTGATGGCACAGCGTGCAAACTACTCGGGTCTTGTCGTCAGCACATTGTTTAAAGAAGTGCCATGCCAGGGAACTCCTTGAAGATGCCTTTGGGGTGCTCGGTCCCTGGTGGCGGTGGCCAGTAGCAGGCGAACTCTCTTGGAGGCGGCTGTTCTGCTTTTGCCCCCTGCTCTCTCTTTTGCTACGCTGTTGGCTCGGTCTCACCACTGCCTCTTCCTCTGAACTATGAAAGTCAGTGGCACGACCTTCATTCCATGTGGGGTCTAGGACCTCATCGTCCCCTGCATCGTCTTCCACACAGTCTTCCTCCCTGACCTCCTGTTCGGTCTGCACACTGCAGAAAGACGCAGCAGTTGGCACCTGTGTTTCGTCATCATCAGAGACGTGCGGACTCCGATGAGGTGGTATTCCCATGTCCTCATCATCTGGATACATAAGTGGTTGTGCGTCAGTGCATGGAATGTCTTCCACCGCTGGGGAAGGGCTAGGTGGACGCCCTGGGAAACCGTGCGAGCAGAGTCTTCAAACAGCATAAGAGACTGCTGCCAAACTTGAGGCTCAGACAGTTTCCCTGATATGCATGGGGGTGATGTGACAGACTGATGGGCTTGGTTTTCAGGTGCCACCTGTGCGCTTTCTGCAGAAGACTGGGTGGGAGATAATGTTGTGAACGTGCTGGATCCACTGTCGGCCACCCAATTGACTAGCGCCTGTACCTGCTCAGGCCTTACCATCCTTAGAACGGCATTGGTCCCCACCAAATATCGCTGTAAATTCTGGCGGGTACTGGAACCTGAGGTAGTTGGTTCACTAGGACGTGTGGCTGTGGCAGAATGGCCACGTCCTCTCCCAGCACCAGAGGGTACACTAACACCACCACGACCGCGTCCCTTACTAGATGTTTTCCTCATTGTTACCGTTCACCAAGCACCACAATAGGGAAAAAAATATTTGGCCCAATGTACCGATTTCAAATTCAGGCCTTTTTTTTTTTAGAGGCACCTAACACTATCTGCCTATTTGTTGATGTAGCATATAACACTAAGCCAGGCACAGCAGTAACCACTGATTTAGGGGAATATCTCTTTTAGGGCTAGTATTTAGGCCCTGGATGAAAGTTATCCTTTTATGGACAGATTTACACTTGGCCTGCAACAGCTCGAACACCAGATTCAGGGTATTGCTATTTTGGCAAGTGAATTTCACCCCAGAACAAAATATATGTTTTGGCGGACACTATGAAACTTAGCCAGCAACAACTGGGACACCAGATTCAGGGTATTGCTATTTCACCCCACAACAAAATATATGTTTTGGCGGACACTATGAAACTTTGCCTGCAACAGCTGGGACACCAGATTCAGGGTATTGCTATTTTGGCAATTGAATTTCACCACAGAAAATAATCTATCCTTTGCCAGACAGCAGACAGTATTATACTTGTCTAGCCAAAGCTGGAACACCAGATTTAGGGGATTGGTATTTGGGCAATTGTATTTAACCCCTTAATAAAATATAAAAATTGCTATCCTGAGTTTCTAGGGGTGACAATTAGCACAGCCAAGCTCCTGATGTAGGATATAGCAAAAAAAAAAACTAGTATTAATGGATTGATGGACTTGGCGGCAGCTTGTTCTGTTGCACCACAAGTCACAAAATGGCCGCCGATCACCCCAGAAAATAAGTGACATAAAAACGCTCTGTCCAGCCTAAAAACCAGCGAGCGAGTAACTAGCAAAAGTTCAATCATTCACAGCTGTAGATCGATCACTTCATTAGGTGCTGTTGCTGACTTTACCCTGCCTAATCTTGCCCTGAGAGAAGCTGCGTCCTCTCCCTACACTAATCAGAGCAGTGTGACGTGCGGCACTACGTGACTCCAGCTTAAATAGAGGCTGGGTCACATGCTGCACTTGGCCAATCACAGCCATGCCATTAGTAGGCATGGCTGTGATGGGCTCTAGGGCAAGAAGTAAAACGCTAGCTGGTTGGCTGCTGTGCAGCCCTTCAGAAAGCGGGAAGTAATCGACGAACCCAAACTTTTTTGAAAATGTCCGGGTTCGGGTCCTTGTCCTGGACACCCCAAAATTCAGTACGAACCCAAACGATGCTCAAACTGTTCGCTCAACACTAGTGATGAGCAAGCAGCAAAGTGTTCGGGTACTCGGTACAAACACAGCGATATTCGTGCACTCGGCCGAGCACCCGAGTATAATGGAAGTCAATGGGAGACAACCAGGCACACCCAGATGAGGGAGGGTGCCAGGTCCATTGGAAAAGGCCAGAAAGTGACAGAAACACCACCGAAATGGAACTGAAACAGCATGGGGACCATGTCTGGGTGCATCTTGGACTCCAGTGTTGCAGCTGGGAACCATATTGTCCCAGTTTTTCACCACTTTTACATAGTGACAAAATCCCATTTTTAGAGGTAAAATTGTTAGGAAACATTCTTTCCTGGATATTCAGTTGTATATACAGTGCAAATGCTGCCAAAAAGCACTCCGCTACAGCCTGTATATCACATAAAGGAGGGCCTCATTCACATGGTGCTACAATTGTTCAGGTACACTGCTGCACTAATAAAGACTATGCACAAAGTGAAAGAGCTGACAAAATGTAGAAGGAACCGGCACTCCAATACAACCTTTATTACTCATAAAGGAGGGCATCATACACACACTTGAAAAATTTCATTGATGGCCTATTGGTGACCCTCAAAAACATTTGGAGCAAGGGCGTGCAGGTTACAGTCTAAAACATTATAGTTGAGGGCCTGAAGGCGAGCGGACCCAATAAAAATTGTAGTGAGGGTCAGAAGGTGAGCAAACCCCATAAATCATTGCAGTGATGGCCTACAGGTGAGCAGACCTTATAAAGCATTGGAGGTGAGGGCCTGAAGCCTAGAGAACACCATAAAATATTGCAGTGATGGGCTACAGGTGAGCAGACCTTATAAAGCATTGGAGGTGAGGAACTGAAGCCTAGTAAACCCCATAAATCATTGCAGTAATGTCCTACAGGCAGACTGTACAAAACATTAGAGGTGAGGGTCTAAAGACAAGTAAACCCCATAAATCATTGCAGTGATGTCCTACAGGTGAGCAGATGGTATAAAGCATTGGAGGTAAGGGCCTGAAGCCTAGTGAACCCCATAAAACATTGCAGTAATGGCCTACAGGTGAGTAGACCATATAAAAGATTAGAGATAAGCGCCTGAAGCTGAGCAAACCCCACAAAACATTGTAGTGAGGGTATATATATTCTGTGTGGAGGAGGAGGCAAATGAGAAAACAAGATTTAAACATATACCCTTTTTTTGCAGTGAAAAGAGTGCATCTGAATCCTGTGGATTGAGTGCATTATAAAGCATACATTTAAATTGCGTTTTTGTTCCTCATTAGCTCAACTTTCCTCTGGTGGAGGTGAGAAGTCAGGGTCAAGTTAATTTTTATCTGAGTCAACCTGTCAGTATTGTCAGTGGACAAGTGGAATCGCTTATCTGTTATAATGCCACCAGCAGCACTAAATACACGCTCAGACAATACGCTGGCGGAAGGGCAGGCCAGAACCTCCAAGGCGTAGAGCGCAAAATCGTGCCACGTGTCCAGCTTGGACACCCAGTAGTTGTAAGGCACTGAGGGATCATTTAGGATGCTGACACGGTCTGCTATCTATTCCTTCACCATCTTCCAAAACTTTTCCCTCCTTGTAGCACTAGGCCGCGATTTAGGGTGAGTTTGCTGGTGGGGTGTCATGAAAGTGTCCTATGACTTGAAAAGTGTTGCCCTGCCTCTTTTGGAACTACTGTGTGTTCCCCTTGTCTCCCTTCCTCGGATGTATAAGGTAGTAGGAACTTTGGCGGCCGCATTGTCAGATAGAAAATTTTGGAGCAATCTGTCAACAAGTACCTTTTGGTATTGCACGGTTTTACTTGTGGTTGGGGCTACATGACACGTAACAGTCTACCTGCCTACCTAACTAGGCTAAGCGGCTTGAGTTGTGCCGTAACCGCTGCGTAGGACGAATGCCTGAAGGGGGGCATGCCCTGCAAGGTGTTTATGAAAAGAAGGGTGGGTTGGGAGGGTACGCAGCAGCCGTCGACACACCCAAAGGAGTCGCCTGACTGGTATAAATGTGCTACTTACGCCCCTCCCACAAATAGAGGCCAATAAACTGGCCTTCTCACTTGTGGTCGGGGCTACATGACACGTAACAGTCCCATGAGCCAGAACTATTGTTCCCAGAGGCAGCACATGCTGCACCTGACCTGAAGGAAAGGCCGGATAGCTGTTGGTTTGGACCCTAAAATCGGACACCGGGATAGGACATGCCGCATAACTGAGAAGTGGTGAGTGGTGCCGTGAGGACCGCAACAGAGTACTCTTAGGTCTTGGTCTGTTACTGCTGCCAGTAATTGCTAAAAGACACAAAGCCGGGCACTCTGAAAGGAATGTCAGAAAGAGAATGATTTATATTGGGGCCAAAAATGGCAACGAAACCAGTGCCAGCAACAACAACAACAGCGTCACTGACCTAGCTTCCGGATAAAATGGGCCGGAACTATCGTACCTAGAGGCAGCATATGCCGCACCTCACCTGAAGGAAAGGCTGATAGATGTAGGTTTCAACCCTAATTTGGACATAGGCATGCGGTCATGCCGCACGACAGAGGTGTAAGAAGAGATGAGCGCAAAGACCCACATTCGACCTTGCGACGTCAGACGAACAACCTGCATCACATTCGTCGCGCATTCGCGATATAGCAATATTCGTTATTTCGCATGCAATATCATGACTAGCGACTAATTCGAGTAATATTTGCGTGCGCATAAATTGTTCATTATTAATGTTTAAACAGCTTTACACGTATAGAAAGCTTGAAATGGCGGGAGACATTTGAGTGAATGGAAGGGGCGAAAAGACATGTACGGATTTCCACAATACACTCAGCGTACTGGAGTCTGACACGACCTGTTAACGCTAGGTAGGTAAGGGAATACAAACCACGAATAGATTAATGCCATTATTCAAGTGACGAACATTGGCAGGACAGTTTTACCTATTAAATCTCTACTGTGACAGGAATAGTGGGAACTGTGAAAGAAGCAACTAAGGTTGGGGACATTATGTCAGAATATATTTTTTTTCCTTAGATACAGTTTCCCCATCACTCACTATCCATCTCAAGAGCGAATATACGTAATTGCGAATATGGGGTCAAGTATTTGACATATTCGCAAACCTCGAAATCACGATATTCGAGATCAAACTGGCCTTGCGAATATTCGCGCCCAGTAATTGCTGAAAGACACAAACCGGGCACCCTGAATGGAAAGTCGGAAAGAAAACAATTATATTGGGGGGCCAAGAAATGGTAACAAAACCAGTGCCAGCGAAAGCATCAGAAAACAAAATGGTTGAAACCACCGTGACCTGAGCGACGTGTACAGTTATACGTTGTGATACCGCAACCTGATGAAAACGTGACTTACCCAACACTCTGAACCTATAGCAGTCTTTGAAGAAACATCAAGTAGCGAGTTTGTAAGCTGATAAGGTTTCACATATACTTTATTTTATTTTTTTTTATTTTTTTTTTTTCGCTACCTTAGCAACAGATGTAATTGACCACACCAACTAAGAATGGCGAGCTGTGATGCGACCTGAAGAAGCAAATGACATGCCAAGATGCTCCTGGCTGTGGTAGTATGCCGACACTGACGTGATGCCTGCAGGCATCAGAACCAATGAAATGGTTGACATTGCCGAGGCCTGAGTGACGGGTCAGGTCTGATGTTGTGACAACGCAAACTGATGAGAAATGACTTACCCAACATTCTGAACCTATAACAACCTAAAAATAAAATGTCAAGTAGCAAAGCCCGCAACCTAATGGGAAATCCACCCGTGATGTGATTTTTTTTTTTTTCCTTTTTTCCGTCCTACTACCTGAGAAAAAGATGTAATTGACCACACCAACTGAAAAATAGCGAGCTGTGACATGACCTGAAAAGCAAAATTACATGCAATGAATGATGCTGGCTGTGGTAGTATGCCGACACTGACATGAGGCATCGGAACCAACAAAATGGTTGAAACCGCCAAGGCCTGAGTGACGGGTCAGGTCTGATGTTGTGAGATGACATGTGACTTACCCAACATTCAGAACCTATAACGACCTAAAATAAAACATCAAGTAGCAAAGCCCAGAACCTAATGTGAAATCCACCCATAATGTGACTTTTTTTTCTTTTCTACTACCTAAGCCACATCAATTGAGAATGGCGAGCTGTGACGTGACCTGAAAAGCAACCAATGACATGTAAAAGACAAACCTGACTGTAGTAGTATGCTGACACAGACGTGAGGCATGCAGTAATATAAACCACCTGCACCACACCACTCCGCTATAGGGGAGTACATGCAATCGTCGCCACCATCAGCACATGCGCCCAGTAGGGATGTGGGCGTATATGCCGTAAAAACAAACTAAACTCAGTTCTCTGCGAAAGCCACGCTTCTATCTATTTTTAGCACAAATAAAGCAACAAAACGAGGCAAAATAACAGGTCCTCATGGGTCTCTGCAATTACCTTTGTAGCAATAGCTCCCCCAGTGTCCAGCTAACACTCTGAACTGAAGATGGATCCCCAGCACCAAGCACAGGTGCTTATTAAGTACACAAACTCAGGTTCACAAGCTTAAAGTGATACACACACATTTTACATTTCCAAAACAAATGAAACAAGACAAATGAAATAAACCTCAACATAGAGGAGCTTACCGTCTACTTAATATACATATCGCGAAATAGCATTTATACTAAAGAAACAATAACACTTTGTAAACAGCAACTCTGCTCCACCTGGATTAATCAGCTGCCTCACCCTCTATAATGCAAGTAAGGGGATAATGCTGTGTGTCAGTGTGAACAAGGCTTTAGTCTGTCTGCAGAAATAATAGCAGATAGTGAGAGAGGTTTGCTGGGAAGATACCTCCACATAGAGGAGCTTACCGTCTACTTAAATACGCATCGTAAAATAGCATTTATACTAAAGAAACAATAACACTTTGTAAACAGCAACTCTGCTTCACCTGGAGTAATCGGTGCCTCCCCCTCTATAATGCAAGTAAGGGGATAACGCTGGATGTCAGTGTGAACAATGCTTTAGTCTGTCTGCAGAAATAATAGCGGATGGCGAGAGAGGTTTGATGGCAAGCAGCAAAGTGAAAAGCAGACAAGAAAGACATGCCGACATACACGGACAGACTAAGCAAGGTGACCTGTGCAAGACATGAAAGCCTGTGAGAAAACGAGACGGAGTCACGCTGACCCCTGCTGCCTAAATGTGCCGCCACGTGGACGCCAAGCGTGGGCTGCCAGGCGCGAGAAAACGAGACGGAGTTACGCTGCCCCCTGCTACCTAACCGCATTGCCACGTGGGCACCAAACGTGGGGTGCCAGGCAGGATCGCTCCGGGGCAGTGCTGCTCCTACTCACCAAAGGAGCCGACACACCGCCGGCCGGACTAATCGTGCTGCCACGTGGGCACCAAACGTGGGCTGCCAGGAAGGATCGCTCCAGTGCAGTGCTGCTCCTCCTCACCAAAGGAGCCGACACACCGCCGGCCGGACTGTAACAGGACAATGCTGCACAAGCTTGCCGCAAACCCTCACCCGACCGGAACGACCTCAACTGGGATCCTGGACGCTGACTGGGTATGGAAGCTGCAGATTCAGCCCATGTGCTCCAACAGGTGGCTCAGACTGCACACAACTACGCAGCAGCCGTCGACACACCCAAGGAAGGCGCCTGCCTTGTATAAATGTGCTACTTACGCCCCTCCCACAAATACAGGCCAATAAACTGGCCTTCTCACTCGTCCTCTCCACCACAGGAATCAGAGATGAGAAGTTCTCTTTGTAGCGGGGGTTGAGAAGGTTGATCACGCAGTAATCTGTGTTACCTAAAATGCGTATAACGCGAGGGTCGTGGGAAAGGCAGCCTAACACGAAGTCAGCCATGTGTGTCAGACTACAAACGGGCAAGACATCGATGTCAACTTCAGGATGACTCTCCATACCCTCCTCCTCATCCTCTCCTGCCCCTCCATGCTGAACAGATGGAATAAAGTTACATGGGTACTAGCCTCTGTAGCAGAGGCAAGTGTCTCCAGCTCCTCCTCCTCCTCCTCTTCATGGCCCAATTTGCGCTGAGAAGAAGATCTGGGGGAGGTCTGGCTATCACTCTGTTTCATCTCCTCCCCCATTTCCTTGTCTGCCACATTCAAAGCATCCTCCTTAATTGTGAGCAGCGATCGTTTGAGTAGACACAGCAGTGGGATTGTTACGCTGATAATAGTGTTATCGCCACCAACCATCTGTGTGGATTCATCAATGTTTTTTACAACCTCACATAGGTCTAAAATCAATGCTCACTCCTTGCTTGTGAGTAGTGGCAGTTGACTGGAAAGGCGACGACCATGTTGCAGCTGGTATTCCACAACTGCCCTCTGCTGCTCACAAAGCCTGGCCAAAATGTAGAACGTAGAGTTCCACTGTGTTCTCACGTCGCACAACAGTCGGTAAGCTGGAAGCCGCAAGCGCTGCTGCAGCGTTGACAGGCCTGCCGAAGTTGTGGATGGCTTGCAGAAATGAGCACACAAGCTGCGCGCCCTCACTAGTAGGTCCTGTAAATTGTGGTTTTGATAAACCGCTGAACCACTAAGTTTAAGACGTGGGCTAGGCATGGAATGTGTGTCTAGTTGCCGAGCTCCAAAGCCGCCACCAAGTTAGGGCCATTGTCGGACACATGCCTGTTTCTAGGTTGAGTGGTGAGAGCCACAGCTCGGTCTGGTCCCTTATACCCTGTCAAATCTTTGCTGTGGTGTGCTGTTAGTCCCCTAAGCAGATCAGCTTCAGCATGGCCTGTTGACGCTTACCCACAGCAGTGCTACACTGCTTCCAGCTAGCGACTGATGGCTGACTGCTGTTGGAGGTGGAAGTGGAGGAGGAGGCGGCAGAGGAGGAGAAGTGGGAGTTGGAGCCAGTAACATAGCTGCTGGCGGAGACCATGATGGATGTAGGGCCCGCAATCCTGGGCGTGGGTAGCACCTGTGCCATACCAGGGTCCGACTCACTCCCGGCCTCCACAACATTCACCCAGTGTGCGGTCAGGGAAATGTAGCGTCACTGGCCACCAGCACTTGTCCATGTGTCCGTGGTGAGGTGGACCTTCCCAGTAAGTGCGTTGGTCAGGACACGGGTGATGTTCTGGGACACATGCTCGTGTAAGGCGGGCAAGGCACACCGTGAAAAATAGTGGCGGCTGGGGACTGCGTAGCGATGGACGGCCACAGACATCAGGCTGCGGAAGGCCTCAGTGTCCACAAGCCTAAATGGCAACATTTCAAGGGCCAGTAATTTCGAAAGTTGCACATTTAGTGATATGACCTTTGGGTGGGGAGTGTTGACCCAGGCGTTCCGCCCACTCATTAAGGTGCTTGGATGCCATGTGGCGGATCATGCTGGTGGTGGTGAGGTTGCTAGTGTTCATGCCCCCGCTCATTTTGGTACGGCACAGGTTGCAAACTACCACTCTTTTATCGTCTGCGCTCTCCTCAAAAAAGCACCATACTGCGGAACACCTACCCCTTGGCAAGGTAGATTTACCCATGTGGGTGCTCGGTGTAACAGTTGCGGGCCTGTTTGGTGTGGGCTGACTTCTTCCTTTTGCCACCCCACTGCCTCTTCCAGACTGTTGGGTGCTATGGATCCCTCCCCCTCTGTACTGCTTTCCTCACTTGGCTTTTCACCTAACCATGTTGGGTCAGTGACCTCATCGTCCACCACCTCCTCCTCCACTTCCTCACTCTGCTCATCCTCCTGACTTGATCTAACCACCACTTCAGTGATTGGCAACTGTGTCTCATCGTCATCCACCTCATGAACGAATGATTGCCGTTCACAACCGTCATCTTCTTGAGACTGTGAAGTCTCAAGAGGTTGGAAATCAGGGCACGATATCTCAGGTACATCTTCAAGCATGCTTGGCAAGAGAGCCAAAGCAAGTACTGGAGATGAAAAGAGGTCATGTGAATATCCGAGTGTGGGATCACTTGTTTTCCCAGACGCGTCATGGTGGGAGGAAGGAGGATCAGAGTGAGGATTCGGTTAACCAGACTCTTGGCTGCAAAGACTGGACTTCATGGAAGAGAGGGTTGTGCTTCACCAACTGGAAGCATTATCTTCTGCAATCCAACCGACCACCTGTTCGCACTGGTCCGACTTGGACAGTGTTGTCCTGCGCCGCCCAGCTAAGTTGGACATGAAGCTGGGTAAGGTGGAATTTTTTGTTTTTTCTGGTGCACTGGCAGCAGGCAAAGTTTCATTGAGCCCAGGGCCATGGCCTCTGCTTGCACCATCAGCATCACGCCAAGGGCCATGGCCTCTGCTTGAACCATCGGCATCACGCCCACTTCCGCCTCCCTTTGTGCTCGTCTTCCTCATATTAATGGTTTTGTCTGTAGATGTGGCGCAGATTGTTTCCACTAAAGACACAGTTTTCTGATGCAGGACAGTACCGGATACAGAAAAATACAGATTTTCGGCACTACACTAGCCCAGAGATAATGTTATTTTTACAGTACATACTGTATTGGCTAGCTGTAATGTACTGAACACAGAAAAATAAAGATTTTCATTAGTACACTAGGCCACAGATAATTAATTTTTTACTGTACACACTGTATTTGCTGGCTGTAATGAACAGGAGACAGAGAAATACAATTTTTCGGCACCACACTAGGCCACAGATAATGTAATTTTTACAGTACACACTTTATTTGCTTTCTGTAATGTACAGGAGACTAGAGTTGAGCGGACATCCGGATGTTCGGGTTCGAGAAGTTCGCCCGAAATTTACGAAAATGTTCGGGTTCATGATCTGAACTTGACCCCAAACACGAACCCCATTGAAGTTAATGGAGACCCGAACTTTTGGACACTAAAATGGCTGTAAAATAGCCATGGAAAGGGCTAGAGGGCTGTAAAAGGCAGCAACATGTAGGTAAATCCCCTGCAAACAATGTGGATAGAGAAATGACTTAAAATAAAATAAAATAATTAAAAATTAACCAATATTAATTGGCAACTTGGAGGAGAAGGTGGAATAGGATTTTGGGGTGGCATCAGGTGGGAATGCTATAGTAGTTGCAGTTCTCCTCACAGCCATAAAGGATTTATGTCTGCCTGCAGCGCCACAGGCCTCATTCACAGCCTCAGGCCCATGGCAACCATACATGTGAGTTGGAGAAGTTCTCATCAAAGACAAAAAGGATTCATTTCTGCATGCAGTGCCACAGGCCTCACTCACAGACTTAGGCCAAGACAACCATATATGGGAGTTGGAGAAGTTGTCATCACAGCAAAAAAGGATTCATGCCTGCCTGCAGTGTCACAGGCCTCATGTACAGACTCAGGCCCCTGGTACCCACAAAAAGGAGAGTTCAAATCACTCCAAAACAGTATTGATTTTACCCAGTAGTGCCACAGGCAACAATCACTAATTCAGGCCCATGGCTCACACAAAGAGGAGAGCGGTCCTGTAACAGCAACACAGGCCTCAGGTCAACCTGCAAAGGAACAGGCCATTATCATTTATGGAGGCCCTGACACCCAGACTGAGAAGAGGTCATTTGTCAGCAACATGAGTTTCATGTCTCCCACCAATATGGCAGGCGAATAAACAAAATATAAGACCCTGACACCCAGACAGAGAAGAGGTCATTTGTCAGCAAAAAGAGGTTAATGTCTCCCACCAATAGAGCAGGCGATTAGCTGAAATGTAGGCCCCTGGCACCCAGACAGAGGAGAGGATCATTCAACTTGGGGTTGCCCCAAAATAATGGTACAATTAAAAAAAGAGGATTCAATAAAGAAGTGCCCGGGAGTACAAGAAGGTATGGTTGAGAGCGAGGCAGTTATAAATGTCTATTCTGCACTAGGTACAGACAAGTCCTGTGGGATCCATGCCTGGTTCATTTTAATGAATGTGAGCTTGTCCACTTTGGCTGTGGACAGGCGTCTGCGTTTGTCTGTAATGACGCCCCTGCCGTGCTGAATACATGTTCAGACAATACACTGGCTGCAGGGCAAGCCAGCACCTCTAAGGTATAAAGGGCATGTGGACAATTTGGAGACCCTGAAGTTGAATGGGGCAGAACCATCAGTCAGTACGTGCAGACGTGTGCACATGTACTGTTCCATCATGTTGTTGAAATGCTGCCTCCTGCTAACACGTTCTCTATCAGCTGAAGGTGCAGTTTGCTGTGGCGCGGTGACAAAACTTTTTCACATCTCGGCCATGCTAACCCTGCTGTCAGAGGAGCTGGCCGTGACACAGCTGTGTTGGCGACCTCTTCCTCCTCCTCCTCCACCTCTGCCTTCACCTTGTGCTTCCACTTGTCAGCATGTGTCAGTTGGGAATTCCCTAAGGAGCGCGTCTACCAGCGTGCGCTTGTAGTCGCCCATCTACCTATCACGCTCCAGTGCAGGAATTAAGGTGGGCATGTTGTCCTTGTACCGGGGGTCCAGCAGGGTGACAACCCAGTAGTCAGCACAAGTTAAAATGTGGGCAACTCTGCAGTCGTTGCAAAGGCACTGCAGCATGTAGTCACTCATGTGTGCCAGGCTGCCCAGAGGTAACGATAAGCTCTCCAATGTAGTTGGTGTATCGTCTGTGTCCTCTGTATCCCCCAGCCATGCTCCAGTGATGGCCCTGAGCTGTGTAGGGTGTCACCCTGCAGTGAAACCGGTTCCTCCTCCTCGACCTTATCCTCCTCCTCCTCTAGAAGTGTGCCCTGGGTGTCCACATGTGTACCTGGCCTCTGCTGGTGCAGTAACCCACCCTCTGAGCCACTTCTGTATGACCTGCCTGAAACCCAGTGAAATGCCCCTTCTTCCTTCTCCTCCTGTGCCGCATCCTCTTCCATCATCGATGTAATTGTTTTTTCAAGGAGACATAGAAGGGGTATTGCTAATAACGGGTCATCAGCACTGGGCCATGTTGGTTTAGTACTCCAAAGACCGCAACAAGGTACACAGGTCTCGCATGCAGGCCCAGTCACTGGTGGTAAAGTGGTGCTGATCCGCAGAGCGACTGACCCGTGCATACTGCATCTGAAGCTCCACTATCGCCCGCTGCTGCTCGCACAGTATTTCCAGCATATGTAAGGTGGAGTTCCACCTGGTGGGCATGTCGCATTTGAGGTGGTGAGCAGGAAGGCCGAAGTTTTGCTGCAGCACAGACAGGCAAGCAGCAGCAGGGTGAGAACGCCAAAAGCGCGCACATACGGACGTCACTTTCAGCAGCAGCTCTGACATGTCTTGGTAGTTTTTAAGAAACTTCTGCCCCACCAGATTCAGCACATGCTCCAGGCAAGGGATGTGCGTCAAACCGGCTAGTCCCAGTGCTGCAACGAGATTTCTCCCATTATCGCACACCACCAAGCCGGGCTTGAGGCTCACCGGCAGCAACCACTCATCAGTCTGCTGTTCTATGCCCCTCCAAAGCTCCTGTGCGGTGTGGGGTTTGTCACCCAAACACATTAGTTTTCAAATCGCCTGCTGGAGTTCACCCTGTGCTGTGCTGAAGTTGGGGGTGAGGTTCTTAAGATGACCGGATGTTGGGGTGGTAGAAGAGGAGTAGGAGGAGGAGAAGGATGATGTGGAGTAGGAGGAGGAAGCAACAAGAGGCAACGAATAATGCCCTGCGATCCTAGGGGGTGGAAGGACATGTGCCAAACCGCTATTCGCCTCGGGCCCAGCCGCCACTACGTTTACCCAGTGTGCAGTTAGGGAGATATAGCGACCCTGGCCGTGCTTACTGGCCCATGTATCTGTGTTTATGTAGACCTTGTCACAGATGGTGGTGCGCAGCGCACACTTGATTTTATCCTCCACTTGGTTGTGCAGGGAAGGGACGGCTCGCCGGGAAAAGTAGTGGCGGCTGGGAACAACATACTGGGGGATAGCCACCGCCATCAGCTGTTTGAAACAGTCCATTTCCACTAGACAGAATGACAGCATTTCAAAGGCCAGTAATTTTGAAATGCTGGCATTCAGGGCCAGAGCTCGAGGGTGGGTAGGTCGGTATTTCCTCCTTCTCTCCAATGTTTGGGAGATGGACAGCTGAATGCTGCCGTGTGACATGGTGGAGATGCTTGGTGATGGTGTTGTATGTGGTGGTGGTCTGTTTGCTAGTCGCCAGGTGCCACGGGGACACCAGAGGTGGAGGGAGAGGCTGAGCCAGCAGCAGAAGAGGGAGCAGGAGGAGCATGAGAGAGTTTCTTGTTTTTAAGGTGTTTACTTCACTGCAGTTCATGCTTTACATGTAGATGCCTGGTCATGCAGGTTGTACTCAGGTTACAAACGTTTATGCCTCGCTTAAGGCTCTGATGGCACAACATGCAAACCACTCGTGTCTTGTCGTCAGGACATTGTGTGAAGAACCCCTTGGAGCAGGCCTTGGTGTGCTCGGTGCCTGGGTGCGGTGGACAGTAGCAGGCGTACTGTTTCTGGAACGGCCGCTGCGCTTTTGCATCCTGCTCCCTCTTTTGCTGAGCTGTTGCCTCTGTGCGACCACCGCCTCTTCCTCAGAACTGCACGCCTCATTAGCACGACCTTCAGTCCAGTCTTGGTCTAGGACTTCATCATCCTCCACATCATCTTCCACCCATTCATGACCCCTGCCCTCCTCGTCGGTCTGCACATTACAGAAAGTCACAGCAGTTGTCACCTGTGTTTCGTCATCATCAGAGACGTTTTGCGGCGGTATTCCCATGTCCTCATCCTGCAGCTTCCTCTTCTGGGGCAGGGCTAAGTGGATCGGCCGGGGAAACCCTGCCAACAGAGTCATCAAAAAGCATGAGACTTTCCTGCATGATTTGGGGCTCTGACTGCTTGGCTGATTTGCAAGGGGGTGAGGTGGAAGACTGATGGGCATGGGCTGCAGGTGCCAACTCTGAGCTTTCTGCAGAGGACTGGGTGTTAGATACTGTGAAGGAACTAGAGGCACTGTCAGCCACCCAATCTACTATCGTCTGTACATGTTCTGGCTTCACCATCCGTAGATCAGCATTTGGGCCTAACAAATAACGCTGCAGATTCTGTCGCCTACTCGCACCAGAGGAAGGTGTTTGACTTGGAGCGGTAGTTGGCGCTGAACGGCCTTGTTCTCTCCCAGCAACAGGAGCTCCAACAACACCACCACGACTATGCCCACGTCCCTTATCTGATGTTCTCCTCATTATTTGCGTTCACCCACCAAACTGAAAAATTAATCTCTCTCCGGTGTCAATTTACCTGCCGCTAGTCAACAATTACGTTCGCTAAGGCAGTGCCCGTGTCATAAAAATGCTCTGTGGACCCAGAATAATGTTTTTGGGCCCAAAACACACTGATTCTCAATTTCTATGCGAAAATGAAAAATATTATTTTGGTACGCTGTATGCACAAGTGGTTTGTGGAACAAGAACAAGTATTTTTGTAATCAAATTCAGAAAATGAGGATTTTCTCTGCTGTAAATTGAAATTGATTATTTATACACCGAATGCACAACAGTTTTTTCGTCCTAAAACACGGCTTTTTTCAATAAAACCCATAATTGCAGTCTTTAACTGCTGTACTTTAACAGTAGATATTTATACTATGTATGGACACCAGATTTGGGGACCCAGAACACGGATTTGTTCACCAAAATTCACAAATGCAGGATTTAACTGCTATATATTGTAAATAATTATTTGAACCACGGATGCACAGCTGTTGTTTCGGCCTAAAACACAGCTTTTTTCAATAAAACCCCAAAATGCAGTTTTTAACTGTTGTACATTAACAGTAGATATTTATACTATGTATGGACACCAGATTTGGGGACCCAGAACATGGATTTGGTCACCAAAATTCACAAATGCAGTATTTAACTGCTATATATTGTAAATAATTATTTGAACGATGGATGCGCAACAGTTTTTTCGTCCTAAAACACAGCTTTTTTTCAATAAAACCCCAAAATGCAGTTTTTTACTGCTGTAAATTTAAATTAGATATTTATACCATGTATGTACAACTGCTTTGTGAGCTTTTTTTCAATAAAACCCCAAAATGCAGTTTTTTACTGCTGTAAATTTAAATTAGATATTTATACCATGTATGTACAACTGCTTTGTGAAGCAAGAATATTGCTTTATTCACACAAAAAAGAATATTGCACTATTTCTCAGCTGTAATGTGAAATCTGTATGCTGTATTTCACAGTAGCAATATATAATAGGTGGTTGGAATGGGTATTTCAGACTGTTTGGTGAACCTTGAATAACGTTTTTTTTCTATAAAAAACTAAGAAGCACTATTTCCCTGCAGAAATATAAAATATGTCGTTGGACGGTGTATGCAGAACTGTTTTGTGCACAAGGAATACAGTTTTTCCCCAAAAAATACACAGATTCTCTATTTCACCGCCAAAATTTAAAATATATATTTTGGCGGTTTAAAATAGGCTTGGTGGATTAGGAAGACCACTTTTTTTTAACTAAAATAAACTGATGCACTATTTGATAGCTGAAATGGAATATACGTTTTGGGCATAGTATACAAAAGTGCTCTGTGGCACCACAGAGACCAGGCTAGACAAATGGACTATGTTACTGCTTTCTTACTGCAAGAAAGAATAATGCACTATTTTGCAGCTGTAATGTGAAATCGGTATTTAGGCGGTTTATTTCAAGATGCTTTGTGGATCAGGATTTCCACTTTTTTGTCAAAAAATACACTTGTATGCTGTATTTCACAGCAGCAATGTAAAATAGGTGGTTGGAATGGGTATTGAATAAGTTTTTTTTTTTTAAATAAAAATCAAAGAAGCACTATTTCCCGCAGAAATATAAAATATGTAGTTGGACGGTGAATGCAGATCTGATTTGTAGACAAGGAATGCGGGTTTTCCGCCAAAATTACACAGATTCTCTATTTCACTGCAAAAATGGCAAATATATATTTTGGCGGTGTAAAATAGGCTTGGTGGATCAGGATGACCACTTTTTTTTTTTGCTAAAATACACTGATGCACTATTTGATAGCTGAAATGGAATATACGGTTTAGAGCATTGTATACACAAGTGCTCTGTGGCACCACAGATCCCAGACTAGACAAATGGACTATGTCACCCCTTAAACATACAAAAGGTAATATAGGGGACTTGAGCAGCCAGAAAAAAAAAGGTTTTTTTCCTTCACTGAGCTACAAAATAGGAATAGGCTGATGTCCCTGGCTGGCTGGCACACATGCAGTACAATGCAGTGGCTAAAATGGCCGCCGAGCACCACCTCAGTAACAGGTGGATTACAAAAAAAGATTTCCATGGCAGTTGCTGGGTACAGAAATGTTGGATTGCTAAAGCTCCCTCCCTCTCTATTTGCTATATCTTGTGGATTAAAGTAGCACAGGTTCTTCTGATTTCTACCCTATTCTGTCCCTGATCGCAGCACCAGCATCCTCTCCATAAGCTCAAATCAGCAGAGTGACCTGCAGCAGTTTGTGACTCCAGCTTATAAAGAGGCTGGGTCGCATGCTGCACTCAGCCATTCACAGCCATGCCATTAGTAGGCATGGCTTCTTAGGGCAAGTAGTAAAACGCTTGCTGATTGGCTGCTGTGCAGCCCTTCTGAAAAAGGGAAGAAATTGCCGAACAACGGACCCGAACCTGAACTTACTGAAAAAGGAGACAGAAATACATTTTTTTGGCACCACACTAGCTCAGAGATAATGTAATTTTTCAGTACACACTGTATTTTCTTTCTGTAATGTACAGAGGAAATAGAAATACAATTTTTCGGGACACTACACTAGGCCACAGAAAATGTAATTTTTACAGTACACACTGTATTTGCTTTCTGTAATGTGCAGGAGACAGAGAAATAAAAAAAAGATTGGCACCACACTAGCCCAGAGATAATGTCATTTTTACAGTACACACTGTTTTTGCTTCATTTAATGTACAGGAGACAGAGAAATACATTTTTTGGCAAAACACTAGGCCAGAGATAATGTAATTTTTACTGTACTCACTGTATTTGCTGGCTGTAATAAACAGGAGACAGAGAAATACAATTTTTCGCCACTACAATAGGCCAGAGATAATGTAATTTTGACAATACACACTTTATTCGGATGTAGTTCTATATTGGATACAAATTTGTCC
>CM065590.1:584503951-584575956 GCA_033119425.1 Bufotes viridis
CTGTGATTGGCCAAGTGCAGCATGTGACCCAGCCTCTATTTAAGCTGGAGTCACGTAGCGCCGCACGTCACACTGCTCTGATTAGTGTAGGGAGAGGACGCAGCTTCTGTGAGGGCGAGATTAGGCAGGGAAAAGTCAGAAAAAGCACCTAATAAAGTGAACGATCTAAAGCTGTGAATGATTCAACTTCTGCTAGTTAATTGCTCACTGGTTTTTAGGCTGCACAGAGCGTTTTTCTGTCACTTTTTTTCTGGGGTGATCGGCGGCCATTGTGTGACTTGTGGTGCACCAGAACAAGCTGCCACCAAGTCCATCAATCCATCAATACTAGTTTTTTTTTTTTTTTGCTATATCCTACATCAGGGGCTTGGCTGTGCTTATTGTCACCACTAGAAACTCAGGATAGCAATTTCTATATTTTATTAAGGGGTTAAATACAATTGCCAAAATACCAATCCCCTAAATCTGGTGTTCCAGCTTTGGCTAGCCAAGTATAATCCTGTCTGCTGTCTGGCAAAGGATAGATTATTTTCTGTGGTGAAATTCAATTGCCAAAATAGCAATCCCATAAATCTGGTGTCCCAGCACTGGCTGGCAAAGTATAATAGTGTCCGCCAAAGCATATATTTTGTTCTGGGGTGAAATTAAATTGCCAAAATAGCAATACCCTGAATCTGGTGTCCCAGCTGTTGCAGGCCAAATGTTAATCTGTCCGTAAAAGGATATATTTTGTTCTGGGGTGAAATTAAATTGCCAAAATTGCAATACCCTGAATCTGGTGTCCCAGCTGTTGCAGGCCAAATGTTAATCTGTCCGTAACAGGGTATATTTTGTTCTGGGGTGAAATTCACTTGCCAATTTAGCAATACCCTGAATATGATGTTCCAGAAGTTGCAGGCAAAGTGTTAATCTGTCCGTAAAAGGGTATATTTTGTTCTGGGGTGAAATTCACTTGCCAAAATAGCAATACCCTGAATCTGGTGTTCCAGAAGTTGCAGACCAAGTGTTAATCTGTCCGTAAAAGGGTATATTTTGTTCTGGGGTGAAATTCAATTGCCAAAATAGCAATACCATAAATCTGGTGCCACAGCTGTGGCTGGCAAAGTATAATCTTGTCCGACAAAACATATATTTTGTTCTGGTGTGAAATTAAATTGCCAAAATGGCAATACCCTGAATCTGGTGTTCCCGCTGTTGCAGGCCAAGTGTTAATTTGTCCGTAAAAGGGTATATTTTGTTCTGGGGTGAAATTCACTTGCCAAAATAGCAATACCCTGAATCTGGTGTTCCAGCAGTTGCAGGCCAAGTGTTAATCTGTCCGTAAAAGGGTATATTTTGTTCTGGGGTGAAATTCACTTTCCAAAATAGCAATACCCTGAATCTGGTGTTCCAGCAGTTGCAGGCCAAGTGTTAATCTGTCCGTAAAAGGGTATATTTTGTTCTGGGGTGAAATTCAATTGCCAAAATAGCAATACCTTAAATCTGGTGCCACAGCTGTGGCTGGAAAAGAATAATATTGACCGCCAAAACATATATATTGTTCTGGCGTGAAATTCAATTGCCAAAATAGCAATACCCTGAATCTGGTGTCCCAGTTGTTGAAGGCCAAGTGTTAATCTGTCCCTAAAAGGGAATATTTTGTTCTGGGGTGAAATTCACTTGCCAATATAGCAATACCCTGATTCTGGTGTTCCAGCTGTTGCAGGCCAAGTGTTAATCTGTCCGTAAAAGGGTATATTTTGTTCTGGGGTGAAATTCAATTGCCAATATAGCAATACCCTGAATCTGGTGTTCCATCTGTTGCACGTTAAGTGTTAATCTGTCCGTAAAAGGGTATATTACACTCAAGGTGTATATAACTTCAAGGTGTACATTAACTTCACACGCTACCGTGCATCTCCCATTGGATTTCTGTCCGTTAAAGGGTATATTACACAAAGTGTTAAAATACAATTGCTGAAGGCATAATCCTACATATTTTTTCTCACGCTACTGTGCATCTCCATGTGTAAATCTGTCCATAAAAGGATACCTTTCATCCAGGGCCTAAATACTAGCCCTAAAAGAGATATTCCCCTAAATCAGTGGTTACTGCTGTGCCTGGATTAGTGTAATACGCTACATAAACAAATAGGCAGATAGTGTTAGGTGCATGTAAAAAAAAAAGGCCTGAATTTGAAATCAATACATTGGGCCAAATATTTTTTTCCTTATTGTGGTGCTTGGTGAATGGTAACAATGAGGAAAACATCTAGTAAGGGACGCGGACGCGGTCGTGGTGGTGTTAGTGGACCCTCTGGTGCTGGGAGAGGACGTGGCCATTCTGCCACAGCCACACGTCCTAGTGAACCAACTACCTCAGGTTCCAGTACCCGCCAGAATTTACAGCGATATTTGGTGGATCCCAATGCCGTTCTAAGGATGGTAAGGCCTGAGCAGGTACAGGCGCTAGTCAATTGGGTGGCCGACAGTGGATCCAGCACGTTCACAACATTATCTCCCACCCAGTCTTCCGCAGAAAGCGCACAGGTGGCAACTGAAAACCAAGCCCATCAGTCTGTCACATCACCCCCATGCATATCAGGGAAACTGTCTGAGCCTCAAGTTATGCAGCAGTCTCTTATGCTGTTTGAAGACTCTGCTGGCAGGGTTTCCCATTGGAATCCACCTAGCCCTTCCCCAGTGGTGGAAGACATACAATGCACTGATGCACAACCACTGATGTTTCCTGACCATGAGGACATGGGAATACCACCTCATCGGAGTCCGCACGTCTCTGATGATGACGAAACACAGGTGCCAACTGCTGCGTCTTTCTGCAGTGTGCAGACCGAACAGGAGGTCAGGGAGGAAGACTGTGTGGAAGACGATGCAGGGGACGATGAGGTCCTAGACCCCACATGGAATGAAGGTCATGCCACTGACTTTCATAGTTCAGCGGAAGAGGCAGTGGTAAGACCGAGCCAACAGCGTAGCAAAAGAGGGAGCACCGCCACCAGGGACCAAGCACCCCAAAGGCAGCTTCAAGGAGTTCCCTGGTATTGCACTTCTTTAAACAATGTGCTGACGACAAGACACGAGTGGTTTGCACGCTGTGCCATCAGAGCCTGAAGCGAGGCATTAACGTTCTGAACCTTAGCACAACCTGCATGACCAGGCATCTACATGCAAAGCATGAACTGCAGTGGAGTAAACACCTTAAAAGCAAGGAACTCACTCTGGCTCCCCCTGCTCCCTCTTCTGCTGCTTCCTCGGCCTCTTCCTCTGCCTCGGGAGGAACGTTGGCACCTACAGCCCACCAAACAGAGGATGTGCCACCGACACCACCACCTGCGTCACCAAACATCTCCACCATGTCACACGGCAGCGTTCAGCTCTCCATCTCACAAACCTTGGAGAGAAAGCGTAAATTCCCACCTAGCCACCCTTCGAGCCCTGGGCCTGAATGCAAGCATTTCTAAACTACTGGCCTTTTAAATGCTGTCATTCAGGCTTCTGGACACAGACAGCTTCAAACAGCTGATGTCCATGGCTTTCTCCAAGACATTGCTGCTCTCAAACACACACATACATTAGTCCTTAAAAGGACTTTTGAGTTTTTGAAAAGCTTTCTTAGAATAAAAACTGTGAATTTCGCTCCCTACATTGTCTTTCCCTTTCGAATCTCTGCTCTCCCTGACTATGACTGATCCGAGCACATGTCATCGGGTGCTATATATTGTTCGATGAAGCGTTCCGGCCAGCCAATCACTGTAATTCCAGTAGCTAACATGGCTACGGCATTACAGTGAAGGGCATTACTTAGCTCCATGTTTATTGGCTGCTAAGAAGGCGCCAAACGTGCGGGGAGGAGACTCCAGCATTGCGCCCGAGCATATGTGGTATTCAGCCAAGTACCGCCATGTGCAGAGCAAAGCGATACTCGAGCCGAACCGGTATTCGGCCAAGCATGCTCGCTCATCACTAATTTTCGCATGTTTGCCGAATCGCGAACGAGCAAAGTTCGCTGCAAAACCACCGCCGGGTTAACCGCAAGGCCACCTCTACCCCACAGTACCCCGTCTGGTTAATAGTGATTAAATTCCTTTTCTTATGGGGCATTACTGTCTTTAACCTCTAAAGGACACAAGAAGTACGGATGTCCGCTCCCTAAACATGGCGCAGGCTCCTGCCCGATGCGGGCGCCATAGCCGCGGGTGGCCACCTGTTTCTTGAAGCAGACGCCCGCGGCTCATGTCGGCGACCTGCAGCGATGCCAATCACAAACATTTAACCCTCTGATGTCGTGGTCAATCCTGACCACCACATCTGAGCGCGCACAAACCGAAAAATTTTACTTTCGGTTTGCTCTCCGGCTCCCCTGTGTGGCGATCCTAGGAGCCGAAGCATGCCTGCAGTAGTGAAGTCGCGAACATAAAATTTTCAGTTCGCGAACAGCGAACGCGAACTTCCGCAAATGTTCGCGAACAGGCGAACCGGGCGAACCGCCATAGACTTCAATAGACAGGCAAATTTTAAAAAAACCTAAGGGACTCTTTCTGGCCACAATAGTGATGGAAAAGTTGTTTCAAGGGACTAACACCTGGACTGTGGCATGCCGGAGGGGGATCCATGGCAAAACTCCCATGGAAAATTACGTAGTGGACGCAGAGTCGGGTTTTAATCCATAAAGGGCATAAATCAACTAACATTCCTAAATTGTTTGGAATAACATGCTTTAAAACATCCAGTGTGTGTATACGATCAGGTATGATGTTGTATCGATCAGGTAGTGTAAGGGTTACGCCCGATTCTCAGACATTGACAGACCAAACTCCTCTTTTAATGCACCACAAACAGTCCATTTGCACAACCGCAAACTCCCCATTTGCACAAGGTTGGATACCAAGCTAGCCACGTCCCGGTGATGTCATTGAAGGTTTCTTCCTCCACCCAGCCACGTACAACACCAAGGGTCCCCGAAGGTCAATTGAATTGATTTTTCGAACGGGAGATGGTTAAAAAACGCTGGCTCCCTCCCTTTGTTTTAATCCACGGTCACTGCTTCTGCGCCGTTCAATTTACTCTCACACCCGATATGAGTGGTATTTTCTGTAGTACTATTCTCATCAGTTTAATCCCTCTAACGTCCCCAATCTGGGGGCCATTTATTGAATAGATTTTTCGAACGGGAGATGGTTAAAAAATGCTGGCTCCCTCCACTCTGTTTTAAACCACGGTGACTGCGTCTGCGCCGTGCAATTTACTGTCACACCCGATATGAGTGGTATTTTCTGTAGTACTATTCTCATCAGTTTAATCCCTGTTACATCCCATATCAGGGATTGCCTTTGTGAAAAAAATTTAGGCCTGGTACCTTCGACTGCCTTCACAATGACAGACCAAACTCTCATACACCAAACTGAATTGATTTCAGGAACCGGGAGATGGAAAAAGCAGCTTGGTCGGTCCTCATACTCCCAAATTTGGGCACTGCGCGTGCACAGAGCAATGTGCTGTGACACCCTATATGAGTGGTGTCTTAACTAGTACTATTCCTATCAGCGGCGGGCGGGTGCATGGTAACTTGAGAGCAGGTGACCAAAGCTGAGCTGGAGGAAGATGGTGCGTCAAGGTTCTTAGCGGAAGCTGTTGAAGATTGGGTGTCCTGTCTAAGCCAGTCAACTACGTCCTCAGAATTTTTCGGGTTCAGGGTATGTGGCCTCTGAACACTAGGCATTATTCCAGGGACAGTGGAAATCACAGCACCACGACCACGACGGCCCCTGCGGGGTTGCCTGCCTCTGCCTGTCATTTTTTTTCGATAAGTGGTACTGTGCCACCCTGTATCAGTGGTGGGCACTGGCAGTGGGCACACTACAGTCTGTGGAAGTGGGCCTGACACACACTGGCAGCAGGCAAGCAACTGAAATCAGACTAATGTGTAAAAATTAAATGCCTTATTTATCGTCAAGCTACTGTGCCACCCGGTATCAGTGGTTGGCACTGGCAGTGGGCACACTACAGTCTGTGGAGGTGGGCCTGACACACACTGGCAGGAGGCAAGCAACTGAAATTAGACTAATGCGTAAAAATGAAATGCCTTATTTATCGGCAAGCTACTGTGCCACCCGGTATCAGTGGTTGGCACTGGCAGTGGGCACACTACAGTCAGTGGAAGTGGGCCTGACACGCACTGGCAGCAGGCAAGCAACTGAAATTAGACTAATGTGTAAAAATTAAATGCCTTTTTTTATGCAAAGTCCTGTGCCAGCCGGTATGAAAGGTGGGCACTGGCAGTGGGCACACTACAGTCACTGGAAGTCAGCCTGACACACACTGGCAGGCAACTAAACTTAGATTAAAGAGTAAAAATTGAATGCCTTTTTTTGATGCAAAGTCCTGTGCCACACGGGATGACGGGGTGGGCACTGGCAGTGGGCACACTACAGTCAGTGGAGGTCGGCCTGACACACACTAGCAGCAGGCAAGCAGCTGAAATTACACTAAAGTGTAAAAATGAAATGCCTATTTTGATGCAAAGTCCTCTGCCAGCCGGTATGAGTGGTAGGCACTGGCAGTGGGCACACTACAGTCACTGGAAGTCAGCCTGACACACACTGGCAGGCAACTAACCTTAGATTAAAGTGTAAAAATGAAATGCCTTTTTTTGATGCAAAGTCCTGTGCCACACGGGATGACAGGGGTGGGCACTGGCAGTGGGCACACTACAGTCAGTGGAAGTCGGCCTGACACACACTAGCAGCAGGCAAGCAGCTGAAATTACACTAAAGTGTAAAAATTAAATGCCTTTTTTGATGCAAAGTCCTGTGCCAGCCGGTATGAGTGGTGGGCACTGGCAGTGGGCACACTACAGTCACTGGAAGTCAGCCTGACACACACTGGCAGGCAACTAACCTTAGATTAAAGTGTGAAAATTAAATGCCTTTTTTTGATGCAAAGTCCTGTGCCACACGGGATGACAGGGGTGGGCACTGGCAGTGGGCACACTACAGTCTGTGGGCCTGCAGCTCCTCACACACAGGCAGGCCATGCAACTGCAATATGCATATAAAGGAAAAAAAAAGCAGACTAATGTTGCAGCCCTAAAAAGGGCTTTTTGGGGTGCTGTCAGGACGCTGTCCTTACAGCAGAGATCAGATGAGTCTTTCAGGACTGGAGTGGACACTGAATTCACTAGCCTAGCTATTGATTTCCCTTTTAAATCAGCAGCAATTACACTCTCCCTCCTCTCACTAAGACTGCAAATTCCAAATGAATCTAAAATGGATGCTGTGCAGGAGGTGGGAGGGTCTGGGAGGGAGGGTATGCTGCTGATTGGCTGGAATGTGTCTGCTGACTGTGAGGTACAGGGTCAAAGTTTGCTTAATGATGATGTATAGGGGGCGGACCGAACATCGCATATGTTCGACCGGCAGAGGCGAACGCGAACAAGCTATGTTCGCCGGAAACTGTTCGCCGGCGAATAGTTCGGGCCATCTCTAGCCTGCAGCAGCCTGGGTCTCTATGAATGAAACCCAGGATGCTGTATAGTATTTCCTATGGAGCCAAAGCCTGTAATAGGCTCCTTAGGAAGTATGTGATTTTCTCGTATATTCCAATGCTAGTGCATTGGAAAGTATGAGAATAGCAATCAGATCATTAATTGTTATAATTGCCTATGGGAACTATAGGAAAGTGTAAAAAAAATATAGAAAAAGTAAATAAAAAAAACATAAAAGTTCAAATCACCCCCCTTTTGTCAAAATGAAAATAAAATAAAAAGTAAAATTAAAAAAATACACATCATGGGTGCCACAATGTGCGAAAACACCCATACTATGAAAATATTAAAAAATATTGCCTATACGGTAAACAGAAAAACGGAAAAAAGCATCCAAATGGCTGATTCGCTATTTTTGAACGCTTCATTTCCTAAAAAAATTTTTTTTTATAAAAGGTGATCAAAAAGTCATACACCCCAAAATGGTATCAATAAAAAGATCAGATTACAATGCAAAAATCGAACCCCCATACAGCTCTGTACACATAATTACAAAAAAGTTATAGGGGTCAAAATATGGCGACAAAAAAGCAAAACTGATTTTTTTCCCACTTTTTAAATTTTTTTTCACTATCAAAACGCAAAAATATAGCCATGTGAACCGATAAATAAAAAAGTTATGGCTCTGGGAAGGCAGGGAGTGCAAAACGAAAAGCAAAAAAAAAAAAAAACACCTCCGGTCCTTAAGGGGTTAATTGACAGTATATAAGAATTATTATACACCTAAGGTTATGTGGGTTACATTAGACTCTACAAGAAGCTAAGTGTCGCGATGGAAATCATTTTAACTCACAAATAAGCTGTCTTATACTAAGAATGTCCTTTGTTGCCTATAGCAGCCAATCAGAGCTCATATTAATGACCTGTAGAGAAATAGAAGCTGAGCTGTGATTGGTTGCTATACGCAAACTGATGAATATCCAGGCTAACTGCCACAACAGCCAACAGACAATGGCTCCTGGAGTTTGGTGGTTAGGTTACAAAGTGTATTTTTTGTCAAATAATTGGAAAGCACGGTTGAAAAATTCCACTCAAAACATAGTCTATGACGTTCCCTGAGTCACAAGAGGCGGCAATGTAAAATTTTTGGATTGTAAAAGCCACGGTGCTGATTCCTTCAGCGGACATACATACATACAGCTTTATATATTAGATAGTATAATAATATAGTTATGATTATAGTTACTCCTCTGTCCAAGAAGTTCTTGAGGCAAATCCAAGTGATTGTTAAGAACAAGATAAAGGAAAACATGATAAATATTCTTCATAGGTTCATTCGTATGTGGGAAAACATTATGTAAATGTTACAAAAACCTCTTGTTATTTCTCTCTTTCTCTTGTTCAGTTCTGCAGCGATTTCGAAGCTTTCAACCCAATGGTCTGGTCTGTCCATCCTGCTCTTCTAAACGCTCTACCCGGTGCTGCACTTCAGATACTGTACAATGCAGAGGCAATGAGACCATGTGTGCTTACCGTTATAGAATAAGAACAGGTATCAAACATTGTTTCTTTTTCTATTAATTTTTCCCTATTTTAAGGGGAACCTGTCATGTTAACAGTTGGTAAGAAGTTGAGGCAGCACTGCAATAAATAATCCCAAATTTGTGTTTGTTTTGCAAATTACAAATACGGATCCAACAGATGTGCAGAGGAGCTGAGCTGATATATACTTTTATGGGAAATATTTAGTATCACTTATAATTGATTTGTTTATATATCCGTGCTGATTCTGGGCCTCGGAGTCAAGGAGGCGGTCCTATTGGTGATTGACAGCCTTTCCTCTATGACTGTGTATAGAGAGATAGCTGTCAGTCACTGATAGGACCGCCTCCTGGACTAAGCACAGCATGAGTAAGAATTACAATGAATGAAATGTATTACACTGAATCTTTTCCCAGAAATCTATATATCAGTCTGCTCAGCTCCTCCTGCTCTATCACAGGCTGCCTGGCGATTATTTAGTATTTTCAGGGTGACGGGTTCTCTTTAAGTCCTCTAGATGAGATTTTTTTTTTCAAAGTTTACCCTTAACACATTAAATACAGGACATCATGGTAGCTAACTTGACATTGACACTTAATACAATAAAAGATAAAGACAAATCACAGCAGGAAAAAGATATCTCTTGAGTTCTTGTGCTTTTTATTTAGCAGACGTACAATGACATACGGCAGTACATGTGTGTAGACGTTTTCGGCTGGGATAGCCTTCATCAGACACTACAATCAAATGATAGATAACATTCAGTAAAATGTCACATCATATTATAATTGTATGAATAAATATAATACTGGGGTCGACAGACAGTATATTGTAATCGTATTTAAAAAAAGTCACATTTTATCTAGTGGTCAATCATTTCATCTTGTAATACATTCTTTATATCCATCTAAGTATCACTGAATATAAGAGGTAGGCGACAGGCATATGTAATAAGGAGCAACAAATAGACATCATGAGGGCCTCTATATAACAGCTTTTTCTTTTAAGAAGTTATACACCGCTTACATGGCTGTCTGGCACACCTATCTGTCAAATGGTACCCTTGTCATTTTATTCTGACTTTTACCAGCAGGAAAAACACAGTTTAATCCATATGCAAATGAGGGCTCACAAGTGCCCGGGGGCAGCGCTCGGTGTGTAGGTGCCCAGGCTGCTCTGCCTTCTTTTTACATTACTTCTCCCCAACCTCTCCCCAGCCTCTCCCTGCTCTGCAAGTCCCTTGCGTCATCCACAGGACCGACCGAGATCCCCTATGCCCATTGTGGGCACGGCATCGCTACATGTAGTGCGCATGCGCCGGCCTCCAGTCTTCCTTTCTGCTTCTGGTCTGCCCCCTCGTCAATGGTTTTGCGTCATTTGCTGGTGCATATGCACTACATGTAGCGATGACATGACCACAATGGGCATCACAGTGCGCATGCCCGGGCCGTCGGTGCACTGCGCACACGCGGGATCTCGGTCGGTCCTGTGGATGATGCTAGGGACTTGCAGGGCAGGCCAAGGAAGAGGCTTGAGAGGAGTAATGTAGAAAGAAAGCAGAGCAGCCATGACACCTACACACTGAACGCTGCCCCCGGGCACTTGTGAGCCCTCATTTGCATATGGATTAAACTGCGTTTTTCCTGCTGGTGAAAGTCAGAAGAAAATGACATGGGTATCATTTTAATCAGGGATAGGTGTGCTAGAGAGCCATGTGTATAATGTCATATTTTGGTGACAGACTCTCTTTAAAAAAGCAATCACAAAGCAGGACTAGGCAAAAAAACTATCCTCAGAAGAGTAGACTTGCAGACAGTCCTGTCTAGTGTGTTGCAAATGGGTCCAAATTATAAGGCACACGATCAACATGCGGTATTTGGCTCATCGAGACTGCACCAAAAATTCTGGGGCAAATAAAGTAAGCTTCTCTGTGCCCATACAATATATCTCCCCTAATCTTTATATATGAGTTCTAAGATTGTAGTAAGTGAGAATAATTATGTGTATCTTTGCAGGATCATCCTCATATTCCTCATCTGAACGGGGGTGCGCAACGCAATCCTTCTGTGGTAGTGGTAACTTTTTAAAACACTCTGGGTCAACATCGGTTTCTCGAAAGACTATGTGCACCAAGGCACAAGCGACCATTAATGTGCAGCAACTCCCGCCGATGTGTCTCCCCTAGTGATGTTAATGCTTCACTAAAAAAGAAACAACAAGGTTAAGAAGGAGGAATTATTTCTATGTTCTCCAAATCATTGTCCTTTTGTTTCTAATAAACATTGACTGGAAAATACCTGACTGGAAATGTATTTAAGTCTCTTGTTATTTAACATTCAAGACTTTGTGAAATGAGCCCCTCAACACTTTCAAAATAGGAAAAAATATCTATTCTCATATTTTATCTTACACCTCAAGTCCACAAGCAGCGCATTAACCACTTAACCCCTTCTATCCCGGGACAGTTTTCACCTTCCTGCCCAGGCCATTTTTTGCAAATCCGACACGTGTCACTTTATGTGGTAATAGCTTTGGAACGCTTTTACTTATCCAAGCCATTCTAAGATTGTTTTCTCGTTACACATTGTACTCCATGATAGTCATAAATTTAAATCAATATATTTCACATTTAAAATTTCTCTACTATAAAAGATAATGTACCTCATACAATAGTTATTACTTTACATTCCCCATATGTCTACTTCATGTTTGGATAGTTTTGAATATGACATTTTATTTGGGGACGTTAGAAGTCTTAGAAGTTTACTGTAAGTTTACTGTAAGTTTACAGTATCAGTACTGTTCTGAAGTCACATTCTGAGGCTTACAGAAAAGAAACCACCAAAAAATGACCCTATTTTAGAAACTACACCCTCAAGGTATTCAAAACTAATTTTGCAAACTTTGTTAACCCTTTAGGTGTTCAACAAGAATTAATGGAAAATGGAGATGAAATTTCAGAATTTCACTTTTTTGGCAGATTTTACATTTTAATCATTTTTTTTTCCAGTAGCAAAGCAAGGGTTAACAGCCAAACAAAACTCTATATTTATTACCCTGATTCTGCAGTTTACAGAAATACCCCACAAGTGGTCGTAAACTGCTGTTTGGCCACACGGCAGGGCGCAGAAGGAAAGGAACGCCATATGGTTTTTAGTAGGCAGATTTAGCTGAACTGGTTTTTAGATGCCATGTCACATTTAAAGACCCCCTGATGCCACCCTACAGTAGAAACTCAAAAAAGTGACCACATTTTGAAAACTACGGGATAAAGTGCCAATTTTATTGGGGTACATACATATGACTTTTAATTGCTCTACATAACATTTTTTGTCAGGCAAGGTAACAAAAAAATGGATGTTTTGGCACTGTTTTTATTTTTTATTTTTTACAACATTCATCTGACAGGGTAGATCATGTGCTATTTTTATAGAGCTGGTTGTTACGGATGCAATTTTACTTAAATATTTCTACTTTCTATGTTTGTTTGCTTCAGTTTTACATAATAAAGCATTTTTGAAATGCCCTATTTTTATTTTTACGCCGATCGTCTTGTGCTCGTTTTTTGCTGGAAGAGTTGACGTTTTAATTGGTACCATTTTTGGGTATATATGATTTTTTGTTTATTCATTATTACACTTTATGGGGCAAGGGGACCAAAAAATTGGTTGTTTTGGCACAGTGTTTATTTATTTATTTTTCCAGCGTTCACCGGAGGGGTTAAGTCATGTGATATTTTTAGAGAGCAGATCATTACAGACGTGGCAATACCTAATATGTCTACTTTTTCTTATTTATTTAAGTTTTACACAATAATAGCATTTTTGAAACAGAAATAATGATGTTTTAGTGTCTCCATAGTCTGAGAGCCATAGCTTTTTTATTTTTTAACAGATTGTCTTAGTTATGGCATCATTTTTTGGGGGATGAGGTGACGGTTTGATTGGTACTATTTTAGGGGGCATATGTCTTTTTGATCACTTGCTGTTGCAATTTTTGTGATGTACGGTGACAAAAATGACTTTTTTTTTTACACAGTTTTAATTATATTTTTTTTTTGCGTTCATCTGAGGGGTAAGGTCATGTGATCGACCGGCTCTATAAACATATCACATGACCTAACTCCTCAGAGGAACGCCATAAAAATAAAAAAATAAAAACTGTGCTTAATAAACCATTTTTTTGTCACCTTACATCACTAAAAGTGCAACACCAAGCGATAAAAAAGGCGTATGCCCCCCCAATATAGTAACAATATAACCGTAACCTCATCCCGCAAAAAATGAGCCCCTACCTAATACAATCGCTCAAAAAATTTAAAAAAACTATAGCTCTCAGACTATGGAGACACTAAAATATGATTTTTTTTTTTTTTGTTTCATAGAAACATAGAAACATAGAATGTGTCGGCAGATAAGAACCATTTGGCCCATCTAGTCTGCCCATTATACTGAATACTATGAATAGCCCCAGGCCCTATCTTATATGAAGGATAGCCTTATGCCTATCCCATGCATGCTTAAACTCCTTCACTGTATTTGCAGCTACCACTTCTGCAGGAAGGCTATTCCATGCGTCCACTACTCCCTCAGTAAAGTAATTCTTCCTGATATTACTTTTAAACCTTTGCCCCTCTAATTTAAAACTATGTCCTCTTGTAGCAGTTTTTCTTCTTTTAAATATTCTCTCCTCTTTTACCGTGATGATTCCCTTTATGTATTTAAAAGTTTCTATCATATCCCCTCTGTCTCTTCTTACTTCCAAGCTATACATGTTAAGGTCCTTTAACCTTTCCTGGTAAGTTTTGTCCTGCAATCCATGTACTAGTTTAGTAGCTCTTCTCTGAACTCTCTCCAAAGTTTCAATATCCTTCTGCAGATCTGGTCTCCAGTACTGCACACAATACTCCAAATGAGGTCTCCCTAGTGCTCTGTAGAGCGGCACGAGCACCTCCCTCTTTCTACTGTTAATGCCTCTCCCTATACACCCAAGCATTCTGCTGGCATTACCTGCTGCTCTATGACATTGTCTGCCCACCTTTAGGTCGTCTGATATAATGACCCCTAAATCCCTTTCCTCAGATACTGAGGTTAGTACTGTATTACTGATTTTATATTCTGCTCTTGGGTTTTTACGCCCCAGGTGCATTATCTTGAGCTTATCAACATTAAATTTTAGTTGCCAGAATTTTGACCATTCCTCTAGTTTTCCTAAATCCTTTTCCATTTGGTGTATCCCTCCAGGAACATCAACCCTGTTACAAACCTTTGAGTCATCAGCAAAAAGACACACCTTACCATTGAGGTCTTCTGCAATTTCGCTGATAAATATATTAAACAATATGGGTCCCAGAACAGATCCCTGAGGTACCCCACTTGTAAAAATACCATGGTCTGAATATACTCCATTGACTACAACCCTCTGTTTTCTGTCCTTCAGCCACTGCCTAATCCATTCAACAATATGTGAGCCCAAGCTCAAAGACTGCAGTTTATTGATAAGCCTTCTATGTGGGACAGTATCAAAAGCCTTACTAAAGTCCAGATAAGCGATGTCTACTGCACCTCCGCCATCTATTATTTTAGTCACCCAATCAAAAAAGTCAATAAGATTAGTTTGACATGATCTCCCTGAAGTAAACCCATGCTGTTTTTTATCAATCAACCCATGGGTTTTTAGATGTTCCACAATCCTCTCCTTGAGTATGGTTTCCATTAATTTCCCCACTATTGATGTCAGGCTTACTGGCCTATAGTTGCCCGATTCCTCTCTACTACCTTTCTTGTGAATTGGCACAACGTTTGCTAATTTCCAATCTTCTGGGGTGACACCTGTTACCAGTGATTGGTTAAATAAATCTGTTAATGGTTCTGCTAGTACACCTCTAAGCTCTTTTATTAGCTTTGGGTGTATCCCATCAGGCCCCTGTGATTTATTTGTATTAATTTTAGACAGCCGACTTAGAACCTCTTCCTCTGTAAAGACACATGCATCAAAGGATTCATTAGTCTTCCTCCCTAACTGAGGTCCTTCTCCTTCATTTTCCTTTGTAAAAACTGAACAGAAGTATTCATTGAGGCAGTCAGCTAGTTCTTTATCCTCTTCCATATACCTTCCTTCTTTTGTTTTTAATTTGGTAATTCCTTTATTTAATTTCCTTTTTTCATTTATGTATCTGAAGAATGTCTTATCACCTTTTTTCACTGACTGAGCTAATTTCTCTTCTGCCTGAGCTTTAGAAGCTCTTATAACTTGCTTGGCCTCTCTCTGCCTCATCTTATAGATTTCCGGTCATCCTCGTTTTGGGTGTTTTTATACTTACTAAATGCCATCTTTTTGTTTTTAATAATTTTGGCCACTAATTTTGGCCAATAATTACCACAGTGGTCTCTTCCTTTTTTTGCTTTTACTGACAAGCCTAATGCACTTTTCTGTTGCCTTCAATAGTGCCACTTTTAAGTAGTTCCATTTCTCTTGGACTCCATTGAAATTGTTCCAGTCTGATAGGGACTCGTATACCACTGATCTCATTTTAGAAAAGTCTGTTTTCCGAAAATCTAAAACTTTTGTTTTTGTGTGGAGTGACTCAGTCACTGTACTTATAGTAAACCACACTGACTGGTGATCACTGGATCCTAAGCTTTCCCCTACAGTAATATCAGATACCAAATTGCCATTTGTGAATACCAAATCTAAAATGGCCTCCTTCCGGGTTGGCTCCTCAACTACTTGCTGTAGAGATAATCCCAGTAGGGAATTTAGAACGTCTGTACTCCTGGCAGAACTAGCTATTTTGGTTTTCCAGTTTATATTAGTTTATTATTTGGTAACATTTCTGCCATTTTCTGCTTATAAAGAAAGTAGCGTGGCCACCCAGTACAGGTCGTTCTCCTTCATCCTTTTTATACAAGGGTCCCTCAACAGACATGACAGCATGAAAGACCCCATTTGCACAAGGTTGGATGCCGAGCTACTCATTTCCCGTTCTTCGTCCTCACTGATGTCATTGACGGTCTGTTCTTCCCCCTAGCCAAATACAACGTTGACGGCTTTTTCTTGTTGGAGCAAGCGGTCGAACATTAGGAGTGTTGAATTCCAACGTGTCGGGCTGACGCAAATCAAGCGCCTCACTGGCATGTTGTTTCGCCGCTGAATATCGCAAAAGTGCACCATGGCCGTGTAGGAACGCCTGAAATGGCGATACACCTTCCTGGCCTGCTTAAGGATGTCCTGTAAGCCTGGGTACTTAGACACAAAACGTTGTACGATGAGATTCAACACATGTGCCATGCACGGCACATGTGACAACTTGCCCAAATTCACTGCCGACAACAAATTTGTTCCATTGTCACACACCACTTTGCCGATCTCCAGTTGGTGCGGGATTAGCCACTGATCCACCTGTGCGTTCAGGGCGGACAGGAGTGCTGGTCCTGTGTGGCTCTCTGCTTTCAGGCAAGTCAACCCCAAGACAGCGTGACACTGTCGTATCCGGGATGTGGAATAGCCCCTGGGGAGCTGGGGGCATTCAGTTGTTGTGCAGCCAGACGCCGCAGCAGAAAAGGACTCAGCCGAGGAGCATATCGAAGAGGATGGAGTAGGAGGAGTAAAGGAGGTGGCAGTAGGCCTGCCTGCAAGTCGTGGCGGTATCACCAACTCTGCTGCGGAGCCACGCATTCCATGCTTGTCAATAGAGATGAGCGAACACCTAGATGTTCGGGTTCGAGAAGTTCGGCCAAACTTCCCGAAAATGTTCGGGTTTGGGATCCGAACTCGACCCGAACTTTATCCCGAACCTGAACCCCATTGAAGTCAATGGGGACCCGAACTTTTAGGCACTAAAAAAGGCTGTAAAATAGTCCAGGAACGGGCTAGAGGGCTGCCAAAGGCAGCAAAATGTAGGTAAATCCCCTGCAAACAAATGTGGATAGGGAAATTAATTAAAATAAAATAAAATAAATAAAATTTAACCAATATCAATTGGAGAGAGGTCCCACTGCCAGGAATCATGTGTCATATTACTCAACACTGGAGAAGGCCACTTTCAGTTATTTAGGCCCCAGCACCCGGTCAGAGGAGAGAGGTCCCACAGCAAGGAATCATGCGTCATATCAACCACCACTGGAGAAGGCCATTTTCAGTTATTTAGGCCCCAGCCCCCAGTCAGAGGAGAGAGGTCACACAGCAAGGAATCATGCGTCATATCAACCACCACCGGAGAAGGCCACTCTCAGTTATTTCGGCCAGCACCCAGATCGAAGAGAGAGGTCCCACAGCAAGAAATCATGCGTCTTATCACCCACCACTGGAGAAGGCCACTTTCAGTTATTTCGGCCCAGCACCCAGACCGAGGATACAGGTCCCACAGCAAGGAATCATGCATCATATCACCCACCACTGGAGAAGGCCACTTTCAGTTATTTAGGCCCAGCACCAAGACAGAGGATACAGGTCCCACAGCAAGGAATAAGGCGTTATATCAGCCACCACTGGAGAAGGCCACTTTCAGTTATTTTGGCCCAGCACCCAGACCGAGGATACAGGTTCCACAGCAAGGAATCATGCGTCATATCACCCACCACTGGAGAAGGCCACTTTCAGTTATTTCGGCCCCAGCACCCAGATCGAGGAGAGAGGTCCACAGCAAGGAATCATGCGTCATATCACCAACCACTGGAGAAGGCCACTTTCAGTTATTTCGGCCCCAGCACCCAGACCAGAGCATAGAGGTCCCACAGCAAAGAATCATGCGTCATATCACCCACCACTGGAGAAGGCCACTTTCAGTTATTTCGGCCAGCACCCAGACCGAGGAGAGAGGTCCCACAGCAAGGAATCATGCGTCATATCACCCACCACTGGAGAAGGCCACTTTCAGTTATTTCGGTCCAGCACCCAGACCGAGGATACAGGTCCCACAGCAAGGAATCATGCGTCATATGACCCACCACTGGAGAAGGCCACTTTCAGTTATTTAGGCCCAGCACCCAGACCGAGGATACAGGTCCCACAGCAAGGAATAAGGTGTCATATCACCCACCACTGGAGAAGGCCACTTTCAGTTATTTTGGCCAGCACCCAGACCGAGGAGAGAGGTCCCACAGCAAGGAATCATGCGTCATATCACCAACCACTGGAGAAGGCCACTTTCAGTTATTTCGGCCCAGCACCCAGACCGAGCATACAGGTCCCACAGCAAGGAATCATGTGTCATATCACCCACCACTGGAGAAGGCCACTTTCAGTTATTTCGGCCCAGCACCCAGACCGAGCATACAAGTTCCACAGCAAGGAATCATGCGTCATATCACCCACCACTGGAGAAGGCCACTTTCAGTTATTTCGGCCCAGCACCCAGACCGAGGATACAAGTTCCACAGCAAGGAATCATGCGTCATATCACCCACCACTGGAGAAGGCCACTTTCAGTTATTTCGGCCCCAGCACCCAGATAGAGGAGAGAGGTCCCACAGCAAGGAATCATGCTTCATATCACCCACCACTGGAGAAGGCCACTTTCAGTTATTTAGGCCCAGCACCCAGACCGAGGATACAGGTCCCACAGCAAGGAATAAGGTGTCATATCACCCACCACTGGAGAAGGCCACTTTCAGTTATTTCGGCCAGCACCCAGACCGAGGAGAGAGGTCCCACAGCAAGGAATCATGCGTCATATCACCAACCACTGGAGAAGGCCACTTTCAGTTATTTCGGCCCAGCACCCAGACCGAGCATACAGGTCCCACAGCAAGGAATCATGTGTCATATCACCCACCACTGGAGAAGGCCACTTTCAGTTATTTCGGCCCAGCACCCAGACCGAGGATACAAGTTCCACAGCAAGGAATCATGCGTCATATCACCCACCACTGGAGAAGGCCACTTTCAGTTATTTCGGCCCCAGCACCCAGATAGAGGAGAGAGGTCCCACAGAAAGGAATCATGCTTCATATCACCCACCACTGGAGAAGGCCACTTTCAGTTATTTAGGCCCAGCACCCAGACCGAGGATACAGGTCCCACAGCAAGGAATAAGGCGTAATATCACCCACCACTGGAGAAGGCCACTTTCAGTTATTTCGGCAAGCACCCAGACCGAGGAGAGAGGTCCCACAGCAAGGAATCATGCGTCATATCACCCACCACTGGAGAAGGCCACTTTCAGTTATTTCGGCCCAGTACCCAGACCGAGGATACAGGTCCCACAGCAAGGAATCATGCGTCATATCACCCACCACTGCAAAAGGCCACATTCAGTTATTTCGGCCAGCACCCAGACCGAGGAGAGAGGTCCCACAGCAAGGAATCATGCGTCATATCACCCACCACTGGAGAAGGCCACTTTCAGTTATTTCGGCCCAGCACCCAGACCGAGGATACAGGTCCCACAGCAAGGAATCATGCATCATATCACCCACCACTGGAGAAGGCCACTTTCAGTTATTTTGGCCCAGCACCAAGACAGAGGATACAGGTCCCACAGCAAGGAATAAGGCGTTATATCAGCCACCACTGGAGAAGGCCACTTTCAGTTATTTTGGCCCAGCACCCAGACCGAGGATACAGGTTCCACAGCAAGGAATCATGCGTCATATCACCCACCACTGGAGAAGGCCACTTTCAGTTATTTCGGCCCCAGCACCCAGACCGAGGAGAGAGGTCCCACAGCAAGGAATCATGCGTCATATCACCAACCACTGGAGAAGGCCACTTTCAGTTATTTCGGCCCAGCACCCAGACCGAGCATACAGGTCCCACAGCAAGGAATCATGTGTCATATCACCCACCACTGGAGAAGGCCACTTTCAGTTATTTCGGCAAGCACCCAGACCGAGGAGAGAGGTCCCACAGCAAGGAATCATGCGTCATATCACCCACCACTGGAGAAGGCCACTTTCAGTTATTTCGGCCCAGCACCCAGACCGAGGATACAGGTCCCACAGCAAGGAATCATGCGTGATATGACCCACCACTGGAGAAGGCCACTTTCAGTTATTTAGGCCCAGCACCCAGACCGAGGATACAGGTCCCACAGCAAGGAATAAGGTGTCATATCACCCACCACTGGAGAAGGCCACTTTCAGTTATTTCGGCCAGCACCCAGACCGAGGAGAGAGGTCCCACAGCAAGGAATCATGCGTCATATCACCAACCACTGGAGAAGGCCACTTTCAGTTATTTCGGCCCAGCACCCAGACCGAGCATACAGGTCCCACAGCAAGGAATCATGTGTCATATCACCCACCACTGGAGAAGGCCACTTTCAGTTATTTCGGCCCAGCACCCAGACCGAGGATACAAGTTCCACAGCAAGGAATCATGCGTCATATCACCCACCACTGGAGAAGGCCACTTTCAGTTATTTCGGCCCAGCACCCAGACCGAGGATACAGGTTCCACAGCAAGGAATCATGCGTCATATCACCCACCACTGAGAAGGCCACTTTCAGTTATTTCGGCCCAGCACCCAGATCGAGGAGAGAGGTCCCACAGCAAGGAATCATGCGTCATATCACCCACCACTGGAGAAGGCCACTTTCAGTTATTTCGGCCCAGTACCCAGACCGAGGATACAGGTCCCACAGCAAGGAATCATGCGTCATATCTCCCACCACTGGAAAAGGCCACATTCAGTTATTTCGGCCAGCACCCAGACCGAGGAGAGAGGTCCCACAGCAAGGAATCATGTGTCATATCACCCACCACTGGAGAAGGCCACTTTCAGTTATTTCGGCCCATTACCCAGACCGAGGATACAGGTCCCACAGCAAGGAATCATGCGTCATATCACCCACCACTGGAAAAGGCCACATTCAGTTATTTCGGCCAGCACCCAGACCGAGGAGAGAGGTCCCACAGCAAGGAATCATGTGTCATATCACCCACCACTGGAGAAGGCCACTTTCAGTTATTTCGGCCAGCACCCAGACCGAGGAGAGTGGTCCCACAGCAAGGAATCATGCGTCATATCAACCACCACCGGAGAAGGCCACTCTCAGTTATTTCGGCCCAGCACCCAGACAGAGGAGAGGTTCATTCAACTTTGGGCCGCAAGATCATGGTAAAGTTAAAAAAATGAGGATTCAATAAAGAAGTTCCCCGGAGTACAAGAATACATGGTTGAGGGGGAGGCAGTTATAAATGTCTATTCTGCACAAGGGAGTGACAGGTCCTGTGGGATCCATGCCTGGTTCATTCTTATGAACGTCAGCATTGTCCACGTTGGCTGTGGACAGGCGACTGCGTTTGTCAGTAATGACGCCCCCTGCCGTGCTGAATACACGTTCAGACAAAACGCTGGCCGCCGGGCAGGCCAGCACCTCCAAGGCATAAAATGCTAACTCTGGCCACGTGGACAATTTGGAGACCCAGAAGTTGAATAGGGCCGAACCATCAGTCAGTACGTGGAGGGGTGAGCAGACGTACTGTTTAACCATGTTAGTAAAATGCTGGCTCCTGCTAACACTTTCCGTATCAGGTGGTGGTGCAGTTAGCTGTGGCGTGGAGACAAAACTTTTCCACAATTTTGCCATGCTAACCCTGCCCTTAGAGGAGCTGGCCGTGACACAGCTGCATTGGCGACCTCTTGCTCCTCCTCTGCCTTCGCCTCGGGCTTCCACCTGTTCCCCTGTGACATTTGGGAATGCTCTCAGGAGCGCCTCTACCAGCGTGCGCTTGTACTCGCGCATCTTCCTATCACGCTCCAGTGCAGAAAGTAAGGTGGGCACATTTTCTTTGTACCGGGGATCCAGCAGGGTGGCAACCCAGTAGTCCGCACATGTTAAAATGTGGGCAACTCTGCTGTCGTTGCGCAGGCACTGCAGCATGTAGTCGCTCATGTGTGACAGGCTCCCCAGAGGTAAGGACAAGCTGTCCTTTGTGGGAGGCGTATCGTCATCGTCCTCTGTATCCCCCCAGCCACGCACCAGTAATGGACCTGAGCTGTGTCGGGTGCCACCCCGCTGTGAACCTGCTTCATTCTCATCCTCCTCCACCTCCTCCTCATCCTCCTCGTCCTCTAGTAGTGGGCCCTGGCTGGCCACATTTGTACCTGGCCTCTGCTGTTGCAAAAAAAATCCCTCTGAGCCACTTCTAACAGACTGGCCTGAAAGTGATAAAAATGACCCCTCCTCCTCCTCCTCCTCCTGGGTCACCTCCTCTTCCATCATCGCCCTAAGCGTTTTCTCAAGGAGACATAGAAGAGGTATTGTAACGCTGATAACGGTGTCATCGCCACTGGCCATGTTGGTGGAGTACTCGAAACAGCGCAACAGGGCACACAGGTCTCGCATGGAGGACCAATCATTGGTGGTGAAGTGGTGCTGTTCCGCATTGCGACTGACGCGTGCTTGCTGCAGCTGAAACTCCACTATGGCCTGCTGTTGCTCGCACAGTCTCTCCAGCATGTGCAAGGCGGAGTTCCACCTGGTGGGCAAGTCGCATATGAGGCGGTGAGCGGGAAGGCCGAAGTTCCGCTGTAGCGCAGACAGGCGAGCAGCGGCAGGATGTGAACGCCGGAAGCGCGCACAGACGGCCCTCACTTTATGCAGCAGCTCTGACATGTCGGGGTAGTTGTGAATGAACTTCTGCACCACCAAATTCAGCACATGCGCCAGGCAAGGGATGTGCGTCAAACCGGCTAGTCCCAGAGCTTTCGCCCATTATCGCACACCACCAGGCCGGGCTTGAGGCCCACCGGCAGAAACCACTCATCGGTCTGTTGTTCAATACCCCGCCACAACTCCTGCGCGGTGTGGGGCCTGTCCCCCAAACATATGAGTTTCAGAATGGCCTGCTGACGTTTACCCCGGGCTGTGCTGAAGTTGGTGGTGAAGGTGTGTGGCTGACTGGATGAGCTGGTGGAAGCAGAGGAGGAGGAAGCCGAGTAGGAGGAGGAGGCTACAGGAGGCAAAGAATGATGCCCTGCGATCCTTGGCGGCAGAAGGACGTGCGCCAAGGAACTCTCCGCCTGGGGACCAGCCGCCACTACATTTACCCAGTGTGCAGTTAGGGAGATATAGCGTCCCTGGCCGTGCTTACTGGTCCACATATCTGTGGTTAGGTGGACCTTGCCACAGATGGCGTTGCGCAGATGACACATGATTTTATCGGATACTTGGTTGTGCAGGGAAGGCACGGCTGTCTTGGAGAAGTAGTGGCGGCTGGGAACAACATACTGTGGGACAGCCATGGACATCAGCTGTTTGAAGCTGTCTGTGTCCACCAACCTGAATGACAGCATTTCAAAGGCCAGTAGTTTAGAAATTCTGGCATTCAGGCCCAGGGCTGGCTAGGTGGGAATTTACGCTTTCTCTCCAAGGTTTGTGAGATGGAGAGCTGAACTCTGCCGTGTGACATGGTGGATATGCTTGGTGACGCAGGTGGTGTTGTCGGTGGCACATCCTCTGTTTGGTGGGCGGCAGGTGCCAACATTCCTCCCGAGGCGGAGGAAGAGGCCGAGGCAGCAGCAGAAGAGGGAGCAGGGGGAGCCAGAGTGAGTTCCTTGCTTTTAAGGTGTTTACTCCACTGCAGTTCATGCTTTGAATGTAGATGCCTGGTCATGCAGGTTGTGCTAAGGTTCAGAACGTTAATGCCTCGCTTCAGGATCTGATGGCACAGCGTGCAAACCACTCGGGTCTTTTCGTCAGCACATTGTTTAAAGAAGTGCCATGCCAGGGAACTCCTTGAAGTTGCCTTTGGGGTGCTCGGTCCCTGGTGGCGGTGGCCAGTAGCAGGCGAACTCTCTTGGTGGCGGCTGGTCTGCTTTTGCCCCCTGCTCCCTCTTTTGCTACGCTGTTGGCTCGGTCTCACCACTGCCTCTTCCTCTGAACTATGTAAGTCAGTGGCACGACCTTCATTCCATGTCGGGTCTACGACCTCATAGTCCCCTGCATCGTCTTCCACACAGTCCTTCTCCCTGACCTCCTGTTTGGTCTGCACACTGCAGAAAGACGCAGCAGTTGGCACCTGTGTTTCGTCATCATCATAGACGTGCGTACTCCAATGAGGTGGTATTCCCATGTCCTCATCATCAGGAAACATCAGTGGTTGTGCATCAGTGCATTCTATGTCTTCCACCACTGGGGAAGGGCTAGGTGGATTCCCTTGGGAAACCCTGCCAGCAGAGTCTTCAAATAGCATAAGAGACTGCTGCATAACTTGAGGCTCAGACAGTTTCCCTGATATGCATGGGAGTGATGTGACAGACTGATGGGCTTGGTTTTCAGGTGCCACCTGTGCGCTTTCAGCAGAAGACTGGGTGGGAGATAATGTTGTGAACATGCTGGATCCACTGTCGGCCACCCAATTGACTAGCGCCTATACCTGCTCAGGCCTTATCATCCTTAGAACGGCATTGGGCCCCACCAAATATCGCTGTAAATTCTGGCGGGTACTGGAACCTGAGGTAGTTGGTTCACTAGGACGTTTGGCTGTGGCAGAATGGCCACGTCCTCTCCCAGCACCAGAGGGTACACTAACACCACCACGACCGCGTCCGCGTCCCTTACTAGATGTTTTCCTCATTATTACCGTTCACCAAGCACCACAATAAGGAAAAAAATATTTGGCCCAATGTATTGATTTCAAATTCAGGCCTTTTTTCACAGGCACCTAACACTATCTGCCTATTTGTTTATGTAGAGTATTACACTAATCCAGGCACAGCAGTAACCACTGATTTAGGGGAATATCTCTTTTAGGGCTAGTATTTAGGCCCTGGATAAAAGGTATCCTTTTATGGAAAGATTTACAATTGGCCTGCAACAGCTGGGATAACAGATTCAGGTTATTGCTATTTTGGCAATTGAATGTCACCCCAGAACAAAATATATGTTTTTGCGGACACTATGAATCCTGGCCTGCAACAGCTGGGACACCAGATTCAGGGTATTGCTATTTTGGCAATTGAATTTCACCCCAGAACAAAATATATGTTTTTGCGGACACTATGAATCCTGGCCTGCAACAGCTGGGACACCAGATTCAGGGTATTGCTATTTTGGCAATTGAATTTCACCACAAAACAAAATATATGTTTTGACGGACACTATGAAATGTGGCCTGCAACAGCTGGGACACCAGATTCAGGGTATTGCTATTTTGGAAATTGAATGTCACCCCAGAACAAAATATTTGTTTTGGCGGACACTTTGAATCCTGGCCTGCAACAGCTGGGACACTAGATTCAGGGTATTGCTATTTTGGCAATTGAATTTCACCCCAGAACAAAATATATGTTTTTGCAGACACTATGAATCCTGGCCTGCAACAGCTCGGACGCCAGATTCAGGGTATTGCTATTTTGGCAATTGAATTTCACCCCAGAACAAAATATATGTTTTTGCAGAAACTCTGAATCCTGGCCTGCAACAGCTGGGACACCAGATTCAGGGTATTGCTATTTTGGCAATTGAATTTCACCCCAGAACAAAATATGTGTTTTGAAGGACACTATGAAACGTGGCCTGCAACAGCTGGGACACCAGATTCAGGGTATTGCTATTTTGGCAATTGAATTTCACCCCAGAACAAAATATATGTTTTGACGGACACTATGAAACGTGGCCTGCAACAGCTGGGACACCAGAATCAGGGTATTGCTATTTTGGCAATTGAATTTCACCCCAGAACAAAATATATGTTTTTGCGGACATTATGAATCCTGGCCTGCAACAGCTGGGACAACAGATTAAGGGTATTGCTATTTTGGCAATTGAATTTCACCCCAGAACAAAATATATGTTTTGACGGACACTATGAAACGTGGCCTGCAACAGCTGAGACAACAGATTCAGGGTATTGCTATTTTGGCAATTGAATGTCACCCCAGAACAAAATATATGTTTTGACGGACACTATGAAACGTGGCCTGCAACAGCTGAGACACCAGATTAAGGATATTGCTATTTTGGCAATTGAATTTCACCCCAGAACAAAATATATGTTTTGACGGAAACTATGAAAAGTGGCCTGCAACAGCTGGGACACCAGATTCAGGGTATTGCTATTTTGGCAATTGAATGTCACCCCAGAACAAAATATATGTTTTTGCGGATACTATGAATCCTGGCCTGCAACAGCTGGGACACCAGATTCAGGGTATTGCTATTTTGGCAATTGAATTTAACCCCAGAACAAAATATATGTTTTGACGGACACCATGAAACGTGGCCTGCAACAGCTGGGACACCAGATTCAGGGTATTGCTATTTTGGCAATTGAATGTCACCCCAGAACAAAATATATGTTTTTGCGGACACTATGAATCCTGGCCTGCAACAGCTGGGACACCAGATTCAGGGTATTGCTATTTTGGCAATTGAATTTCACTCCAGAACAAAATATATGTTTTGACGGACACTATGAAATGTGGCCTGCAACAGCTGGGACACCAGATTCAAGGTATTGCTATTTTGGCAATTGAATGTTACCCTAGAACAAAATATATGTTTTGACGGACACTATGAAACGTGGCCTGCAACAGCTGAGACACCAGATTCAGGGTATTGCTATTTTGGCAATTGAATTTCACCCCAGAACAAAATATATGTTTTGACGGACACTATGAATCCTGGCCTGCAACAGCTGGGACAACAGATTCAGGGTATTGCTATTTTGGCAATTGAATTTCACCCCAGAACAAAATATATGTTTTGACGGACACTATGAAACGTGGCCTGCAACAGCTGGGACACCAGATTCAGGGTATTGCTATTTTGGCAATTGAATTTCACCCCAGAACAAAATATATATTTTGACGGACACTATGAATCGTGGCCTGCAACAACTGGGACACCAGATTAAGGGTATTGCTATTTTGGCAATTGAATTTCACCCCAAAACAAAATATATGTTTTTGCGGACATTATGAATCCTGGCCTTCAACAGCTGGGACACCAGATTAAGTGTATTGCTATTTTGGCAATTGAATTTCACCCCAGAACAAAATATATGTTTTGACGGACACTATGAATCCTGGCCTGCAACAGCTGGGACACCAGATTCAGGGTATTGCTATTTTGGCAATTGAATTTCACCCCAGAACAAAATATATATTTTGACGGACACTATGAATCGTGGCCTGCAACAACTGGGACACAAGATTCAGGGTATTGCTATTTTGGCAATTGAATGTCACCCCAGAACAAAATATATGTTTTTGCGGATACTATTAATCCTGGCCTGCAACAGCTGGGACACCAGATTCAGGGTATTGCTATTTTGGCAATTGAATTTCACCCCAGAACAAAATATATGTTTTGACGGACACCATGAAACGTGGCCTGCAACAGCTGGGACACCAGATTCAGGGTATTGCTATTTTGGCAATTGAATGTCACCCCAGAACAAAATATATGTTTTTGCGGACACTATGAATCCTGGCCTGTAACAGCTGGGACACCAGATTTAGGGTATTGCTATTTTGGCAATTGAATTCCACCCCAGAACAAAATATATGTTTTGACGGACACTATGAAACGTGGTCTGCAACAGCTGGGGCACTAGATTCAGGGTATTGCTATTTTGGCAATTGAATGTCACCCAAGAACAAAATATATGTTTTTGTGGACACTATGAATCCTGGCCTGCAACAGCTGGGACACCAGATTCAGGGTATTGCTATTTTGGCAATTGAATTTCACCCAGAACAAAATATATGTTTTGACGGACACTATGAAACGTGGCCTGCAACAGCTGGTAAACCAGATTCAGGGTATTGCTATTTTGGCAATTGAATGTCACCCCAGAACAAAATATATGTTTTTGCGGACACTATGAATCCTGGCCTGCAACAGCCGGGACACCAGATTCAGGGAATTGCTATTTTGGCAATTGAATTTCACCCCAGAACAAAATATATGTTTTGATGGACACTATGAAACGTGGCCTGCAACAGCTGGGACACCAGATTCAGGGTATTGCTATTTTGGCAATTGAATGTCACCCAAGAACAAAATATTTGTTTTTGCGGACACTATGAATTCTGGCCTGCAACAGCTGGGACACCAGATTCAGGGTATTGCAATTTTGGCAATTGAATTTCACCCCAGAACAAAATATATGTTTTGACGGACACTATAAATCCTGGCCTGCAACAGCTGGCACACCAGAGTCAGGGTATTGCTATTTTTTCAATTGAATTTCACCCCAGAACAAAATATATGTTTTTGCGGACACTATGTATCCTGGCCTGCAACAGCTGGGACACCAGATTTAGGGTGTTGCTATTTTGGCAATTGAATTTCACTCCAGAACAAAATATATGTTTTTGCGGACACTATGAATCCTGGCCTGCAACAGCTTGGACACCAGATTCAGGGTATTGCTATTTTGGCAATTGAATTTCACCCCAGAACAAAATATATGTTTTGACGGACACTATGAAACCTGGCCTGCATTAGCTGGGACACCATATTCAGGGTATTGCTATTTTGGCAATTGAATTTCACCCCAGAACAAAATATATGTTTTGAGGGCACTATGAAACTTGGCCTGCAACAGCTGGGACACCAGATTCAGGGTATTGCTATTTTGGCAATTGAATTTCACCCCAGAACAAAATATATGTTTTGACGGACACTATGAAACATGTCCTGCAACAGCTGGGACACCAGATTCAGGGTATTGCTATTTTGGCAATTGAATTTCACCCCAGAACAAAATATATGTTTTGGCGGACACTATTATATTTTGCCAGCCACAGCTGAAACCACTGATTTATGGTATTGCTATTTTGGCAATTGAATTTCACCACAGAAAATAATCTATCCTTTGCCAGACAGCAGACAGTATTATACTTGTCTAGCCAAAGCTGGAAAACCAGATTTAGGGGATTGGTATTTGGGCAATTGTATTTAACCCCTTAATAAAATTTAGAAATTGCTATCCTGAGTTTCTAGGGGTGACAATGAGCACAGCCAAGCCCCTGATGTAGGATATAGCAAAAAAAAACTAGTATTGATGGATTGATGGACTTGGTGGCAGCTTCTTCTGGTGTACCACAAGTCACAAAAAAGCCGCCGATCACCCCAGAAAATAAGTGACAGAAAAACGCTCTGTGCAGCCTAAAAACCAGTGAGCAAGTAACTAGCAGAAGTTCAATCATTCACAGCTGTAGATCGATCCGTTCATTAGGTGCTGTTGCTGACTTTTCCCTGCCTAATCTCGCCCTCACAGAAGCTGTGTCCTCTCCCTACACTAATCAGAGCAGTGTGACGTGTGGCGCTACGTGACTCCAGCTTAAATAGAGGCTGGGTCACATGCTGCACTTGGCCAATCACAGCCATGCCATTAGTAGGCATGGCTGTGATGGGCTCTTAGGGCAAGAAGTAAAACGCTAGCTGATTGGCTGCTGTGTAGCCTTCAGAAAGCGGGAAGTAATCGCCGAACAACGAACCCGAACCCAAACTTTTTTCAAAATGTCGATGCTCGAACTGTTCGCTCAACACTACTTGTCAACAGTCAGCAGGTTGACCCACTGCGCAGTGTACGTAATATACCTGCCCTGACCGTGCTTTGCAGACCAGGTATCAGTGATCAGATGGACCCTTGCCCCAACAATGTGTGCCAGACATGCCATGACTTCCTTTTGCACAATATAGTACAGGTTGGGGATTGCCTTTTGTGAAAAGAAATTTCGGCCGGGTACCTGCCACTGTGGTGTCCCAATAGCGACAAATTTTTTGAAGGCCTCAGACTCCACCAGCTGGTATGATAAAAGCTGGCGGGCTAAGAGTTCCGTCAAGCCAGCTGTCAGACGCCGGGCAAGGGGGTGACTCTGTGACATTAGCTTCTTACGCTCAAACATTTCTGACTGTGGGCAGATGAGATGGAACTGCTGAAAGTGAGAGGCGGAGTGGCGGGTGGTTGAGAGGGGGCAAGGAGGACAGCAGTGGTTGACGTGGCTGAAGATGCTGGACCAGGAGGAGAATGCTGGCTTTCAGTTTCTGTGCTGCTTGTACGCATGTGTTGATCCTATTGGCGTTTGTGATGTGAGCTCATGTGCCTTCGCAAATCAGTTGTACCGAGGTGGGTGTTGGACTTCCCATGACTCAGTTTCTTTTGGCACAGGTTGCAAATGGCATTGCTGTTATCAGAGGCAGACACATAAAAAATGCCACACTGGTGAGCTTTGCAATGACGGCATTCTGGTGGTGGCAACAGCATGTGTTGACTGGCGTGCTGTCTGGCTGACCCCGGGTGCCGATACAGGCTGTCTGACTGTGCCACTAGCTCCTTGCGAACACCTCCCCCTGCTTCCAACTCGTCTCCTCCTTCTCTCTGTCTCCCCTTCTGAACTTTCCCCCTCTTCTTCTCTTCGAGCAGGCACCCACGTGGCATCCGTGGACACAGCATCATCATTAACCGCTTCACTTGTATCTGACACCTCAGCAAAGGAAGCAGCAGCGGGTACAACATCATCATCATCATCATCACACTGTACGTCCATGTGTGTAATCCTGCCTGACTGAGACATATCCCTGTAATCCACATTATCTGGCAATAATGGTTGCGCATCACTCATTTCTTTCAAATGATATGTAAATAAATCCTCTGACGGATCAAGTGAAGCAGCTGTGGTGGCTGTGGTGGTAGTGGTGGTGGTGGCGGCGGGCGGGCGGGAGCGTGGTAACTTGAGAGCAGGTGACCGAAGCTGAGCTGAAGGAGGATGGTGTGTCAAGGTTCTTAGCGGAAGCTGTAGAAGATTGGGTGTCCTGTGTAAGCCAGCCAACTATGTCCTCAGAATTTTTCGGGTTCAGGGTACGTGGCTTCTGAACACTGGGCATTATTCCAGGGACAGTGGAAATCACAGCACCACGACCACGGCGGCCCCTGCGGGGTGGCCTGCCTCTGCCTGTCATTTTTTTTTTTAGATAAGTGGTACTACGCGTGCTAGGTGCTGTGCCACCCGGTATGAGTGTTGGGCACTAGCAGAGGGCACACTACAGTCTGTGGGCCTGATACACACACACTGGCAGGCAGGTAACTGAAATTAGATTAAAGTGTACAGATAAAGTGCCTTATTTTAGGCAAAGTCCTGTGACACACGGTTGGATTGATGGGCAGCACTGGCAGAGGGCACACTACAGTCTGTGGACCTGAGACACACACACTGGCCGGCAGGCAACTGAAATTAGATTAAAGTGTACAGATAAAGTGCCATATTTTAGGCAAAGTCCAGTGTCACACAATATGTGGTGGGCACTGGCAGTGGGCACAGTACAGTCTGTGGGCCTGACACACAGAATAACAACTCTGCCCAGTGACCACAGCAAAACGTCGGGAAATTGTCCCTCAAAATCCTGTCGCAATAATATAATCTTAATCACTGGGCAGAAAACAACCTCTGCCCAGTGAAGAAGGCAAAATTGTACATGGGACAAATGCTGATATGGCCATGTGGATCCATCCTTAATGTCCAGGATCCGGCCATACCATGCCTAGCCCACGTGTTCTCAAATTTCTCCAAACCTACCCCAATGTACCTGAGCTACTGGTGAGGGTGCGCCGTATGTGTGCCCATTTAATCTACAGCTGCCAACGGTCTGGCAACGCTGCTGCAGTGCTTGTATTTGCCAGCTAACCGACTGTTTTGCGACATGAGCATGCAATGGAATTCCACATAACACATGTTGACCATGCTTTGGGAGCAGCAGAAGGCAGTAGTGGAATACCAGCTGCAACATGGTCTTGTATGTCTGATCTCTGTGAGGTTTTACGCAACTTTGAAAAAAAGACACAGATGGTGAGTGGTGATGTCACTATTATCAGCCTAACCACCCCACTACTAAAACGTTGGCTGCTAACAATGAAGGCGGACGCTTTACATGTGGAAGAGGTGGGACTAGGGGGAAGACATTACACAGGGTAATAGCTAGACCACCCTCAGTTCGTCTTGTCAGTGTTAATTGGATGATCATAAGGAGGAGGAGGAGCAAGAGACGGTTGCCTCCGCTACAGATTGTAGTAACCATAGCAGGTTTATTCCATCTGTTCAGCATAGATGAGCAGGAGAGGAGGAAGAGGATAAGGAGATTGAGAGTCATCCTCCTGATGAGGTCAGCAAAGTCTTGTCTGTTGAGACTCTGACACACATGGCTGACTTTATGCTATGCTGCCTTTCCTGTGATCCTCGCATTCTACACATTTTGCACAACAGCGATTACTGGTTGTTCAGTTCACCCTTCTCGACCCCCGCTACAAAGAGAACTTCTCATCTCTAATTCCTATGGTGGAGAGGACTAGCAAAATGGTGCAACACCAGAAGGTCTTTCTTTAAAAATTGCTCAATATATTTCCATCTGACAACGCTGGCGGCAGAGTACAGTATGTAGTTTCTTGGGCAACCCTGAAGGGAAGATGAGGGGAACTCACACCAGTTCCAACAGAGGAAGGACAACACTCTCCCAGGCCTGGGATAGTTTCATGACACCCCGCCAACACCCTCACCTTGATGTGGGGGGAGTGTCACAAGGATGGAAACAAATGTAGAAGATGGTGAAGGAGTACATAGCAGACCGTGTCAGCGTCCTCAGTGATCCCTCTGTGCCTTACATTTACTGGGTGTACAAACAGGACACATGACACGAATTGGCACTCTACAACTATAGCTAAATGATAAGGAACATGAAAGATATACTGTATTGGACTCTAGTATTCAGGGTAAATGACCATGTGGGCACTTTGCCTAAATAAGTGGGTTTTGGTTGCAGTTTCGGCACTCAGGCTCTAAAAGGTTCACCATCGACATCACTGTTTTAGAGGGTTAGCGCACATGTAGGCCCTCAGCTACATTCTTTTACTCAGTTTCATTGCGCCCAGGGCCACGGTCTCTGTGTGCACCATCAGCATCACGGCCCTTACTGGCCGCATTCTTGTTATATATTCTTAAAAGTATGTCACACATACAGTAGCGTAGGATTTGTAAGTGTATTTCCCCAATAAATGAAAACAGGTATTTGGGATGCGCACACTTTACACAGGAGATGTAGACCTGATAATGACACAGGGTAGCATACACCATCTTCAGATAAAGTATAGTATATGTCAGTGATATGTATGAAATGCACACACACTAGATGTTGCACAAATAATGTACATTTCCCCATAATACACTGGTTTCACCTGTGGTACAGTATTTGACACAAAGAGGAACACGTTGTGGACACTAAATGTTGCACAAATAATGTACATTTTCCCAAAATACATAGGTTTCACCTGTGGTACAATATTTGACACAGAGCGCCACACGCGATGGACACTAAACGTTGCACAAGTAATGTAAATTTGCCCAAAATACACAGTTTTCAACAGTTATACAATATTTGACACAGAGAGCCACACGCTATGGACACTAAATGTTGCACAAATCATGTATATTTCCCCAAAATACACAGGTTTCACCTGTCGTACAGTATTTGACAAAGAGAGTCACACGCTATGGACACTAAATGTTGCACAAATAATGTACATTTCCCTAAAATACACTGGTTTAACCTGTGGTACAGTATTTGACACAGAAAGCCACACGCTATGGACACTATGTGTTGCATAAATAATGTGCATTTTGCCAAAATACACTTTTTTCAACAGTTATACAGTATTTGACACATAGAGGACCACGCTGTGGACACTAAATGTTGCACAAATAATGTACATTTCCCCAAAATACACTGGTTTCACCTGTGGTACAATATTTGAAACAGAGAGCCACACACTATGGACACTACATGTTGCACAAATAATGTACATTTGTCCAAAATACACTGTTTTCAACAGTTATACAGTATTTGACATAGAGAGGAACACGCTGTGGACACTAAACATTGCACAAATAATGTACCTTTTCACAAAATACACTGGTTTCACCTGTGGTACAGTATTTGACAAAGAGAGGCACACGCTGTGGACACAAAATGCTGCATAAATAATGTACATTTCCCCAAAATACACTGGTTTCACCTGTGGTACATTATTTGACACAAAGAGCCACACGCTATGGACACTAAATTTTACACAAATAATGTACATTAACTCAAAATACACTGGTTTCACCAGTGGTACAATATTTGACACAGGGAGCCACACGCTGTTGACACTAAATGTTGCACAAATAATTTACATTTCCCCAAAATACACTGGATTCACCTGTGGTAAAGTATTTGACACACAGAGAGGCACACACTGTGGACACTAAATGTTGCACAAATAATGTAGATTAACCCAAAATACAATGGTTTCACTTGTGGTACAGTATTTGACAAAGAGAGGGACACGCTGTGGACACTAAATGTTGCACAAATAATGTACATTTCCCCAAAATACACTGGTTTCAACAATTATACAGTATTTGACACAGAGAGGAACTCGCTGTGGACACAAAATGTTGCACAAATAATGTACATTTCCCCAAAATACACTGTTTTAACCTGTGGTACATTATTTGACACAAAGCGCCACACGCTATGGACACTAAATGTTACACAAATAATGTACATTAACCCAAAATACACTGGTTTCACCAGTGGTACAGTATTTGACACAGAGAGCCAAACACTATGGACACTTCATGTTGCACAAATAATGCATTTGCCCAAAATACACTGTTTTTACTTGTGGTACAGTATTTAACACAGAGAGGCACACGCTGTGGACACTAAATGTTGTACAAATAATGTACATTTCCACAAAATACACTGGTTTCATCTGTGGTACAGTATTTGACACAGAGAGACACACGCTGTGGACACTAAATGTTACACAAATAATGTACATTTCCCCAAAATACACTGGTTTTACCTGTGGTACATTATTTGACACAGAGAGACACACGCTGTGGACACTAAATGTTGCACAAATAATGTACCTTTCCCCAAAATACACTGGTTTCACCTGTGGTACAGTATTTGACACAGAGAGGCACACGCTGTGGACACTAAATGTTGCACAAATAATGTACATTAACCCAAAATACACTGGTTTCACTTGTGGTACAGTATTTGACACAGAGAGACACACGCTGTGGACACTAAATGTTTTACAAATAATGTACATTTCCCCAAAATACACTGTTGTCAACAGTTTTAAAGCATTTGACACGGAGAGGCACACGCTGTGGACACTAGATTAGGCTCAGATTATTTAGATTTGCGCATCAGACACTCTTTTCGGATGATGGACAGTATATGTCCCATAAAATCACAGAATATGGACACTGTATTAGACCCAGATTGTTGCAATTTGAAAAACAGACACTTTTTTCGTATGTTAGACGTGATATGTCACTAACAGGAACAAAATAAAAATATCTTGCTGCTGTGAAACACACCCAGTAGTCATTAAAAGGCAAAGTGCTATATAGCAACAGATGATGCGTTCCGGCCAGCCAATCATTGTAATGCCAGCAGCCAACATGGCTACTGGCATTACAGTGAGGGCAGTACTTACCTGCACCTTTATTGTCTGCCTAAAACCCGCGAAACGTGCGGGGCAGAGTCTTGAGCATTTCTCTCGAGCACATGCGGTACTCGACCGAGTACCGCCATTAGCCGAGCATAGCGATGCTCGATCCGAACAGATATTCGGCCGAGCATGCTCGCTCATCACTACACAATGGAAGTCAACTGTAGAACCAGAACATTAAACTAGGCACCCCCTGCTCTGAAGAGGGAAGGGTGTCTGGTTCACAGGAAAAGGTCAAAAATTTATGGAATCACCACTTAAATGGTTCAAGAACAGCATGGAGAGGATGTCTGGATGCATCTTAGACTCCCAGGTCGCTGCTGGGAACAATGTTGTCCGAGTAGTATGCCACTTTTACAGACTGACAATAATAAGCACAAAACCAAAGATAAAATCGATTTTAGCAGAAAAATTGTTAGAAAACATTCTTTCCTGTTTATTTACTTGTATATAAAATGCAAGTGCTGCCAAAAATTACAAGGAAGAGGCACTCCGATACAACCTGTATATCACATAAAGGAGGGCCTTATTCATATTTTGGTACAATTGTTCAGGTAGTGGGACTCCTACACTCATAAAGCCTATGCACTATGAGAAAGGACTGCCAAAAACTACAAGAAACCGACACTCCAATACACCCTTCATTACACATAAAGGAGGGCATCATACACTGCCTTGAAAAATTATGATTGATGGCCTGCTGGTGACCCTCAAAAACATTAGGAGCGAGGGCCTTCTAGTGACCCTCAAAAACATTAGGAGCAAGGGCCTGCTGGTGACCCTCAAAAACATTAGGAGCAAGGGCCTTCTGGTGACCCTCTAAAACATTATGGGTGAGGGCCTGCTGCTGAGCTAACCATCTAAAAAATTAGGGATGAGGGTCTGCTGCTGAGCTGACCCTCTAAAACATCAAGGGCGAGTGCCTGCTGCTGAGCTGACCATTTAAAACATTATGGGCGAGGGCCTGCAGCTGGGCTAACCATCTAAAACATTAGGGGTGAGGGTCTGCTGCTGAGCTGACCCTCTAAAACATCAAGGGCGAGTGCCTGCTGCTGAGCTGACCATTTAAAACATTATGGGCGAGGGCCTGCAGCTAAGCTAACCATCTAAAACATTAGGGGTGAGGGTCTGCTGCTGAGCCGCAGTGATGCTGCGAAGGAAATGGCGAAACAACTAAGGCCTCTTTCACACTTGCGTTCTGAGGATCCGGCGGGCCCTTTCGTCCCGCCGGATCCGTCAGAACGCAAGTTGCCTGAGAGCATTAGAAGACTGATCAGGATCCTGATCAGTCTTCGAAATGCTTTCAGGTTACTATGGCAGCCAGGACGCTATTAAAGTCCTGGTTGCCATAGTAGTAGTGGGGAGCAGGGGAGCGGTATACTTACAGTCCGTGCGGCTCCCGGGGTGCTCCTGAATGACGTCAGAGCGCCCCATGCCCATGGATCACGTGATCCATGCGATCACGTGATCCATGCGTGTAGGGCGCCCTGACGTCACTCTGGAGCGCCCCGGGAGCCGCACGGATGGTAAGTATACTGCTCCCCCGCTCCCCACTACATTTTACCATGGCAACCAGGACTTTAGCGTCCTGGCTGCCATGGTAACAATTGAGAAAAAGCTAAACGTCGGATCCGGCGATGCGCCGAAACAACGTTTAGCTTAAGGCCGGATCCGGATTAATGCACTTCAATGGGTATTAATTCCGGATCTGGTGTTACGGCATGTCTTCCGGATTTTTGGACGGAGACAAATCCGCAGCATGCTGCGCTTTTGTCAACGTCCAAAAAACGTTCACATACTGAACGGAAGACATCCTGATGCATCCTGAACGGATTGCTCTCCATTCAGTATGCATTAGGATAAATCCTGATCAGTATCTTTCCGTCCTAGAGCCCGAGGACGGAACTCTAGGACGGAAAGCAAAAACGCTAGTGTGAAAGAGGCCTAAGAAACGATGACAATAGAGATGTTAATCCAAGCTACAATTTTTTTATTACTACTAATCGTGGGACCCTCAAATCCTGCAGCTATCTCACTTTTAGCTTTAAATTAATCAGAAACTCTTCTACAGACTCCTGTGGCATGCATGTATATATGTGAGTAAAAGAATATAGGGAGTGACCTCCTTAGTCGTTACCGGACATTGTGTTGCTTACTGATTTGATCTCACTCAGAAGGTGACAATAGAACAAATGGCATCAGTACTTGATCAGGGTACATTGGCCACTTTATTCTACCTGCATCCTGGGTCGGAGTTTCAAATCTCCATACAATTACCAGATATCTGCGTTTTGAACATTTTGATTGCTAAACCAACTGTCAGTACCTATCAGAGTCACTACTTGTCTTATTCAGCTAAATTATGTAAGAACAATATCCTGGAGGGAAAAAACCAAAGGGCTTTCCTGTAAAAAATCCTGTCTCTAAGGCCAGTTTGTCTTCATATTTTTAAACAGGCCAAATATTTAATGCCAATTATAGGTAAGGATGTAGGAGCCACAGATGTAACTGAACTTTGAGGTTTTTCCCTTACCAACATTCTAATTTTGCTAGGAGATCTTTGTCACTTACACATGCTCCTAAAAAATATATTCCTGTATTCTGTTGGATAGAATTTCTAATGGATAGGAACAGAAGATTACACTCATTATGTTTACAACTGTTTGGTGGTATCCCTTCAGGACAGTCATCCTTTGCGACAAACCTTCACCTTTACTGACTCTAGAGGTGGTTTCCCTTGGTTTACATTCCCAACACTTCAGACTAGTTCTTCTCCAATATCCACAGTTGGTATGGTCATAGCTAGTGTTGAGCGAACAGTTCGAAAATCGTTCGGGTCCGTACCGAATTTTGGGGTGTCGTGACACGGACCCGAACATTTTCAAAAAAGTTCGGGTTCGGGTCCGGTGTTCGTCAATTACTTCCCGCTTTCTGAAGGGCTGCACAGCAGCCAATCAGCTAGTGTTTTACTTCTTGCCCTAAGAGCCCACCACAGCCATGCCTACTAATGGCATGGCTGTGATTGGCCAAGTGCAGCATGTGACCCAGCCTCTATTTAAGCTGGAGTCACGTAGCGCCGCACGTCACACTGCTCTGATTAGTGTAGGGAGACGACGCAGCTTCTGTGAGGGCGAGATAGGCAGGGATAAAGAAGTGATTGAATGATCTACCTTTCTACACCTGTGCATCAGAACAACTCAGCTGAGCTGTTCACTGAAAGTCACTATTTTGTTGAGACTGGCCAGAGCGATTTTTACTGGCACATATAACTGGGCTGACCGGCGGTGGCCATTTTGGGACTTGTGGTGCGCCAGCACAAGCTGCCACAGAGTCTAAACCAAAGCTCCAAAGAAGTGTAAAATCTACACCTGTGAATCAGAACAACAGCGATTCAGCTGCTCAGTCAAAGTCAATTTTTTTTCTGGCTGGGCAGACCGTTTTCTGGCACATGTTACTGGGCTGATAGGCGGCGGGCATTTTGGGACTTGTGGTGCTACAGCAAAAGCTGCCACAACGTCCATTAATCTCATGTAATAGTCGATTTTTTCATAGATATACTACATCAGGGGTTTGGCTGTGCTTGTGTCACCCATACTAACTGGAAAGATATTTAATATATCAGTGGTGAAACTGAAAGTAACCCACTTGGATAGCAAATCCCATGAATGTGCTGTTCCAGCTAGGCTAGTCAGTGCCACTACAGCCAAGTCCAATACTGTCAGCCAGAAATATTTTTTTTTTTTATGTGCCAGAAATATAAATTAGAAAAAGCTTTCACCGTAATAATAAAATTATTCTGGTGTTAGACCAGAAGAAGCACTCCTGTTGTAATTAATACTGTAAAAAGGCTTAGGCAATATTTCTCCCAGTGTGGGAAATTTATCTAGCAAAACTAGCATTTTAAAAATTCCGGTGTTCTGAAATACCAGCAGTCCTCTTGTAATTAATACCGCAAAAAGGCATTATATCGTCCAGTGTTGTAATTTTGGTGAAAAAAAGGACAATTTAATCAATCTGGTGTTAGTTACACCAGAAACAGTAGGCCTCACGTTTTTACTCCTGTAAAAAGGAATTAGTACCGGAAAAAGGCATTACATTGTCCAGTGTTGTAATTTTGTTGAAAAAAAGGCCAATTTAATCAATCTGGTGTTAGTTACACCAGAAACAGTAGGCCTCGCGTTTTTACTCCTGTATAAAGGAATTATATCTCCCCGTGTGGGAATCTATGTACCAAAACTAGCATTTTAAAAATTCTGGTGTCCAATTTGCAGCAGTTTTCTTGTAATTAATACCGGAAAAAGGAATTATATCTTCCAGTGTGGGAATTTATGTACACAAACTAGCATTTTAAAAATTCTGGTGTAGAATTAGCAGCAGTCTTCTTGTAATTAATACCGCAAAAAGGCATTACATTGTCCAGTGTTGTAATTTTGGTGAAAAAAAGGCCAATTAAATCAATCTGGTGTTAGTTAGACCAGAAACAGTAGGCCTTACGTTTTTACTCCTGTAAAAAGGAATTATATCTCCCCGTGTGGGAATCTATGTACCAAAACTAGCATATTAAAAATTCAGATGTCCAATTTGCAGCAGTTTTCTTATAATTAATACCGGAAAAAGGAATTATATCTTCCAGTTTGGGAATTTATGTACACAAACTAGCATTTTAAAAATTCTGGTGTGCAATTAACAGCAGTCTTCTTGTAATTAATACCGCAAAAAGGCATTACATTGTCCAGTGTTGTAATTTTGGTGAAAAAAAAGCCAATTAAATCAATCTGGTGTTAGTTAGACCAGAAACAGTAGGCCTAACGTTTTTACTCCTGTAAAAAGGAATTATATCTCCCCGTGTGGGAATCTATGTACCAAAACTAGCATATTAAAAATTCAGATGTCCAATTTGCAGCAGTTTTCTTGTAATTAATACCGGAAAAAGGCATTACATTGTCCAGTGTTGTAATTTTGGTAAAAAAAAAGGCCAATTTAATCAATCTGGTGTTAGTTAGACCAGAAACAGTAGGCCTCACGTTTTTACTCCTGTAAAAAGGAATTAATACCGCAAAAAGGCATCACATTGTCCAGTGTTGTAATTTTGGTTAAAAAAAAGGCCAATTTAATCAATCTGGTGTTAGTTAGACCAGAAACAGTAGGCCTCACGTTTTTACTCCTGTAAAAAGGAATTAATTCCGCAAAAAGGCATCACATTGTCCAGTGTTGTAATTTTGGTGAAAAAAAGGCCAATTTAATCAATCTGGTGTTAGTTAGACCAGAAACAGTAGGCCTCACGTTTTTACTCCTGTAAAAAGGAATTAATACCGCAAAAAGGCATCACATTGTCCAGTGTTGTAATTTTGGTGAAAAAAAGGCCAATTTAATCAATCTGGTGTTAGTTAGACCAGAAACAGTAGGCCTCACGTTTTTACTCCTGTGAAAAGGAATTATATCTCCCCGTGTGGGAATCTATGTACCAAAACTAGCATATTAAAAATTCTGGTGTCCAATTTGCAGCAGTTTTCTTGTAATAATACCGGAAAAAGGAATTATATCTTCCAGTGTGGGAATTTTGGGGCTAAAAAATAATATATTTTATTGTGGTGCGAGTTGAATCGCAACAATGAGGAAACATTCTATTAAGGGACGAGGACGCGGTCGTGGTGGTGTTCGTGGAGCCTCTGTTGCTGGCAGAGGACGTGGCCATTCGGCCTCAGGCGCACAAAGTAGTGAACCAACTCCCTCAAGTAGCCGGCAGAATTTACAGCGATATTTGGTGGGGCCCAATACCGTTATGAGGATGGTAAGGCCTGAGCAGGTACAGGCATTAGTCGATTGGGTGGCCGACAGTGCTTCCAGCACGTTCACCACATTGTCTTCCGCCCAGTCTTCTGCGGAAAGCGCACAGGTGGCACCTGAAAACCAAGCCCATCAGTCTGTCACATCACCCCCATGCATATCAGGGAAACTGGCTGAGCCTCAAGTTATGCAGCAGTCTCTTATTCTGTTTGAAGACTCTGCTCCCATGGTTTTCCAGGGGCATCCACCTAGCCCTTCCCCAGCGGTGGAAGACATTCCATGCACTGATGCACAACCACTTATGTATCCAGATGATGAGGACATGGGAATACCACCACAGCAGAGTGACCGAATCTCTGATGATGACGAAACACTGGTGCCCACTGCCGCGTCTTATTGCAGTGTGCAGACTGAACATGAGGAGGTCAGGGAGGAAGACTGGGTGGAAGAAGATGCAGAGGACGATGAGGTCTTAGACCCCACATGGACTGAAGGTCGTGCCGCTGACTTAAATAGTTCAGAGGAAGAGGCAGTGGTGAGACCGAGACAACAGCGAAGCCAAATAGGGAGCAGGGGGCAAAAGCAGAACAGCCGCCGTCCAGAGAGTTCGCCTGCTATTGGCCAGCGCCAACAGGGACCCAGCACCCCAAAGGCATCTTCAAGGAGTTCCCTGGCATGGCACTTCTTCAAACAATGTGCTGAGGACAAGACCAGAGTGGTTTGCACGCTGTGCCATCAGACCCTGAGGCAAGGCATTAACGTTCTTAACCTGAGCACCACCTGCATGATCAGGCATCTACATGCAAAGCATGAACTGCAGTGGAGTACACACCTTAAAAACAAGGAACCCGCTCAGGCTCCCCCTGCTCCCTCTACCACTGCTGCCTCGGCTTCCGCCTCGAGAGGAATGTTGCCACCTGCCGAGCATCAAACATAGGATGTGCCACCGACACCAGCACCACCACCGCCACCGTCACCTAGCGTCTCCACTATTTCACACAGCAGCGTTCAGCTCTCCATCTCTCAAACCTTTGAGAGGAAGCGCAAATTCCCACCTAGTCACCATCGAGCCCTTGGCCTGAATGCCAGCATTTCCAAACTACTGGCCTCAGAAATGCTGTCATTCCGGCTGGTGGACACAGACAGCTTCAAACAGCTGATGGCCGTGCCTGTCCCCCTGTATGTGGTTCCCAGCCGCCACTACTTCTCCAAGACAGCCGTGCCTTCCCTGCACATGCAAGTGTCCGATAAAATCAAGTGTGCACTGCGCAACGCCATTTGTGGCAAGGTCCACCTAACCACAGATAAGTGGACCAGTAATCACGGCCAGGGACGCTATATCTCCCAAACTGCACACTGGGTAAATGTAGTGGCGGCTTGGCCCCAGGCGGAGAGTTCCTTGGCGCACGTCCTTCCGCCGCCAAGGATCACAGGGCATCATTCTTTGCCTCCTGTAGCCTCCTCCTCCTACTCGGCTTCCTCCTCCTCCTCTGCTTCCACCAGCTCATCCAGTCAGCCACACACCTTCACGACCAACTTCAGCACAGCCCGGGGTAAACGTCAGCAGGCCATTCTGAAACTCATATGTTTGGGGGACAGGCCCCACACCGCGCAGGAGTTGTGGCGGGGTATTGAACAACAGACCGACCAGTGGTTGCTGCCGGTGGGCCTCAAGCCCGGCCTGGTGGTGTGCGATAATGGGCGAAATCTCGTGGCAGCTCTGGGACTAGCCGGTTTGACGCACATCCCTTGCCTGGCGCATGTGCAGAATTTGGTGGTGCAAAAGTTCATTCACAACTACCCAGACATGTCAGAGCTGCTGCATAAAGTGCGGGCCGTCTGTGCGCGCTTCCGGCGTTCACATCCTGCCGCTGCTCGCCTGTCAGCGCTACAGCGGAACTTCGGCCTTCCGGCTCACCGCCTAATATGCGACGTGCCCACCCGGTGGAACTCCACCTTGCACATGCTGGAGAGACTGTGCTAGCAGCAGCAGGCCATAGTGGAGTTTCAGCTGCAGCACGCACGGGTCAGTCGCACTGCGGACCAGCACCACTTCACCACCAATGATTGGGCCTCCATGCGAGACCTGTGTGCCCTGTTGCGCTGTTTCGAGTACGCCACCAACATGGCCAGTGGCGATGCCACTGTTATCAGCGTGACAATACCAATTCTATGTCTCTTAGAGAAAACGCTTAGGGCGATGATGGAAGAGGAGGTGGGCCAGGGCCAGGAGGAGGAGGAGGAGGATGACGGGTCGTTTTTAGCACTTTCAGGCCAGTCTGTTAGAAGTGGCTCAGAGGGAGGTTTTTGCAACAGCAGAGGGCAGGTACAAATGTGGCCAGCCAGGGACCACTACTGGAGGACGAGGAGGATGAGGAGGAGGTGGAGGAGGATGAGGATGAAGCAGGTTCACAGCGGGGTGGCACCCAGCACAGCGCAGGCACATCCCTGGTGCGTGGCTGGGGGATACAGAGGATGATGACGATACGCCTCCCACAGAGGACAGCTTGTCCTTACCTCTGGGGAGCCTGGCACACATGAGCGATTACATGCTGCAGTGCCTGCGCAACGACAGCAGAGTTGCCCACATTTTAACGTGTGCTGACTACTGGGTGGCCACCCTGCTGGATCCACGGTACAAAGACAATGTGCCCACTTTACTTCCTGCACTGGAGCGTGATAGGAAGATGCGCGAGTACAAGCGCACACTGGTAGACGCGCTCCTGAGAGCATTCCCAACTGTCACAGGGGAACAGGTGGAAGGCCAAGGCCAAGGCAGAGGAGGAGCTAGAGGTCGCCCACGCAGCAGTGTCACGGCCAGCTCCTCTGAGGGCAGGGTTAGCATGGCAGAAATGTGGAAAAGTTTTGTCTCCACGCCACAGCTAACTGCACCACCACCTGATACGGAACGTGTTAGCAGGAGGCAACATTTCACTAACATGGTTGAACAGTACATCTGCACACAACTCCACGTACTGACGGATGGTTCGGCCCCATTCAACTTCTGGGTTTCCAAATTGTCCACGTGGCCAGAATTAGCATGTTATGCCTTGGAGGTGCTGTCCTGCCCGGCGGCCAGCGTTTTATCTGAACGTGTATTCAGCACGGCAGGGGCGTCATTACTGACAAACGCAGCCGCCTGTCCGCAGCCAACGTGGACAAGCTGACGTTTATAAAAATGAACCAGGCATGGATCCCACAAGACCTGACCCTCCCTTGTGCAGAGTAGTCCTTAATAACTGCCTTAAACCATGTTGTCTTGTACTCCTGGCCACTTCTTCATTGAAAAATCAATTTTTGAAATTAAGTAGGATCTTGGGGTGCAACCCAGAGTTGAATGAACCTTCCCTCTGTCTGGGTGCCGGGCCAAAGTACATGAAAGTGTCCTTCTCCTGTGCTGGGTGATATGAATGTTATACTTGTGCTGTCTGACATGTCTCCTTTGTGTGGGTGCAGGGGGCCAAAGTCACTGAAAGCGGCCTTCTCCTGTGGTGGGTGATCGAAATGCCTGATTCTCTGCTGTGGGACCTCTCTCTCTTTCTGGGTGCAGGGGTCAAAGAAACAAAAGGTGGCCTACTCCTGTGGTGGCTGACATGATGCCTGATTCTCTGCTGTGGGACCTCTCTCCTCCGTGTGGCTGCAGGGGTCAAGGTCTCTAAAAGTGCCCTTCTCCTGTGGTGGTTGATGTAAAACTGATGCTTGTGCTATCTGACCTGTCTCCTCTGTGTCGGTGCTAAGGCCTAAGTCACTGAAAGCGGCCTTCTCCTGTGCTGGCTGATATAAATGCCTGAATCTCTGCTGTGGGACCTCTCTCCTCCGTGTGGCTGCAGGGGTCAAAGTCTCTAAAAGTGCCCTTCTCCTGTGGTGGTTGATGTAAAACTGATGCTTGTGCTATCTGACCTGTCTCCTCTGTCTCGTTGCTAAGGCCTAACTCACTGAAAGTGGCCTTGTCATGTGCTGGGTGATATAAATGTGATTCAAGTGCCATCTGACATGGTTGAAGCTATCAAATTAACTAAAGGTGGCCGACTCCTGTAGTGGGTGATCAGTAAAACTGATGCTTGTGCTATCTGACCTGTCTCCTCTGTCTCGTTGCTAAGGCCTAACTCACTGAAAGTGGCCTTGTCATGTGCTGGGTGATATAAATGTTATACTTGTGCCATCTGACATGGTTGCCGGGGTCCCATTAAATGATGGCCTACTCCTGTGGTGGGTGATCTAAATGCCTGATTCTCTGCTGTGAAAACCTCTCTCCTCCGTCTGGGTGCAGGGGTCAAAGTCTCTAAAAGTCGCCTTCTCCTGTGCTGGGTGATGTAAAACTGATGCTTGTGCCATCTGACATGGTTGCCGGGGTCCCATTAAATGATGGCCTACTCCTGTGGTGGGTGATCTAAATGCCTGATTCTCTGCTGTGAAAACCTCTCTCCTCCGTCTGGGTGCAGGGGTCAAAGTCTCTCAAAGTCGCCTTCTCCTGTGCTGGGTGATGTAAAACTGATGCTTGTGCCATCTGACATGGTTGCCGGGGTCCCATTAAATGATGGCCTACTCCTGTGGTGGGTGATCTAAATGCCTGATTCTCTGCTGTGAAACCTCTCTCCTCCGTCTGGGTGCAGGGGTCAAAGTCTCTAAAAGTGGCCTTCTCTTGTGCTGGGTGATGTGAAACTGATGCTTGTACCATCTGACATGGGTGCAGGGGTCAAATTAACTAAATGGTGGCCTACTCCTGTGGTGGGTGATATGAGGCCTTAATATGTGCTGTGAAAACCTCTCTCCTCCGTCTGGGTGCAGGGGTCAAAGTCTCTAAAAGTGGCCTTCTCTTGTGCTGGGTGATGTAAAACTGATGCTTGTGCCATCTGACATGGTTGCCGGGGTCCCATTAAATGATGGCCTACTCCTGTGGTGGGTGATCTAAATGCCTGATTCTCTGCTGTAAAAACCTCTCTCCTCCGTCTGGGTGCAGGGGTCAAAGTCTCTCAAAGTCGCCTTCTCCTGTGCTGGGTGATGTAAAACTGATGCTTGTGCCACCTGACATGGTTGCTGGGGTCCCATTAAATGATGGCCTACTCCTGTGGTGGGTGATCTAAATGCCTGATTCTCTGCTGTGAAACCTCTCTCCTCCGTCTGGGTGCAGGGGTCAAAGTCTCTAAAAGTGCCCTTCTCCTGTGCTGGGTGATGTAAAACTGATGCTTGTGCCATCTGACATGGTTGCCGGGGTCCCATTAAATGATGGCCTACTCCTGTGGTGGGTGATCTAAATGCCTGATTCTCTGCTGTGAAAACCTCTCTCCTCCGTCTGGGTGCAGGGGTCAAAGTCTCTAAAAGTGCCCTTCTCCTGTGCTGGGTGATGTAAAACTGATGCTTGTGCCATCTGACATGGTTGCCGGGGTCCCATTAAATGATGGCCTACTCCTGTGGTGGGTGATCTAAATGCCTGATTCTCTGCTGTGAAAACCTCTCTCCTCCGTCTGGGTGCAGGGGTCAAAGTCTCTAAAAGTGCCCTTCTCCTGTGCTGGGTGATGTAAAACTGATGCTTGTGCCATCTGACATGGTTGCCGGGGTCCCATTAAATGATGGCCTACTCCTGTGGTGGGTGATCTAAATGCCTGATTCTCTGCTGTGAAAACCTCTCTCCTCCGTCTGGGTGCAGGGGTCAAAGTCTCTCAAAGTCGCTCTCTCCTTTGCTGGGTGATATAAATGTTATACTTGTGCCATCTGACATGGTTGCCGGGGTCCCATTAAATGGTGGCCTACTCCTGTGGTGGGTGATCTAAATGCCTGATTCTCTGCTGTGAAACCTCTCTCCTCCGTCTGGGTGCAGGGGTCAAAGTCTCTAAAAGTGGCCTTCTCTTGTGCTGGGTGATGTAAAACTGATGCTTGTACCAGCTGACATGGGTGCAGGGGTCAAATTAACTAAATGGTGGCCTACTCCTGTGGTGGGTGATATGATGCCTGAATATGTGCTGTGGGGCCTCTCTCCTTTTTCTGGGTGCAGGGGTCAAAGTAACTAAAAGTGGCCTTCTCCTGTGCTCGATGGTATAAATGTACTGCTTGTGCTATCTGACATGTCTCCTCTGTCTGGGTGCTAAGGCCTAAGTCACTGAAAGTGGCCTTCTCCTGTGGTGGTTGATATGATGCCAGATTCTCTGCTATGGGTCTTCTCTTCTTTGTCTGGATGCTGGGGTCGAAATAATAGTAAGCGACCTTCTCCATTGGTGGGTGATTTGAAGCCTGATTCTGTGCTATGGGACCTAACTCCAATTAATATTGGTTAATTTTTTTTTATTTTATGTTAAGTCATCATTTCCCTATCTACATTTGTTTGCAGGGGATTTACCTACATTTTGCTGCCTTTTGCAGCCCTCTAGCCCTTTCCGGGAGTCTTTTACAGCCTTTTTAGTGCCCAAAAGTTCGGGTCCCCGTTGACTTCTATGGGGTTCGGGTTCGGGATGAAGTTCGGGTTGAGTTCGGATCACGAACCCGGACATTTTCCGGAAGTTCGGCCGAACCTCTCGAACCCGAACATCCAGATGTTCGCTCATCTCTAGTCATAGCTAAACACAATTACCATAGACTGGGTCAGTTCCAGTCACACAGATGTACTTATCAGACCAAAACCAAGTGTCCTATCTGTGATCTGTCTTACAGTCCACTATACTGAAAAGCCAACTTAGTTGTTCCTGACTCATCTTGATAATATAACACCGTTGGAATTTGATTTGACTGTGATTTCCCCCTTGTACAATATGAAACAAACAATACGACATGCATAAACATTATGGCTCTTATAGTGCTGGCACTTGATTGCAATATGACACATAGATCCAATCAGGCTCTCCTTCCAATTCGACAGCAGTGGCGGTGGTTATCAGGACTTGATATAGATCTTCAAGCCATAGCTCTAGGACTTTCTGCACGTCTCTCATTTCACCACTACCCAATCTCCTGATTGTAAAGAATGAATCGCTTCTATACAGTCTGGATTCTAGAAAACAACTAAAACTTGGAAATACACATTAGACAATCAATTTGTCAACAGACAACATAATTTGAAAAGTACTATGCTGCATCTGGAGCTGTTGTGGAAAATAGAGACCTAATCTAGGGGCATTACCAAAGATTTCATAAGGACTTAGGCCTATCTTCCGGTTAAGTGTGTACCGGATGGAGAAAAGCCCCAGTCAGTCTTACCCCAGTCAGTATCTTTTAGCTATAGCCTTTGCTACAGGCCAAATCTCTGGATATCTGGGAAAGAGATTAATACAGACACAGACATATTCACACTGTTCCACCTTTGTTCTGAATATAGGCTTAGCCAATCTGCAGTCTCTGAATTGTAAGATGACCTTGGCATATGCTTTCCTGGAACTCCCATAGTTCTTTCATCATTATTACATCATTCACCTTCAACTAACCTAGTGGCAGCATTGCTGAACCCAGGAGCCATCGAGCACAGAACTCAATCACACCTTCTCTCTCTTGATTTGCCCATGTTCTAAATCCATCCTCTTTAGGTAGAGTGCCCTCTGAAGGAAGAGTTTCTTACCAACCCTCCAGAGTACATTCTCAATCATAATTTCTACCCTTATCCTTTGATGTTTCCTTTCAGCCTCTGTAGCCTGTATCTGAAAAACACATACTTTTGGAAGTCTACTGGCCCTAAGCCATCCCGTATAACAGAGACTTCCATGTAGCATAGACTTCAGATAAAAGTTCAGCCTTTACCTTCTCAGGCAGCATCAGGGCATTGAACATCTTTCATACACTCAGCATTCATTATTGATGGGCTTACTCATGGATCAAACAAATTTCCTGCTTCACCAGATTAGACTATAATAATGAGTGATACCGAAGGCATAACTGGCTTACCCTCAGCCATCTTACAAACCTCAGCGAGTGTCTTCAGCTCTGTCTCCTGCACTAACATTGCTGGATAGAGTGGTTCTTGCTTGACAACATCAGATTAAGTAGGAACAGAATATCCTGTTTGAGAAGATCCATCTTCCAAGAAACTGAAATTATCTACCAGAAACTCAAATTGTGGTTATTAATTGGCGACAGTCATGTGAATTAGAATTTTTATTTTTAGAGGTGGGAAGGCACTACTACTCCCTCCCCCCTCCAGAGGCAGCAGAGTAGTCAGATCTAAATTTGTGCACCTTTAAGGCGGTGAACAGTTGGTGAGAGGAGTAGGAACTGTATTACTATCTACTCCTACACATGTGATACTACCCTTAGCCATGAGAGGTCATGGAACATGTTTGCTCTGAGGCAATCGAAGCAGATCCTATGGATTGTATAGATAATAGGGATCCAGCATTTGTGTCTGGATTTTTAATTCCCTATGGGCGTTGCACTTGAAGGGCTGAACATTTTTAGCTCCTCCCATGGGCGAGGAAGTGGGCAAGTACATACAAAGTCTTCCTTCCCCCTTCTTGTGGGGAAGGCTGATAGGCAGCCACGCCCGCCTTAGGCCTTTGTTCAATTCAACGTCAACAAAATGGCAGGACAAAATGGAGGACTATAGTGAACTTCACTAAGCCCTAGCTAATACTAGACCTTTCCAGATGATCCTTAAGACCATCCACAATGGCAGCATTTAATATTTTCTCATGCATATCAAAGGCTACTTTCACACTGGCGTTTTGGTTTCCCTTTGTGAGATCCGTTTCTGGGCTCTCACAAGCGGTCCAAAATGGATCAGTTTGGCCCTAATACATTCTAAATGGATAAGGATCTGCTCAGAATGCATCAGTTTGCCTCCGTTCTGCCTCCATTCCGCTCTGGAGGCGGACACCAGGATCCACCCTGACACACAATAGAAGTTAATGGGGACGGATCCGCCTGTGATAGCTCCATCTGAGGCTGATCTGTCCCCATCCGTTTCCATTCATTTTAGTAAAACTAGCCTCACCTGAGCATGCTCTATAAATGTACCTACCCCCAGCAAAGACAGTGGCCATCTTGGGAGAACAACACACCAAACAGGAAAACAGTGTGGCCAATGTCTGGGGGGCGATTTTTTCTACGGTCATGGATTAGGGGGCCGATTATTGCTAAGGGGAGGGGGTGTAAGGAGATGTAAGCGAGGGGGAGATTTTGGAGGGGGCAGATTTCTGAACGGTGTGGTTGATGTCTGGGGGAGGGGGGTGATTTATTTTTTGGTCATGGAATAGGGGGCAGATTATTGCCAGGGGGAGGGGGGGTGCGAGGAGATGTTTGTGAGGGGGGGGGGGGAGATGTTGGAGGGGGCAGATTTCCAAGCGGTGTCGTCGATGTCTGGGGTTGGGGATTTATTTTGCTGTCATGGAATATTTTTTTACATTTTTTTTTTCTATTTTCTTTTTCAGCATCCACAATCAAAAATCATTGGATTTATCCAAGATATTAGCAAAAAGTAAGTTTAGTAATAAAATATGTGTGATCTTTGTCAGATATGTTGTTTAGCATGTTTAAATATCCTTTTGTATGTCTCTACAGATGTCTGTACACGCGACTATAGTTTTTTATAATCCAATAATAATCATTGTATTTATCATTATATTTCTTTTTTTCTAGTCTTCATCATCGGCAAGCTCTACAGCGGTCCCCTCGCCGATAAGGAAGCCTTCATTTCAGGCGTCAGCCTCACTGTCAGCCTCACTGAGGGGAGGTGGAGATAGTATGGACCAGGACCGGCAGCAAGTAAGTATATTGATATATATTTCGATTAAAATAATATTATGTTTTAATAATTTACTTTTTTTAATGTTTTTTTTTAGGAATCTTCCACTAGATCCGGTAGAGTCAGTGGCTGGTCGGGGATGTGTAAGTATCTAATAATTAGTTTTAATTTAAATTTTTCTTTTGTACGTTCAATCATTTGTATTTTTATTTTTTCTTCCAGGGTTCTACAGTCTCCACCGGGGAAGACAGGGAGTTCGTTGTCCCTCGTATTGGCAATGAACTCCTTATCCAGCTGGTGGAGGCGCATCCTGCCTTATGGGACCACACCGACTGCCACCATGCAGACCATCATCTCACCATGTGTCTCTGGAGGCAGATCTGTGCTTTATTGATCAATGGCTGGGAGGAACTCAATGCAGCGGATCAGAAAGAATGTCGTAAGTACAGGAATATTTATATTTAGCTCATGTAAGGTTAATTTAAGTCCATGATAATATTTCATTCAAAATATATATATTTTTTTTACAGATGACAATGTTATGAGGTGGCGTTCGCTCCTTGACCGCTTCAAGAGAGACTATAATAAAGAAGTTCAGGCCCTAAGTGGATCCGGAGTAACCATTTTTTTTTTTTTAATAATTAATTTTTTATTGTTTTCCAAGCATGATAGGATAACAATTAATAAAATTAACAGTAACATTCTGGAGTGGAGGGTATATAGATCCGGAGTAACCTTAAAGCTGCCATATATCTACAGTGTGGCTTTGGGGTCCTTGAGAAGGTTGCTGGCACTTAGAAGGTAAGATTTTATTTATTTTAACTAAATATCATACAAAAAGATTTAGCTTTTTTCTCAATCAGCATGCAAGGGGCTGTCTGAGACAGAGGAGTGTTTGATACCTTTGTCTCTAGCAGCTCCCTGCGGTCAGAGGGACAATTGTTCTCAAGTTCTGTCTGCAGGGGGCTGTCTGAGACAAAGGAATGTTTGACACCTCTGACTCTGGCAGCCCCCGACGGTCTGAGGGACAATTGTTGTAACCTTCAGCCTGCAAGGGGTAGTCTGAGACAGAGGAGTGTTTGACCCCTCTGTCTCAGGCAGCCCCCTACGGTCATATGGACAATTGTTCTCAAGTTCTGTCTGCAAGTGGCTGTCTGAGACAAAGGAGTGTTTGACACCTCTGTCTCTGGCAGCCCCCTTCAGTCAGAGGGACAATTGTTATAACGTTCAGCCTGCAAGGGGCTGTCTGAGACAGAGGAGTGTTTGACACCTCCGTTTCTGTCAGGCCACTAATTGTAAAATAGCGTATACTGGAAGCAGTAATACAAGATATTCTTTTTTTTTTCTCTCAACAGAACTGCCAGCAGCACTCGGGCACCAGAACCGGCCGCCACCACCCGGCCCGCCTGTCCCTCATACACCTGTTCGGATCAATTCAGGTCCCCTACCGGGTCCCTCTTTTCAGCATACGCTCTCACATTGGAGACAAAATGTGAGAGCTATGTTGAATACCAGGAGATCCGGTAGGAGCCGTCGGTAGGATTATGAGGACCTTGTAGAGATCGTTTCCGATGCTCTAGAAGGTTTTGCAGATGAAAGGCGTAGAGCGTTGGATGGTTTGGCACGCCGAGTGGTGGGGGCGGAGTCCGTGCGTCAACTCACACCTCACGAACATTACCTGCAAACTTTAATCCCCCAAATGGACCAAATGACTCCTGTGCAGTTGCATGAATTTAAAATTTGAGGGAGAATGGGTCGTGGGAAATTTTGCACCGCCCCCCATCCACCATCTACCCCCCATCCACCACCTATCCCCCCACCAATCACCTGCCCCCATCCCAATCTTTTCAACCAGCCCCCTTCCGTCAACCTTCCCATTTCCCCCATCCGTCCCTTTCTCACCCCCCCCTGAGCATGTGTACAATCTGCCTTCTTTTTCTTTAACACCTTCTCCTCCTCACTATTCTGCTCCTACTTCTTTTCAAACTCCTTCTTCTACGCATGCCTGCGAACATTCCAGTTCCGATTCTTCAATGCTCCACACCCCTCAAATCCCTCCTGCATCTTTTCCCATGGCTTGTCAATTTCCGACGTCCCCATATAAATGCATGCAGATTACACTCTCATTCACTTCTAGGGGCACAGAACTTGGCAGTGGATAAACCCTATAAAAACTGGGGTCCTCTGGCCAAAGCTCTCCCTGCTCCCTTATCGATATAGGTGCTGGTCCCAGCAGTGGGAGACGCACCTATCAGACAATGGGGGCGTATTTCCTAGTGATATGCCCCCATTGTCTGAGATGGGACAACCCTTTTAATTTTTGGTACGGGTTCCGAATAAGGACTTTCAGCCAGCCAAAGATCTCAGCAGTTCAATTTATGATTTCCCTTCCCCTGCGTATGATCACACAGAGAAAGGGCTGACAACAACACCATGCTAGGCGGAGGATTCTGCCAAACAGTGTGTTTGTTTATTTCCCAGTCTGTAAAGATGTGGCTGTCATGGTGGGGAGTGAGGGAAACCCCCCACCGTGCAATATCCACGGCTGCTAGGCCGGAAAGCAGGGAATAGGGAGCAGGTCACCTCCTGAAGCTCCCCTTATACACGCCCTGGTCTCTTACCCACCGCACTGGAGAAGCCGAACCAACACTGGGACCTCCTGGACATCCATGCGGACACCAGATGCCTGGGGCCTCCAGGCAGGGCAGCACACGGTTTGTACTTTGCTTAAACCCCTCCGGGAAAGCAACCCCCTTCCGGAGTAGACACACCAAAACACAAACCTCCAAACAAAGCCCTCATCATCACAACATACACCAGGTGGGGAAGGGCCAACAGAAGCACGCAGGAGGGGACACACAAACTAAGAAAGGGACACAATCAATATAACAAATAAGTGTGCCTCACACAGACAATACAGGGGAAACAACCAGCAACCTCTAGCACATGCTCACACCATGGCTGGAGACAAACAAACTGACCTCAGGCTCCAACACACCAACATATAAAGAGGCCTGAGGTCACAGCCACCAAACCCAGCACACACACATTAACCCTGTGCACACCGCACCCAGGGAAAGTGCACACAAACAAGAAAACAAATACGCATGCAAACCTATCCTGTTGCCAGCGGCAACCGCACGTGAGGCTACAACAGAATAGCACTCACATGCGGCAAACCACGCCGCTGACAACTGCATGCGGCACAGAGTCACGACCGAACAACCGGTCATGACAGTGGCTTTATCAAAGTCATAGTACTTTGACACACTATGGCAGGGGTACAAGTGGCAACACAAAACAAACTCCCATGTCTCATGAAAAAATATCAAATTTTATTATGTGACAGTTTATATTAATATATAAAAAATTATTTTTGGGTCTATAGAGAAAGACAGAATAGAATACAAGACACCCTGATACAGAAGAGATATAACAGTAGAGCAATGGTATGGGGCAATGTACATCCAATGTAAGTCCTGGATCTTTAAATCCAAATAGGACTCAAGTTGGGAAAGATATACATATATATATCCCTAGGGGCTGGTGCATGCAAGGATACAATTAAACCAATAGTAATAGGATTATAGACACAGGAGTAAATAATCACTACCATATACAAAACTGTGTCCCCCCAAATATGGCTCATACATGCATCACCACCGTCCCACTATCTGAGCCTACCACCAGTCAGTACAACTAGAGGTAGACCCATATAAGTGGATCTCTACACTGAAAAATATGGCATGTGAAAAATGCGAATAAACCATACACTTCAATAATGCTGGTAGTAATAAAGATAGCACATACCCATGTTGCACCCAAACACCGACCGCTCAAAGTGTAGGGGTGTTTTCTGTGCAGTTTGAGCGGTCGGTGTTTGGGTGCAACATGGGTATGTGCTATCTTTATTACTACCAGCATTATTGAAGTGTATGGTTTATTCGCATTTTTTCACATGCCATATTTTTCAGTGTAGGGATCCACTTATATGGGTCTACCTCCTAGTTGTACTGACTGGTGGTAGGCTCAGATAGTGGGACGGTGGTGATGCATGTATGAGCCATATTTGGGGGGACACAGTTTTGTATATGGTAGTGATTATTTACTCCTGTGTCTATAATCCTATTACTATTGGTTTAATTGTATCCTTGCATGCACCAGCCCCTAGGGATATATATATGTATATCTTTCCCAACTTGAGTCCTATTTGGATTTAAAGATCCAGGACTTACATTGGATGTACATTGCCCCATACCATTGCTCTACTGTTATATCTCTTCTGTATCAGGGTGTCTTGTATTCTATTCTGTCTTTCTCTATAGACCCAAAAATAATTTTTTATATATTAATATAAACTGTGACATAATAAAATTTGATATTTTTTCATGAGACATGGGAGTTTGTTTTGTGTTTTCAATGTGGTTAGGTACTGCCATGTTACATATATATTCCCTTGCATAAGGTTTTGTAGGTTTACAGGGGTACAAGTGGCCCAATAGTGCAGGTGATGCCACGCCACTCACAGCGGGACTAAGGCTTATGGCTGGCAGCAGTATGGAGAACACAGTACGTTTTTCTCCGTAAAATGGAAATACCCAGCATTTTCACAAGATAAGCACAACCATTCAGTTTTTTTTGGTTGATTAAAAAAATCTGAAGACCGTTGTTAAAAAATATATATATATTTTTTCAATAGAAAACAATAATAACAATTACAATTAGTGTTGAGCGAACAGTTCGAAAATCGTTCGGGTCCGTACCGAATTTTGGGGTGTCCGTGACACGGACCCGAACCCAGACATTTTCAAAAAAGTTCGGGTTCGGGTCCGGTGTTCGTCGATTATTTCCCGCTTTCTGAAGGGCTGCACAGCAGCCAATCAGCTAGCGTTTTACTTCTTGGCTCTTGCCCTAAGAGCCCATCACAGCCATGCCTACTAATGGCATGGCTGTGATTGGCCAAGTGCAGCATGTGACCCAGCCTCTATTTAAGCTGGAGTCACGTAGCGCCACACGTCACACTGAAATGATTAGTGTAGGGAGAGGACGCAGCTTCTGTGAGAGCGAGATAGGCAGGGATAAAGAAGTGATTGAATGATCTACCTTTCTACACCTGTGCATCAGAACAAGTCAGCTGAGCTGTTCACTGAAAGTCACTATTTTGTTGAGACTGGCCAGAGCGATTTTTACTGGCACATGTAACTGGGCTGACCGGCGGTGGCCATTTTGGGACTTGTGGTGCGCCAGCACTTGCTGCCACAGAGTCTAAACCAAAGCTCCAAAGAAGTGAAAAATCTACACCTGTGAATCAGAACAACAGCGATTCAGCTGCTCAGTCAAAGTCAATTATTTTTCTGGCTGGGCAGACCGTTTTCTGGCACATGTTACTGGGCTGATAGGCGGCGGCCATTTTGGGACTTGTGGTGCTACAGCAAAAGCTGCCACAACGTACATTAATCTCATGTAATAGTCGATTTTTGTCATAGATATACTACATCAGGGGTTTGGCTGTGCTTGTGTCACCCATACTAACTGCAAAGATATTTAATATATCAGTGGTGAAACTGAAAGTAACCCACTTGGATAGCAAATCCCATGAATGTGCTGTTCCAGCTAGGCTAGCCAGTGCCACTACAGCCAAGTCCAATACTGTCAGCCAGAAATATTTTTTTTTTTTTATGTGCCAGAAATATAAATTAGAAAAAGCTTTCACCGTAATAATAAAATTATTCTGGTGTTAGACCAGAAGAAGCACTCCTGTTGTAATTAATACTGTAAAAAGGCTTAGGCAATATTTCTCCCAGTGTGGGAAATTTATCTAGCAAAACTAGTATTTTAAAAATTCCGGTGTTCTGAAATACCAGCAGTCCTCTTGTAATTAATACCGCAAAAAGGCATTATATTGTCCAGTGTTGTAATTTTGGTGAAAAAAAGGCCAATTTAATCAATCTGGTGTTTGTTAGACCAGAAACAGTAGGCCTCACGTTTTTACTCCTGTAAAAAGGAATTATATCTCCCCGTGTGGGAATCTATGTACCAAAACTAGCATTTTAAAAATTCAGATGTCCAATTTGCAGCAGTTTTATTGTAAATAATACGGCCAAAAGGCATTATTGTCCAGTGTTGTAATTTTGGTGAAAAAAAGGCCAATTTAATCAATCTGGTGTTTGTTAGACCAGAAACAGTAGGCCTCACGTTTTCACTCCTGTAAAAAGGAATTATATCTCCCCGTGTGGGAATCTATGTACCAAAACTAGCATTTTAAAAATTCTGATGTCCAATTTGCAGCAGTTTTCTTGTAATTAATACCGGAAAAAGGAATTATATCTTCCAGTGTGGGAATTTATGTACACAAACTAGCATTTTAAAAATTCTGGTTTCCAATTAGCAGCAGTCTTCTTGTAATTAATACCGCAAAAAGGCATTACATTGTCCAGTGTTGTAATTTTGGTGAAAAAAAGGCCAATTTAATCAATCTGGTGTTAGATAGACCAGAAACAGTAGGCCTCACGTTTTCACTCCTGTAAAAAGGAATTATATCTCCCCGTGTGGGAATCTATGTACCAAAACTAGCATTTTAAAAATTCACATGTCCAATTTGCAGCAGTTTTCTTGTAAATAATACCGCCAAAAGGCATTATTGTCCAGTGTTGTAATTTTGGTGAAAAAAAGGCCAATTTAATCAATCTGGTGTTAGGTACACCAAAAACAGTAGGCCTCACGTTTTTACTCCTGTAAAAAGGAATTAATACCGCAAAAAGGCATTACATTGTCCAGTGTTGTAATTTTGGTGAAAAAAAGGCCAATTTAATCAATCTGGTGTTTGTTAGACCAGAAACAGTAGGCCTCACGTTTTTACTCCTGTAAAAAGGAATTCTATCTCCCCGTGTGGGAATCTATGTACCAAAACTAGCATTTTAAAAATTCTGATGTCCAATTTGCAGCAGTTTTCTTGTAATTAATACCGGAAAAAGGAATTATATCTTCCAGTGTGGGAATTTATGTACACAAACTAGCATTTTAAAAATTCTGGTGGGTACACCAATATAGCAGGCCTCACGTGTTCTTGTAAAGTTAATACCGTCAAAAGGCATTATTGTCCAGTGTTGTAATTTTGGTGAAAAAAAGGCCAATTTAATCAATCTGGTGTTTGTTAGACCAGAAACAGTAGGCCTCACGTTTTTACTCCTGTAAAAAGGAATTATATCTCCCCGTGTGGGATTTTATGTACTAAAACTAGCATTTTAAAAATTGTGATGTCCAATTTGCAGCAGTTTTCTTGTAATTAATACCGGAAAAAGGAATTATATCTTCCAGTGTAGGAATTTATGTACACAAACTAGCATTTTAAAAATTCTGGTGTCCAATTAGCAGCAGTGTTCTTGTAAATAATACCGCCAAAAGGCATTATTGTCCAGTGTTGTAATTTTGGTGAAAAAAAGGCCAATTTAATCAATCTGGTGTTTGTTAGACCAGAAACAGTAGGCCTCACGTTTTTACTCCTGTAAAAGGAATTATATCTCCCGTGTGGGAATCTATGTACCAAAACTAGCATTTTAAAAATTCTGATGTCCAATTTGCAGCAGTTTTCTTGTAATTAATACCGAAAAAGAATTATATCTTCCAGTGTGGGAATTTATGTACACAAACTAGCATTTTAAAAATTCTGGTGTCCAATTAGCAGCAGTGTTCTTGTAAATAATACCGCCAAAAGGCATTATTGTCCAGTGTTGTAATTTTGGTGAAAAAAAGGCCAATTTAATCAATCTGGTGTTTGTTAGACCAGAAACAGTAGGCCTCACGTTTTCACTCCTGTAAAAAGGAATTATATCTCCCCGTGTGGGAATCTATGTAACAAAACTGGCATTTTAAAAATTCTGATGTCCAATTTGCAGCAGTTTTCTTGTAATTAATACCGGAAAAAGGAATTATATCTTCCAGTGTGGGAATTTATGTACACAAACTAGCATTTTAAAAATTCTGGTTTCCAATTAGCATCAGTCTTCTTGTAATTAATACCGCAAAAAGGCATTACATTGTCCAGTGTTGTAATTTTGGTGAAAAAAAGGCCAATTTAATCAATCTGGTGTTAGTTAGACCAGAAACAGTAGGCCTCACGTTTTTACTCCTGTGAAAAGGAATTCTATCTCCCCGTGTGGGAATCTATGTACCAAAACTAGCATTTTAAAAATTCAGATGTCCAATTTGCAGCAGTTTTCTTGTAAATAATACCGCCGAAAGGCATTATTGTCCAGTGTTGTAATTTTGGTGAAAAAAAGGCCAATTTAATCAATCTGGTGTTAGTTACACCAGAAACAGTAGGCCTCACGTTTTTACTCCTGTAAAAAGGAATTAATACCGCAAAAAGGCATTACATTGTCCAGTGTTGTAATTTTGGTGAGAAAAAGGCCAATTTAATCAATCTGGTGTTAGTTACACCAGAAACAGTAGGCCTCACGTTTTCACTCCTGTAAAAAGGAATTATATCTCCCCGTGTGGGAATCTATGTACCAAAACTAGCATTTTAAAAATTCAGATTTCCAATTTGCAGCAGTTTTCTTGTAAATAATACCACCAAAAGGCATTATTGTCCAGTGTTGTAATTTTGGTGAAAAAAAGGCCAATTTAATCAATCTGGTGTTTGTTAGACCAGAAACAGTAGGCCTCACGTTTTCACTCCTGTAAAAAGGAATTATATCTCCCCGTGTGGGAATCTATGTACCAAAACTAGCATTTTAAAAATTCTGGTGTCCAATTTGCAGCAGTTTTCTTGTAATTAATACCGGAAAAAGGAATTATATCTTCCAGTGTGGGAATTTATGTACACAAACTAGCATTTTAAAAATTCTGGTGTCAAATTAGCAGCAGTGTTCTTGTAAATAATACCGCCAAAAGGCATTATTGTCCAGTGTTGTAATTTTGGTGAAAAAAAGACCAATTTAATCAATCTGGTGTTAGTTACACCAGAAACAGTAGGCCTCACGTTTTTACTCCTGTAAAAAGGAATTAATACCACAAAAAGGCATTACTTTGTCCAGTGTTGTAATTTTGGTGAAAAAAAGGCCAATTTAATCAATCTGTTGTTTGTTAGACCATTAACAGTAGGCCTCACGTTTTTACTCCTGTAAAATGGAATTATATCTCCCCGTGTGGGAATCTATGTACCAAAACTAGCATATTAAAAATTCTGGTGTCCAATTTGCAGCAGTTTTCTTGTAATTAATACCGGAAAAAGGAATTATATCTTCCAGTGTGGGAATTTTGGGGCTAAAAAATAATATATTTTATTGTGGTGCGAGTTGAATCGCAACAATGAGGAAACATTCTATTAAGGGACGAGGACGCGGTCGTGGTGGGGTCCATGGAGCCTCTGTTGCTGGCAGAGGACGTGGCCGTTCGGCCTCAGACGCACAAAGTAGTGAACCAACTCCGTCAAGTAGCAGGCAGAATTTACAGCGATATTTGGTGGCGCACAATGCTGTTATGAGGATGGTAAGGCCTGAGCGGGTTACAAGCATTAGTCGATTGGGTGGCCGACAGTGCTTCCAGCACGTTCACCACATTGTCTTCCGCCCAGTCTTCTGCGGAAAGCGCACAGGTGGCACCTGAAAACCAAGCCCATCAGTCTGTCACATCACCCCCATGCATATCAGGGAAACTGGCTGAGCCTCAAGTTATGCAGCAGTCTCTTATTCTGTTTGAAGACTCTGCTCCCACGGTTTTCCAGGGGCGTCCACCTAGCCCTTCCCTAGCGGTGGAAGACATTCCATGCACTGACGCACAACCACTTATGTATCCAGATGATGAGGACATGGGAATACCACCACAGCAGAGTGACCGAGTCTCTGATGATGACGAAACACTGGTGCCCACTGCCGCGTCTTATTGCAGTGTGCAGACTGAACAGGAGGAGGTCAGGGAGGAAGACTGGGTGGAAAACGATGCAGAGGACGATGAGGTCTTAGACCCCACATGGACTGAAGGTCGTGCCGCTGACTTAAATAGTTCAGAGGAAGAGGCAGTGGTGAGACCGAGACAACATCGAAGCCAAAGAGGGAGCAGGGGGCAAAAGCTGAACAGCCGCCGTCCAGAGAGTTCGCCTGCTATTGGCCTGCGCCAACAGGGACCCAGCACCCCAAAGGCATCTTCAAGGAGTTCCCTGGCATGGCACTTCTTCAAACAATGTGCTGAGGACAAGACCAGAGTGGTTTGCACGCTGTGCCATCAGACCCTGAGGCGAGGCATTAACGTTCTTAACCTGAGCACCACCTGCATGATCAGGCATCTACATGCAAAGCATGAACTGCAGTGGAGTACACACCTTAAAAACAAGGAATCCGCTCAGGCTCCCCCTGCTCCCTCTACCGCTGCTGCCTCGGCTTCCGCCTCGAGAGGAATGTTGCCACCTGCCGAGCAGCAAACAGAGGATGTGCCACCGACACCACCACCACCACCGCCACCGCCACCTAGCGTCTCCACTATTTCACATAGCAGCGTTCAGCTCTCCATCTCTCAAACCTTTGAGAGGAAGCGCAAATTCCCACCTAGTCAGCCTCGAGCCCTTGGCCTGAATGCCAGCATTTCTAAACTACTGGCCTTTGAAATGCTGTCATTCCGGCTAGTGGACAAAGACAGCTTCAAACAGCTGATGGCCATGGCTGTCCCCCAGTATGTGGTTCCCAGCCGCCACTACTTCTCCAAGACAGCCGTGCCTTCCCTGCACATGCAAGTGTCCGATAAAATCAAGTGTGCACTGCGCAACGCTATTTGTGGCAAGGTCCACCTAACCACAGATACGTGGACCAGTAAGCACGGCCAGGGACGCTATATCTCCCTAACTGCACACTGGGTAAATGTAGTGGCGGCTTGGCCCCAGGCGGAGAGTTCCTTGGCGCACATCCTTCCGCCGCCAAGGATCACAGGGCATCATTCTGTGCCTCCTGTTGCCTCCACCTCCTACTCGGCTTCCTCCTCCTCTGCTTCCACCAGCTTATCCAGTCAGCCACACACCTTCACCACCAACTTCAGCACAGCCCGGGGTAAACGTCAGCAGGCCATTCTGAAACTCATATGTTTGGGGGACAGGCCCCACAACGCGCAGGAGTTGTGGCGGGGTATTGAACAACAGACCGACCAGTGGTTGCTGCCGGTGGGCCTCAAGCCCGGCCTGGTGGTGTGCGATAATGGGCGAAATCTCGTCGCAGCTCTGGGACTAGCCGGTTTGACGCACATCCCTTGCCTGGCGCATGTGCAGAATTTGGTGGTGCAAAAGTTCATTCACAACTACCCAGACATGTCAGAGCTGCTACATAAAGTGCGGGCCGTCTGTGCGCGCTTCCGGCGTTCACATCCTGCCGCTGCTCGCCTGTCAGCGCTACAGCGGAACTTCGGCCTTCCGGCTCACCGCCTAATATGCGACGTGCCCACCCGGTGGAACTCCACCTTGCACATGCTGGAGAGACTGTGCTAGCAGCAGCAGGCCATAGTGGAGTTTCAGCTGCAGCACGCACGGGTCAGTCGCACTGCGGAACAGCACCACTTCACCACCAATAATTGGGCCTCCATGCGAGACCTGTGTGCCCTGTTGCGCTGTTTCGAGTACGCCACCAACATGGCCAGTGGCGATGCCACTGTTATCAGCGTGACAATACCAATTCTATGTCTCCTAGAGAAAACGCTTAGGGCGATGATGGAAGAGGAGGTGGCCCAGGAGGAGGAGGAGGATGAGGGTTCATTTTTAGCACTTTCAGGCCAGTCTGTTAGAAGTCGCTCAGAGGGAGGTTTTTTGCAACAGCAGAGGGCAGGTACAAATGTGGCCAGCCAGGGACCACTACTGGAGGACGAGGAGGATGAGGAGGAGGTGGAGGAGGATGAGGATGAAGCAGGTTCACAGCGGGGTGGCACCCAGCACAGCGCAGGCACATCCCTGGTGCGTGGCTGGGGGGATACAGATGATGATGACGATACGCCTCCCACAGAGGACAGCTTGTCCTTACCTCTAGGGAGCCTGGCACACATGAGTTATTACATGATGCAGTGCCTGCGCAACGACAGCAGAGTTGCCCACATTTTAACGTGTGCTGACTACTGGGTGGCCACCCTGCTGGATCCACGGTACAAAGACAATGTGTCCACTTTACTTCCTGCACTGGAGCGTGATAGGAAGATGCGCGAGTACAAGCGCACACTGGTAGACGCGCTCCTGAGAGCATTCCCAACTGTCACAGGGGAACAGGTGGAAGGCCAAGGCAGAGGAGGAGCTAGAGGTCGCCCACGCAGCAGTGTCACGGCCAGCTCCTCTGAGGGCAGGGTTAGCATGGCAGAAATGTGGAAAAGTTTTGTCTCCACGCCACAGCTAACTGCACCACCACCTGATACGGAACGTGTTAGCAGGAGGCAACATTTCACTAACATGGTTGAACAGTACGTCTGCACACAACTCCACATACTGACGGATGGTTCGGCCCCATTCAACTTCTGGGTTTCCAAATTGTCCACGTGGCCAGAATTAGCATGTTATGCCTTGGAGGTGCTGGCCTGCCCGGCGGCCAGCGTTTTATCTGAACGTGTATTCAGCACAGCAGGGGGCGTCATTACTGACAAACGCAGCCGCCTGTCCGCAGCCAACGTGGACAAGCTGACATTTATAAAAATGAACCAGGCATGGATCCCACAAGACCTGACCCTCCCTTGTGCAGAGTAGTCCTTAATAGCTGCCTTAAACCATGTTGTCTTGTACTCCTGGCCACTTCTTCATTGAGAAATTAACTAGGATCTTGGGGTGCAACCCAGAGTTGAATGAACCTTCCCTCTGTCTGGGTGCCGGGGCCAAAGTACATGAAAGTGTCCTTCTCCTGTGCTGGGTGAAATGAATGTTATACTTGTGCTGTCTGACATGTCTGCTTTGTGTGGGTGCAGGGGGCCAAAGTCACTGAAAGCGGCCTTCTCCTGTGCTGGCTGATATAAATGCCTGAATCTGCTGTGGGACCTCTCTCCTCTTTCTGGGTGCAGGGGTCAAAGAAACAAAAGGTTGCCTACTCCTGTGGTGGTTGACATGATGCCTGATTCTCTGCTGTGGGACCTCTCTCCTCCGTGTGGCTGCAGGGGTCAAAGTCTCTAAAAGTACCCTTCTCCTGTGGTGGTTGATGTAAAACTGATGCTTGTGCTGTCTGACATGTCTCCTTTGTGTGGGTGCAGGGGGCCAAAGTCACTGAAAGCGGCCTTCTCCTGTGCTGGCTGATATAAATGCCTGAATCTCTGCTGTGGGACCTATCTCCTCTTTCTGGGTGCAGGGGTCAAAGAAACAAAAGGTGGCCTACTCCTGTGGTGGTTGACATGATGCCTGATTCTCTGCTGTGGGACCTCTCTCCTCCGTGTGGCTGCAGGGGTCAAAGTCTCTAAAAATGCCCTTTCCCTGTGGTGGTTCATGTAAAACTGATGCTTGTGCTGTCTGACATGTCTCCTTTGTGTGGGTGCAGGGGGTAAAAGTCACTGAAAGCGGCCTTCTCCTGTGCTGGCTGATATAAATGCCTGATTCTCTGCTGTGGGACCTCTCTCCTCCGTGTGGCTGCAGGGGTCAAAGTCTCTAAAAGTGCCCTTCTCCTGTGTTAGTTGATCTAAAACTGATGCTTGTGCTATCTGACCTGTCTCCTCTGTGTCGGTGCTAAGGCCTAACTCACTTAAAAAGTGGACTTGTCATGTGCTGGGTGATAAAAATGTGATACAAGTGCCATCTGACATGGTTGAAGCTATCAAATTAACTAAAGGTGGCCGACTCCTGTAGTGGGTGATCAGTAAAACTGATGCTTGTGCTATCTGACCTGTCTCCTCTGTCTCGTTGCTAAGGCCTAACTCACTGAAAGTGGCCTTGTCATGTGCTGGGTGATATAAATGTGATACAAGTGCCATCTGACATGGTTGCCGGGGTCCCATTAAATGATGGCCTACTCCTGTGGTGGGTGATCTAAATGCCTGATTCTCTGCTGTGAAACCTCTCTCCTCCGTCTGGGTGCAGGGGTCAAAGTCTCTCAAAGTGGCCTTCTCTTGTGCTGGGTGATGTGAAACTGATGCTTGTACCAGCTGACATGGGTGCAGGGGTCAAATTAACTAAATGGTGGCCTACTCCTGTGGTGGGTGATCTAAATGCCTGATTCTCTGCTGTGAAACCTCTCTCCTCCGTCTGGGTGCAGGGGTCAAAGTCTCTCAAAGTGGCCTTCTCTTGTGCTGGGTGATGTGAAACTGATGTTTGTGCCATCTGACATGGTTGCCGGGGTCCCATTAAATGGTGGCCTACTCCTGTGGTGGGTGATCTAAATGCCTGATTCTCTGCTGTGAAACCTCTCTCCTCTGTCTGGGTGCAGGGGTCAAAGTCTCTCAAAGTGGCCTTCTCTTGTGCTGGGTGATGTGAAACTGATGTTTGTGCCATCTGACATGGTTGCCGGGGTCCTATTAAATGATGGCCTACTCCTGTGGTGGGTGATCTAAATGCCTGATTCTCTGCTGTGAAACCTCTCTCCTCCGTCTGGGTGCAGGGGTCAAAGTCTCTCAAAGTGGCCTTCTCCTGTGCTGGGTGATGTGAAACTGATGTTTGTGCCATCTGACATGGTTGCCGGGGTCCCATTAAATGGTGGCCTACTCCTGTGGTGGGTGATCTAAATGCCTGATTCTCTGCTGTGAAACCTCTCTCCTCCGTCTGGGTGCAGGGGTCAAAGTCTCTCAAAGTGGCCTTCTCTTGTGCTGGGTGATGTGAAATTGATGTTTGTGCCATCTGACATGGTTGCCGGGGTCCCATTAAATGATGGCCTACTCCTGTGGTGGGTGATCTAAATGCCTGATTCTCTGCTGTAAAAACCTCTCTCCTCTGTCTGGGTGCTGGTCCGAAATAAATGAGAGTGGTCTTCTCCGGTGGTGGTTGATATGACGCATGATTCCTTGCTGTGGGACCTCTCTCCTCTGTCTGGGTGCTGGTCCAAAATAAATGAGAGTGGCCTTCTCCGGTGGGGGTTGATATGACGCATGATTCCTTGATGTGGGACCTCTCTCCTCTGTCTGGGTGCTGGTCCCAAAAAAATGAGAGTGGCCTTCTCTGGTGGTGGTTGATATGAGGCATGATTCCTTGCTGTGGGACCTCTCTCCTCTGTCTGGGTGCTGGTCCTAAATAAATGAGAGTGGCCTTCTCCGGTGGTGGTTGATATGACGCATGATACCTTGATGTGGGACCTCTCTCCTCTGTCTGGGTGCTGGTCCAAAATACATGAGATTGGCCTTCTCCGGTGGTGGTTGATATAACGCATGATTCCTTGCTGTGGGACCTGTATCCTCTGTCTGGGTGCTGGTCCAAAATAAATGAGAGTGGCCTTCTCCGGTGGTGGTTGATATGACGCATGATTCCTTGATGTGGGACCTCTCTCCTCTGTCTGGGTGCTGGTCCAAAATAAATGAGAGTGGCCTTCTCCGGTGGGGGTTGATATGACGCATGATTCCTTGCTGTGGGACCTGTATCCTCTGTCTGGGTGCTGGTACAAAATAAATGAGAGTTGCCTTCTCCGGTGGTGGTTGATATGACGCATGATTCCTTGCTGTGGGACCTGTATCCTCTGTCTGGGTGCTGGGCTGAAATAAATGAGAGTGGCCTTCTCCGGTGGTGGTTGATATAAGGCATGATTCCTTGCTGTGGGACCTGTATCCTCTGTCTGGGTGCTGGTCCGAAATAAATGAGAGTGGCCTTCTCCAGTGGTGGGTGATATGACGCATGATTCCTTGCTGTGCGACCTCTCTCCAATTGATATTGGTTAATTTTTATTTATTTTATTTTATTTTAATTCATTTCCCTATCTACATTTGTTTGCACCGGATTTACCTACATTTTGCTGCCTTTTGCAGCCCTCTAGCCCTTTCCGGGAGTCTTTTACAGCCTTTTTAGTGCCCAAAAGTTCTGGTCCCCATTGACTTCTATGGGGTTCGGGTTCGGGATGAAGTTCGGGTTGAGTTCGGATCACGAACCCGGACATTTTACGGAAGTTCGGCCGAACCTCTCGAACCCGAACATCCAGGTGTTCGCTCATCTCTAATTACAATATATTATTCTGCCAACTCACTCGACCCGCATCTGAAACAAAGTAATGTGAAAAACGGTCCCTCATTCTGGCAACAGCAAGGGTTGACTGATATGAGAAATGTTGCATCCTGGTGAGTGTACAATATACCTCTTGCGGGTCCAGGTGCAGGGGTTCCTCAGATAAAAGATAGTTATGTAGAACTACACAAGCCTGGACAACATCGTCTATGGTTTCCACTTTGGGGTTAATGGCTTTGGTTAGAATACGCCATTTGGCTACTAGAATGCCAAAGGCGCACTCCACCAGTCATCTAGCTCGTGTCAGTCTGTAGTTATACACTCGTATTGTTCAAGTCCCGGTTAGAGTACGGCTTTATGAGGTTCTCACACATTTGGAAAGCCTCATCCCCTACTACGATAAATGGCACTGGAGGTCCATCAGTACCTGGCAAAGGTCTTGGAGGTGGCAATCCAAATTGTTTTGAATACAGGAGGCGTCCCATAGCAGAGTTTTGAAAGCCATCGAGTCATTTGTACGTCCATACGCTCCAATGTCAACAGCGACAAATCGTTATTCAGCATCCGGAATGGCCATTAAAATAATGGAGAAATATTTTTTGTAGTTGAAAAATTCTGATTCACTTCCAGAAGGTTTTACTATCCTTATATGTTTGTCATCCACAGCGCCGACACAAATTGGAAATTGGCTTGTTTCCAAGAACTTGCCTGCAATTTGAAGCCACCGTTCGTTTATTGGATGTGGGATGAAATCCTCATGCAATACCTCCCACAAAGCACGACAAGTATCTTTGACTACTCCGTAGATTGTAGAAATACCCATGCGATATTGGTAATGTAATGATGACAGACTTTCTCCAGTAGCAAGAAACCTTAAAAAAATAAATAAATAAATAAAAATATATATATATATATATATATATATATATATATATATATTTATAAGAAAAAAATATATGTAATATATATGTAGCTATATAGAAAAGACAAATGTTTTACCGTATTGTCACCATTAGCCACTCTGCAGTAGAAATGGTCCTTCTGGGGCTGGTATCCTGTCTTTCAATGCTTGATAAAATGCGCTGCAGCAGCTGGTCATAACTTTCTATAGTCATGCGCATATAATTGAAAACATTTTCTGGATTCGCACGAAGCTCCAAATACATACTGAAAAAAACGCCTCTGGTCATCCTTTTTGAAGTTATAGGGTGTATCCAATACTAGCGTCTTGTTCTTTACTGGTCTCGTCTTCTCCATCTCGCATTCAGGACTAGAAACCTCAATCGCAGACGCAAATGTGCAGGCAACATGGTTCAGAATCACAATGAGCAGTCGGGATTATAATAATTCAATTAAGAATTATTAATTATGGTCATAAAAAAAATTAATCAAGAATTTTCCATAACTTGTAGAAATTATGACCTGGTGAATTGTAGATAACCCAATCGATACAATTCACATCTGAGGCCGACTATTTCCTCAGATAATAAGTTCTTTTCATGAGAGATGACATTAATGCTAAAGATGTAGTTTTGACATTAAATAATACGCAGATATTATAAAAATATGCAGATTTTATTAGTTACACGATTATAAACAAATAGGTATATAAACACGATTATATATGCCAAGGAATATATATGGCAATGATATATGAAGCATTACAAGCTTATCATAAGTAAATAAACAATGATATATGCCAATTAATATATATGGCATTGATATCAGGCACTAGAAGCTTCACAATAAGTAAATAAACACATGTGGGTAAGAGCAGCTTGTCACATTATAACAAAGCTATTTGGTTAGGATATCAAAACAAGAAGTTACATTATATACATTACTCCTGTTCAGAGGCGTGTCCAATCCTAGACATCTATATGGAATGATAAATACATTCCCCACCCTCTCTAACCAAACTAAAATACACCTCACATGTAGTAATGGGCAAATCCATTCAAGTATATAACTTAGAAGATAGTAGTCAAATCCTAGACTACTTTTAATACTTCTGTCAATACTACTTTCATATCTGTATAACCTGGTAAGACCATTAAGACAACAGAAATTGGAAGAACTTGGAACAAATCTTCCAGTGGGAATTTATCATCTAGCTTGGTGAAGAATGCTACTATCAATATATCTATATCTATGCATATATGTATGCAATCATTTAATACTTTGATAAATTATGAAACTTGATTCTTCTGCAGGTAGAATGAAGGCTCACAATTATTCTATATCTAAGACTACATCTCACATAAAGAGATGATAAATAAATCAATATGTTCGCCAACATAGATGCTATGATTTTACCCACATTATCTAAATAGTCTTAATAAAATGAAACATCATTCTTTGTGTTTCTTACCAAGTCCTAGCAGGAATCTCACTTCTGCTCCTAGGAAAGCTGGATGGTCCATCCCCATGGCTTTCATATTGGTAGACCCCTCAATCTTGGGTGTCGGCTGGAATGTAGGAATGTTCTTTGCTTGTTGCTTGTTCTGCTTGTTCTGCCTCCTTTCTTTTTTCCTCCTGATGCTCATCTATCTACCGTAATTATCTCCCTTGTAATCTAACATTACCACCCCCTGGATTAGTATTCTTCAATCAATTAAGGGGGTGTAAACATATGTAATAAGATCCTATGAGATCATGTTTACCCATAATGCAACTAATGGAGGATGGTGTAGCGATATCGATATCTGTCTCCGGATGGTACTGTTGTGCAAGCTATTAGCACCATTCTATAAAGAGTTAACTAGGGTATTTTTGCATCATATACATTTGACCCTCGTCGTCGTAAATCAGAGATAAGGATAAATGTAGACATTTTGTATCAACTAAAGATAGACAACTTGGAGTCTCTCTGACACTATTGATCTATGGGCCATTATGGTATGAATGGGCCTTGTTCTCTAAGACATGTCTGGAGAATCCAGTGTACTCCTTTATAGATAAGACCACATTTGTGGCAATAATTTTTAAGACACAATACTCTCTGTATTTTTACACAGACTGAGCTTGGCCTGAACTCATCTTGGCCTGTTTCTACCACACATCAAAACTTTGGCTCAAACGGTTTCTTAAAGACAATGAGCATGCATATCGAATATAATATGACCAGGTATCAATATATATACCTATGAAAATGCCTGACAGAGCCTGAATGGAGGTTACCTGCTTAACTACTGTGTCAAAGTGGGTGGACTATCTGACACCTTCTGCTTTAAAAATGGATCCGCTAAATAGAAGCAAAAAAGGAAGCAAACAAAGAACAGATTCGCTTTGCAGGCGGATCCGTTTGAACAGATCCGTTCTGAAGTTGACAGTTTTCATCCATTTTGCCTATTTTAAAACTGATCAGTTTTAACCCCTTAAAGACGCTGCCATTTTTCACCTTAAGGACCTGGCCATTTTTTGCAAATCTGACATATGTCACTTTATATGGTAATGGAACGCTTTAATTTATCCAAGCCACTCTCAGATTGTTTTCTTGTCACACATTGTACTTAATGAGAGTGGTAAATTTGAGTCAAAATATTTGGTTTTTATTTATAAAAAAAACCAAATTTACCAAAAATATGGAAACATTTGTAATTTTCTAAATTTCTATTTTTCTGCTTTTAAAACAGATAGTAATACCTCCTAAAATAGTTTACTTTACATTTCCCATATGTCTGCTTCATGTTTGAATCATTTTGTAAATGACATTCACTGATCACACAGCTACCCAAACATAGCACTAAGAAGGGCTATGGATGTGTGAGTACCACAGTACCAGGAGTACCAAAGGGGTTAACTCTGCAACTGAGGAGGAAGGGCAGGCTAATCCAAATCTTTGATCTCCTCAGCACTAGAGAAGTAGAATTACAAGTAGCTTAGTTCTTATCAGCTGTGTGTTTACTCACAGTGACAGATTAACTGCAGGACGAGATAGCTCGTCCAAGTGCGTGAAATACCTGCAAGTTAGGAAGAGCTATCTCGTCCAAGGTCCTGAAGCTGTTAAACGGATCCGTGAAATGCCAGTGTGAAAGTTGCTTTAGGTATGCTCAAAGCCCAAATCCACCCAACTTTTCTGGAGTCTAGTAAAAACTTTCTCCACTCTCTCTGCCCTGTCCTGATTAGAGATGAGCGAACACCTGGATGTTCGGGTTCGAGAGGTTCGGCCGAACTTCCGTAAAATGTCCGGGTTCGTGATCCGAACTCAACCCGAACTTCATCCCGAACCCGAACCCCATAGAAGTCAATGGGGACCCGAACTTTTGGGCACTAAAAAGGCTGTAAAAGACACCCAGAGGGATAATATACCGCAATAAACACATTGCGATTACAACTTTGAGCTAACGATCACCATGGGAGCGCCTCCTCCAGTAGAATGTACTGTCGGATGTGAGAATTAAGTTGAAATCGCAATGCGATTCTTATATATTTGCTTAATCGCATTGCGATTTCAACTTAGCATTGCTAAATAATTCCATCCATATCGTTAACTTACTGAGTCAGTAAGTTAACCAATATGGATGGAATTATTTAGCAATGCTAAGTTTAAACGGCAATGCGATTAAGCAGATATATAATAATCGCATTGCGATTTCAACTAGCACGTATCTAACTGACACATACATTTTTGGAAGTACGATATAACAAGCATGCAATATATAAATTTTTGTAAGAATATATTTTAACAAACTATATTATTTTTTTAAATGAAGAAAATATAATAAAACAGGCAACAAATAAAGTACAACACATAACAGTAATATAAAAAATAAACACTAAAAAGTAATTGATCAACATCAAAACCATTAACGTAACTACTAAGTCAATAACCCAAAACTAAAAGGAACTATTATTAATCCTACCTAAACCAATATATAACAGATTTCAATAAAAAATATCATCTGCTTTATATAACAATTAATGATTGTATTTTAATGTACATTTCCAAATTTTATTTCATTTATTTTACAGCTGACAACATCATGTTAAAA
>CM065590.1:584576456-584653486 GCA_033119425.1 Bufotes viridis
AGGTAGTGAGACTGGGGGAGAAATGGAAGGGGGGACTAGAACAGTTCAGAAGGAAAAGTGTAGGGTAAAAAATATACAAAAACCTCTTAATTGTATGTATACTAATGCCAGAAGCCTGACTAACAAAACTGGGAAACTGGAATTAGTGATGTGTGAGGAGGACTATGACATAGTGGGAATAACTGAGACATGGCTGGATGATAGCTATGACTGGGCAGTTAATGTACAGGGTTACAGTCTTTTTAGAAAGGATCGTAAAAACCGGAGAGGGGGAGGGGTCTGCCTTTATGTAAAGTCCTATCTAAAGCCCACATTTCGAGAAGATATAATTGAGGGACATAAACATGTGGAGTCACTGTGGGTAGAGATACATGGAGGCAAAAAGAATAATAAATTACTAATAGGAGTTTACTATAAACCACCTAATATACCAGAGTCCACAAAAAATCTATTACTAAATGAGATAGACAAGGCCGCAAATCATATTGAGGTGGTTATTATGGGGGACTTCAACTACCCAGATATAGACTGGGAAACTGAAAGCTGTACATCGCATAAAGGAAACAGGTTCTTGGCAATAACCAAAGACAATTACCTTTCCCAACTGGTTCAGGACCCGACTAGAGGGACGGCCATACTAGGACTTAGTATTAACCAATAGACCTGACAGAACAACAGATGTGCAAATTGGGGGACACCTGGGAAATAGTGACCATAAAGTAATAATATTCCAATTATCATTTAAAATAGCATTTCTACAGGGAGGAACAAAAATACCAAACTTCAAAAAAGCAAAATTTAGCCAACTAAGCGAGGCCATAGGCCTAACTAACTGGGACAAAGTCCTCAAAAACAAAAATACAGCCACAAAATGGGATATCTTTAAAAGCATCCTAAATTCTCATTGTGAGAGGTACATACAATATGGGAATAAAAGGTTAACCTCTTGCCGCCACGCTAACGCCGATAGACCCGAGATTACGCATGAACGCGCATGCGCACGCGCGCGCGTTCATGCGATCGTAACCTGGACGACTGAAACTACTGCCTGCCAGCGCTGATCATGCGCTGGCAGGCTGTGGATGAGAAAAAAAACGCATTTAAAACGCATATTGGACGCTGTTTTGTAAACAGCGTCTGATATGCCTGCTTCCTGCTCCTCTGGTGGTCCCTTTGTCTGGGACCACCAGGGGAAACATAAGTAAAGTGCACCAATCACTACACAACAACCCCCCCACCCCCCTTCAGTGATTAACCCCTGATCACCCATGTCACCCCCCCTGATCACCCCCTGTCACCCCCCCCCGTCACTAATCACCCCCCTGTAAGGCTCATTCAGACGTCAAAATACGGACACCAGCAATGTGCTTTCCGCATTTTGCGGATCGGCACATTGCCAGAACTATATAGAAAATGCCTTTTCTTGTTAGCAATTGCGGACAAGAATAGGACATGTTCTATATTTTTGCGGATCCGGAAGTGCAGATCCGCAAATCCGGATCCGAGCGGGACAAAGTCTGTCCCCATAGAATTGAATGTATCTACAATTCCGTTCCGCAAAATTTTGCGGAACAGAATTGCGGACGTGTGAATGAGGCCTAAGGGTCCCTTAGCGATCGCAGCTTTACAGCTTTCCCCTCTTTTTTTTTTTTTGTGCACATTTTTTAAAGATTTTTTTATCCACATTGATCAATGTGAATGAAGAAATCTGTGCTGTTCATTTTTTTCTTTCAGCCCAGCGGCTGAACGGAAAAAAAAATTCTCATTACCCGTATGCTCAATATAAGGAGAATCGCAGAAACGCCTAATTCTGGCCATACGTGTAATGATTGCGGAGACCGTCAAATGCCAGGGCAGTGGAAAAACCTCACAAGTGACCACATTTTAGAAAGTAGACACCCCAAGGTATTCGCTGAGGGACATAGTGAGTTCATGGAAGTTTTTATTTTTTGACACAAGTTAGCAGAAAATGAAATTTTTGAAAAACAATAAAAAATTAAATTTCCGCTAACTTGTGACAAAAAATAAAAAATTCCATGAACTCACTATGCCCCTCAGTGAATACCTTAGGGTGTCTTCTTTCCGAAATGGGGTCACTTATAGGGTGTTTCTACTGTCTGGGCATTGTAGTATGTCAGGAAACAGGACAGGTGCTCAGAAAGTCAAAGTGCGGAAACTCACTTTTTTGCACCATAGTTTGTAAACGCTATAACTTTTACCCAAACCAATAAATATACACTTATTGCATTTTTTTTAATCAAAGACATGTAGAACAATAAATTTAGAGAAAAATGTAAATTGAAATGTAGTGTTATTTGAAAATTTTTACAACAGAAAGCGAAAAATGTCGTTTTTTTTGCAAAAATTTCGTCAAAAAAAGTAAAATATCTAAAAAAGTAAAAATGTCAGCAAGAATGAAATACCACCAAATGAAAGCTCTACTAGTGAGAAGAAAAGGAGGTAAAATTCATTTGGGTGGTAAGTTGTATGACGGAGCAATAAACGGTGAAAGTAGTGTAGTGCGGATTTGTAAAAAAGGGCCTGGTCACTAGGGGGGTATAAACCTGTGGTCTTCAAGTGGTTAAGGAACAAAATGAAACCAATGTGGATAAATAGAAATTTAAATAAAGCAATAAATGACAAAAAGAAAGCATATAAATCATAAAACAGGAGGGTAGCGAGGAAGCACTGAAAAACAAGGAAAAAAATAGAACATGTAAAAAACAAATAAAAGTGGCCAAACTAGAGACCGAGAGATTAATTGCCAAAGAGAGTAAAACTAACCCTAAAATTTTCTTCAATTATATAAATGTTAAAAAGTATAAATCTGAAGGTGTCAGCCCTTTAAAGAGTAATGAAGGGGAGTTGCAGAGAGCGACGAGGAGGAAGCAAAGCTTTTAAATATTTTTTTATCCAATGTATTCACTGAGGAAAATAAACTGTCAGATGAAATGCAGAATGTAAAAATAAATCCCCCATTAAAAGTTGCCTGTCTGACCCAAGAAGAAGTACAACAGCGACTTAAAAAGATTAAAATAAATAAATCGCCAGGACCGGATGGCATACACCCCCGTATCCTAAGGGAATTATGTAATGTCATAGACAGACCCTTATTTCTGATATTTACGGACTCTATACTGACAGGGAATGTTCCACAGGATTGGCGCGTAGCAAATGTGGTGCCAATATTCAAAACGGGTCCAAAAACAGAGCCCGGAAACTATAGGCCGGTAAGTTTAACATCTGTTGTGGGGAAACTGTTTGAAGGGTTTCTAAGAGATGCTATTTTGGAGTATCTCAATGAAAATAAGCAAATAACGCCGTTTCAGCATGGCTTCATGAGGGATCGGTCATGCCAAACGAATTTAATCAGTTTCTATGAGGAGGTAAGTTCTAGACTTGACAGTAGAGAATCAATGGATGTTGTATATCTGGACTTCTCCAAAGCATTTGAACCTGTACCACATAAAAGGTTATTATATAAAATGAGGATGCTCGGACTGGGAGAAAATGTCTGCAAGTGGGTAAGTAACTGGCTGAGTGACAGAAAACAGAGGGGGGTTATTAACGGTACACACTCAGATTGGGCAACTGTCAATAGTGGGGTACCTCAGGGGTCAGTACTGGGCCCTATTCTTTTCAATATATTTATTAATGATCTTGTAGAAGGATTGCATAGTAAAATATAAATTTTTGCAGATGACACTAAACTGTGTAAAGTAATTAACACTGAAGAGGACAGTTTTCTGTTACAGAGGGATCTGGATAGATTGGGGGCTTGGGCAGATAAGTGGCAGATGAGGTTTAACACTGACAAATGTAAAGTTATGCACATGGGAAGGAACAATGCAAGTCACCCGTACATACTAAATGGTAAAACACTCGGTAACACTGACATGGAAAAGGATCTAGGAATTTTAATAAACAGCAAACTAAGCTGCAAAAACCAGTGTCAGGCAGCTACTACCAAGGCCAATAAGATAATGGGTTGCATTAAAAGGGGCATAGACGCCCGTGATGAGAACATAGTCCTAACACTTTACAAATCACGAGTCAGACCACACATGGAGGACTGTGTACAGTTCTGGGCTCCTGTGAGCGAGGCGGACATAGCAGCGCTGGAGAGGGTTCAGAGAAGGGCAACTAAAGTAATAAATGGAATGGGGCAACTACAGTACCCTGAAAGATTATCAAAATTAGGGTTATTTACTTTAGAAAAAAGACGACTTAGGGGAGATCTAATAACTATGTATAAATATATCAGGGGTCAGTACAGAGATCTGTCCCATCATCTATTTATCCCCAGGACTGTGACGAGGGGACATCCTCTGTGTCTGGAGGAAAGAAGGTTTGTACACAAAGATAGAAGAGGATTCTCTACAGTAAGAGCAGTGAGACTATGGAACTCTGTGCCTGAGGAGGGGGTGATGGTGAGTACAATAAAGGAATTCAAGAGGGTCCTGGATGTATTTCTGGAGTGTCATAATATTACAAGCTATAGCTACTAGAGATGGGTCGTTGATCCAGGGAGCACTTCTGATTGCCGGAATGGAGTCGAGAAGGAATTTTAACCCTTAAGTGGGGAAAATTGGCATCTACCTCACAGTTTTTTTTTTTTTTTGCCTTCCTCTGGATAAACTAGCAGCATGACAGGCCGAACTGGATGGACAGATGTCTTTTTTCGGCCTTATGTACTATGTTACTATGTTACTAGGGGTGTGATATACCTTTAATATACTTTGTAACATAGTAGAAAGCATATTATAGTGTATTTGTATTGTGCAGCAGTCGTGCGGTTCTGCTGCGATACTGCAGCTACATAGAGAGACAAATGCTTTTGAAAAAACTATTTTTGCGGGGTGAAATATACCTCCAAATATTGATTGAGGCTTGCAATATACCTGATTGCACAAAATACTTATTGAGGGGTGTGATATACCTGATTGCACCAAATACTTATTGAGGGGTGTGATATACCTGATTGCACGAAATTTATAATTAGGCCTTCAGTATACTTGATTGCACCAAATATTTATTGAGGGGTGTGTAATACCTGATTGCACGAAATTCATATTTAGGCCTGCCATATACCTGATTGCACCAAATACTTATTGAGGGGTGTGATAGCCCCTCCACTTGAGTCAGAGGAATTATTTTACCATCCATTCCCAGACCTTACCGATGCGCAGCCAATTTTTTGCACGAAATTGCAGTCCACAGGAGTCCAACAGCAGAATGCAAATGTATCTGGAGCGAGCCATTCGCCATGCACGGTAACATCTGGCGCTCCCAGGATGCCGGCATGTGGCTCCACAGTGTTGGCTTTTTTTAACCTGTCATCTGCTGACAATAGTGTTGCCATCTGCAGCCTGTGCTGTCAACGCATAAGTCGTGGTAAGCCCAATACTTACCTATGGATGACCGACTTAAGAAGGCACCTGGCCTCCCATCACCGAGCCCAGTGGGAGCACCACCGTCAGAACCCACAAAGCTACACTCCCGGTGCTCCACATCTTGCCTCTTCTCCTTCTCCCCTCTCCTCTGAATTGCAATTTCTTTTCTGTCTGGCGAATGACTAATTTTGGGGGGCCATACTCTAGTGTCGTACAGTTAAATTTTTAAAGTAAAAAGTACTGCGAGACACACATTTACAATTCTTTTTTTCTGGTGAAAGACTAATTTTTGGGGTCTGTACTGTCAAGAATGGCGTATCAATCTGTCAATCCTTTTCATGTCCGGGCCAGGTGAGGTTTACCATATGGATTCAAATTAAGCCATGGGCTTCACTACTGGTGGTGCCCTTCCGTTAATTTTTTTAAGTTTCAGCTTTGCAACAATACTTCCTCCGGAACCCAAAGAGTTTGTTTTCCCAGAAAATGCTAGACAGTTAATGGGAATAACACCGCCGGATCGAACCCTATGGCCATCTTGCATTTATACTAGAATTGTATGAGTATGGAATTGGCACTGGGTTCTGATTTGAAGAAGTGGATGGATCTGTATAATTGTATGGCACATTGGCACCAAAAGGACAGGAAGCTAAATACATCCGTGCTTGAATTTGTCCACTGAGACTGCGCCAACTCTGCTGTGTAACAGTAGCGCAATTTTAAAATTATGTTTTAAATTTAATTATATTTTTTCGTAGCCGTTGCTGACCGCCATTCCCTGCGCAAACTCTGCTGTGTAACAGCGCAATTTACAAAAAAATTTTTTTTTTATTTATTTATATTTTCTCATAGCAGGTGCTGACTGCCATTCCCTGTGCTAACTCTGCATTGTAACGTTAGCTAAAGCCAAAATTAAAAAATAAATGTATTAACATTTTCTCCTAGCCGGTGCTGACCACCTTTCCCTGCGTTAACTCTGCGTAACGTTAGCTAAAGCCAAAATTAAAAAAGACAAAAAATAATATTTTCTCCTAGCCGGTGCTGACCGCCATTCCCGGCTATAACTCTGCATTGTAACGTTAGCTATAGCCAAAATTAAAAAATAAATGTATTAACATTTTCTCCTAGCCGGTGCTGACCACCTTTCCCTGCACTAACTCTGCGTAACGTTAGCTAAAGCCAACATTAAAAAATAAAAATTAATTTATATTTTCTCCTAGCCGGTGCTGACCGCCATTCCCGGCTGTAACTCTGCATTGTAACGTTAGCTAAATCCAAAATAAATAAAAAAATTAGAGCATTCAAAATATAGCTGTGAAATTCAATCTAATTTTTTGGGAGCAAGTGTTTTTGCTTATATCTCTGCAATGTCCTAGCACTGGCAGGCGGGGGTCAGGTAACTACTTAGCACAGAGGAGTCTCGTTGGTTCTCGGAATGAACCACACAAATCCATCCACCCACTCACAACGACCATGCACCACCACCCACAGAATCGAGAAAGAGGTATCAATCTGTCAATCCTTTCAGTGTCCGGGCCCGGTGAGGTTTTCCGTGTGGAGTCAAATTAAGCCGCAGACTCCACTCCTAACATAGATGTATTTCTATATAATAAATGACTACCTAATTGTATTATTATTCGGGGGTAGGGCTAATATCTTTATATTATATAGATTCTAGTGTATTATACTGTGCCCTGTATTTCCCAGTAGAAAAATGATCCTTGGGAAACACAGTCCTCATCTCTGACCACCAGGACCAGGTAACGCTCTGTCGGTACATGGCGATCTCCCCTCTCCAGCACGCTTCTCTGCTGTGTACTGGTGCTTATTCTGACACTAGGGCTGGGTTCACATCCTATTTTTGTTATCCATTTAATGCATACCAAAAACACATGCATTAACACACGCCTCAGACTGATTCCGTACAGTGGCATCCGTTCACCATAAGGTTCCATGGTAGAGAAAAAATGTACGTTAACATATGCATTTTTTTACTGGACTCTGCAGGATACAAAAACGTGGAGTGCTGCACATTTGTATACATCAAACCGATAGAAAATAACATTTTTCTAGGCTCCAGCAGGGCACATGTTTGAGAGTTTCCCTTTAAGATGCATAAAACTGGCCACTGATTAAAATAGATATTTTTTGTGGGAATTTTTGCCATTAACCCCCCCCCCCCCCCCCCCAGTATGTCACTGCCCATGTTGTGGGACTATTTGTGCACTTCTAGTAAGTATTTGGTGGCTGAAAATATGACCTGAAGATTTTTCAGGTTCGCCTGCCATTAAAGTGAATGGGGCCTGCCGTGAACTTGCATTCACGAATCAGCTATGCCGATGTTCATCCATCACTAGCAGCAGGTCCTAGAGGTGGGACCCGCACCTATGAGACAATGGGGGCATATCCTAGCAATATGCCCCCATTGTATGTGATGGCAAAACCCCTTAAAATTGAATTTCCCATTAAAGGTGACCTGTGTGACCCAGGAAGAAGCGCAGCAGCATCTTCAAAAGATTAAAATAGAGAAATCACTGGCTCCAGATGGCATACACCCCCTCTCCTAAAAGAATAGGGGGATAGTGTAGGGAGACAAGTCGTGTAGGGAGACAAGTGATTTATTAGTGGAGTGCGTACTTGTTTCTTTAGTGTAGCTTAGAGAGAGACGCGTATCTGAGCGCCTTCAGCTGTTTGTTTTACAGCGCGAGTGAGGGAAGTGCTCCTTACAGCTCCAAGCAATAAAGAGGGAGCTGCTACTCTGTTTCTATCAGTGACTCTCATTTCTTTTTCTATAAGGAGCTTGATTGAATGCTGCTACCTAGTACAAAGAGAGGGAGGCCACTTTGTTTCATCTATGTATTCCGGGTGACCATTTTGATCGTCCACTCCATTTAAACAAGAAATAATTAGAGTGATCCTTGTTATCTCAGTTAGTGCTGGGATTCCCTCATTTTATCTCAGATGACATAGGATAGATGGGGGTGATCTACGGAACTAAATGTAAACATAACCAGAGGGATCCTTGTTATAATGGGCTCAAACCAGGCATCAGCATTTACTATTTTTCTAACGAGTGGGTTCTTTTCTCGACCTTTTTTAGGTTGTGAATAGGGATGAGCGGACCCGTGGATGATCGGGTTCGCTGGGTTCGGACGAACTTCGGGTCGGTTTTTGTTGTTATTTTATTTTTATTTTTTCCTTTTATTTATTTTTAACATCGGGAAACGATATTAATTTCCCTTTCACGTATGCAGTGCACGTGTATCTCACACCAAAAATGGGCTTATGTCAGTATTATAGGGTACCAACATTCATTCAAATGTGCAGAACATGCATCTAATTAACAATATAACTATCTATCTATCTATCTCTATCTATCTATCTATCTATCTATCTATCTATCTATCTATCTATCTCCGCAGACATGTTAGGGCATGCTATCTATATTTCTATCTACATATCTATCGATCATTTCAAATATCTATTTACCATTTTATAACATTTTTACCTTACTATCTACACAATTTGCTATCTATCTGCCATTTATCTACCATTTTATCTACCTTTCTACGAGCTCTATCTATCTATCTATCTATCTATCTATCTATCTATCTATCTATCTATCGTATCTATCTAACAATTATCTATGTTTTTATTAATCTGTGTATCTATCTAACAATCTCACATTTATCTATCTATCTATCTATCTATCTATCTATTAGGAATGAGCGAACCCGAACTGGATAGCTCATTTTCAAAAAAGTTCGGGCTCGGGTCCGTTGTTCGGCGATTTCTTCCCACTTTCTGAAGGGCTGCACAGCAGCCAATCAGCTAGCGTTTTACTTCTTGCCCTAAGAAGCCATCACAGCCATGCCTACTAATGGCATGGCTGTGATTGGCCAAGTGCAGCATGTGACCCAGCCTCTATTTAAGCTGGAGTCACGTAGCGCCGCACGTCACACTGCTCTGATTAGTGTAGGGAGAGGACGCAGCTTCTGTGAGGGCGAGATTAGGCAGGGAAGACTAAGCAAAACCACTTAATGAAGTGATCGATCTACAGCTGTGAATCATTCAACTTCTGCTAGTTTATTGCTCACAGGTTTTTAGGCTGCACAGAGCGTTTTTCTGTCACTTTGATCGGTGGCCATTTTGTGTCTTGTGGTGCACCAGCACAAGCTGCCACCAAGTCCATCAATCCATCAATACTAGTTTTTTTTTTTTTTTTTTTGCTGTATCCTACATCAGGGGCTTGGCTGTGCTTATTGTCACCCCTAGAAACTCAGGATAGAAATTTCTATATTTTATTAAGGGGTTAAAATTTAATTGCCAAAATAGCAATCCCCTAAATCTGGTGTTCCAGCTGTGGCTAGCCAAGTGTAATACCGTCTGCTGTCTGACAAAGGATAGATTTTCTGTGGTGAAATTCAATTGCCAAAATAACAATCCCCTAAATCTGGGGAACCAGCAGTGGCTGGCCAAGTTTAATAGTGTCCGGGAAAGGATAGATAATTTTCTGGGGTAAAATTAAATTGCCAAAATAGCAATACCATATATCTGGTGCTCCAGCTGTGTCTTGCCAAGTTTAATAGTGTCTGGCAAAGGATAGATTTTTTTCTGGGGTGAAATTCAGTTGCAAAAATAGAAATACAGTAAATCTGGAGTTCCAGCTGTTGCAGGCCTAGTTTAAATCTGTCCGTAAAAGGGTATATTTTTTTCTGGGGTGAAATTTTTTTGCCAAAATAGCAATACTCTGAATCTGGTGTTCCAGCTGTGACTGGCCAATTTCCCTAGTGTCCATCAAAGGATTTATTATTTTCTGGGGTGAAATACAGTTGCAGAAATAGAAATACAGTAAATCTGGTGTTCCAGCTGTGGCTGGACAAGTTTAATAGTGTCCGGCAAAGGATATATTTTTTTCTGGGTTGAAATTCAATTGCCAAAATAGCAATACCGTAAATCTGGTGTCCCAGCAGTGGCTGGACAAGTTTAATAGTGTCCATCAAAGGATTTATTATTTTCTGCAGTGAAATTCAGTTGCCAAAATAGAAATACAGTAAATATGGTGTTCCAGCTGTGACTGGACAAGTTTAATAGTATCCATCAAAGGATAGATTTTGTTCTGGGGTGAAATTCACTTGCCAATATAGCAATACCCTGAATCTGGTGTTCCAGCTGTTGCAGGCCAAGTGTTAATCTGTCCGGAAAAGGGTAGATTACACTCAGCGTGCATCTCCAAGTATATTTCTTTCCGTAAAAGGGTATATTACAAAAAATGTTACATTACAATTGCTGAAAGCATAATCCTGTAAATCTGCACGCACTATTGTGCATCTCATAGTGTATTTCTGTCCTTAAAAGGGTATATTACACTCAAGCTGTATATACAAGTGCTGAGAGGGTCATCCTCAATAACTTCACATGCTACCGTGCATCTACAAGTGTATTTCTGTGCGTTAAAGGGTATATTGCACAAAGTGTTAAAATACAATTGCTGAAGGCATAATCCTACATATTTTTTCACACTCTACTGTGCATCTCCAAGTGTAAATCTGTCCATAAAAGGATACCTTTCATCCAGGGCCTAAATACTAGGCCTACAATTGATATTCCCCTAAATAAGTGGTTACTGCTGTGCCAGGATTAGTATAATATGCTACATAAATAAATAGGCAGATAGTGTTAGGTGCCTGTAAAAAAAAGGCCTGAATTTGAAATCGTTACATTGGGCCAAATATTTTTTTCCTTATTGTGGTGCGTGGTGAACGGTAACAATGATGAAAACATCAAGTAAGGGACATGGTCGTGGTGGTGTTTGTGGACCCTCTGGTGCTGGGAGAGGACATGGCCATTCTGCCACAGCTACACGTCCTAGTGAACCAACAACCTCAGGTTCCAGTACCCGCCAGAATTTACAGCGATATTTGGTGGGGCCCAATGCCGTTCTAAGGATAGTAAGGCCTGGGCAAGTACAGGTGCTAGGCAATTGGGTGGCCGACAGTGGATCCAGCAGGTTCACATTTTCTCCCACCCAGTCTTCTGCAGAAAGCGCACAGGTGGCGCCTGAAAACCAAGCCCATCAGTCTGTCACATCACCCCCATGCATATCAGGGAAACTGTCAAAACCTCAAGTTATGCAGCAGTCTCTTATGCTGTTTGAATACTCTGCTGGCAGGGTTTCCAAGGGAATTCACCTAGCCATTCCCCAGTGGTGGAAGACATAGAATGCACTGATACACAACCATTCATGTTTCCTGATGATGAGGACATGGGAATACCACCTCATCGGAGTCCGCACGTCTTTGATAATGACGAAACACAGGTGCCAACTGCTGCGTCTTTTTGCAGTGTGCAAACCGAACAGGAGGTCAGGGAGGAAGACTGTGTGGAAGACGATGCAGGGGACGATGAGGTCCTAGACCCCACATGAAATGAAGGTCATGCCACTGACTTTCATAGTTTAGAGTAAGAGGCAGTGGTGAGACCGAGCCAACAGTGTAGCAAAAGAGGGAGCAGGGGGCAAAAGCAGAAGAGCCGTCGCGAAGAGAGTTCGCCTGCTACTGGCCACCGCCACCAGGGACTGATCACCCAAAGGCAGCTTCAAGGAGTTCCCTGGCATGGCACTTCTTTAAACAATGTGCTGACGACAAGACCCCAGTGGTTTGCACACTGTGAAATCAGAGCCTGAGGCGAGGCATTAACGTTCTGAACCTTAGCACAACCTGCATGACCAGGCATCTACATGCAAAGCATGAACTGCAGTGGAGTAAACACCTTAAAAACAAGGAACTCACTCAGGCTCCCCCTGCTCCCTCTTCTGCTGCTGCCTCGGCCTCTTCCTCGGTCTCGGGAGAAATTTTGTCACCTGCCGCCCCCCAAACAGAGGATGTGCCACCGACACCACCACCTGCGTCACCAAGCATCTCCACCATGTCACACGGCAGCGTTCAGCTCTACATCTCACAAACCTTGGAGAGAAAGTGTAAATTCCCACCTAGCCACCCTCGAGCCCTGGCCCTGAATGCCAGCATTTCTAAACTACTGGCCTTTGAAATGCTGTAATTCAGGCTGGTGGACACAGACAGCTTCAAACAGCTGATGGCCATGGCTGTCCCACAGTATGTTGTTCCCAGCCACCACTACTTCTCCAAGACAACTGTGCCTTCCCTGCACAACAAAGTATCCGATAAAATCAAGTGTGCACTGCGCAACGCCATCTGTGGCAAGGTCCAGTGGACCAGTAAGCTTGGCCAGGTATGCAATATCTCCATAACTGCACACTGGGTAAATGTAGTGGCGGATGGGCCCCAGGCGGAGAGTTCTTTGGCGCACGTCCTTCCGCCGCCAAGGATCGCAGGGCATCATTCTTTGCCTCCTGTAGCCTCCTACTCGGCTTCCTCCTCCTCTGCTTCCACCAGCTCATCCAGACAGCCACACACCTTCACCACCAACTTCAGCACAGCCCGGGGTAAACGTCATCAGGCTGTTCTGAAACTCATATGTTTGGGGGACAGGCCCCACACTGCTCAGGAGTTGTGGCGGGGTATTGAACAACAGACCGACCAGTGGTTGCTGCCGGTGGGCCTCAAGCTCGGCCTTGTGGTGTGCGATAATGGGCGAAATATCGTCGCAGCTCTGGGTCTAGCCCGTTTGACGCATATCCCTTGCCTGGCCATGTGCTGAATTTAGTGGTGCAGAAGTTCATTCACAACTACCCCGACATGTCAGAGCTGCTGCATAAAGTGCGGGCTCTCTGTGCGCGCTTCTGGCGTTCACATTTGGCCGCTGCTCGCCTGTCTGTGCTACAGCGTAACTTCGGCCTTCCCGCTCACCGCCTCATATGCGACGTGCCCACTAAGTGAAACTCCACCTTGCACATGCTGGAGAGACTGTGCGAGCAGTAGCAGGCCATAGTGGAGTTTAAGCTGCAGCACGCACGGGTCAGTCGCACTGCGGAACAGCACCACTTCACCACCAATGACTGGGCCTCCATGCGAGACCTGTGTGCCCTGTTGTGCTGTTTTGAGTACTCCACCAACATGGCCAGTGGCGATGAAGCCATTATCAGCGTTACAATACCACTTCTATGTCTCCTTGAGAAAACACTTAGGGCGATGATGGAAGAGGAGGTGGCCCAGAAGGAGGAGGAGGAGGAGGATGAGGGGTTATTTTTAGCACTTTCAGGCCAGTCTGTTAGAAGTGGCTCAGAGGGAGGTTTTTTGCAACAGCAGAGGCCAGGTACAAATGTGGCCAGCCAGGGCCCACTACTGGAGGACGAGGAGGATGAGGAGGAGGTGGAGGAGGATGAGGATGAAGCAGTTTACAGAGGGGTGGCACCCAACACAGCTCAGGCATGTCACTGGTGCGTGGCTGGGGGGATACGGAGGACGATGACGATACGCCTCCCACAGAGTTCAGCTTGTCCTTACCTCTGGGTAGCCTGGCACACATGAGCGACTACATGTTGCAGTGCCTGCGAAAAGACAGCAGAGTTGCCCACATTTTAACGTGTGCGGACTACTGGGTTGCCACCCTGCTGGATCCCCGGTACAAAGACAATGTGCCCACCTTACTTCCTGCACTGGAGGAAGATGCGCGAGTACAAGCGCACGCTGGTAGAAGCGTTCCTGAGAGCATTCCCAAATGTCACAGGGAACAAGTGTAAGCCCAAGGCGAAGGCAGAGGAGGAGCAAGAGGTCGCCAAAGCAGCTGTGTCACGGCCAGCTCCTCTGAGGGCAGGGTTAGCATGGAACCACGCCACAGCTAACTGCACCACCACCTGATACGGAACGTGTTAGCAGAAGGGCAGCATTTCACTAACATGGTTGAACAGTACGTCTGCACACCCCTCCATGTACTGACTGATGGTTCAGCCCCATTCAACTTCTGGGTCTCCAAATTGTCCACGTGGCCAGAGTTAGCATTTTATGCCTTGGAGGTGCTGGCCTGCCCGGCGGCCAGCATTTTGTCTGAACGTGTATTCAGCACGGCAGGGGGCGTCATTACTGACAAACGCAGCCGCCTGTCCACAGCCAACGTGGACAAGCTGATGTTCATAAAAATGAACCAGGCATGGTTCCACAGGACCTGTCCATCCCTTGTGCTGAATAGACATTTATAACTGCCTCCCCCTCAACCATATATTCTTGTACTCCGGGGCACTTCTTTATTGAATCCTCTTTTTTCAATTTACCATTATATTGCGGTGCAACCAAAAGTTGAATGAACCTCTCCTCCGTCTAGGTGCCAGGGGCCTAATTATCTGAAAGTGGCCTGTTCCAGTGGTGGGTGACATGAAGCCTGATTCTCTGTTATGCGACTTCTGTCCTCCGTCTGGGTGCCGTGGGCTAAATATCTGGAAGTGGCCTTCTCTATTGCTTGGTGACATAAAGCCTGATTCTCTGCCATGCGACCTCTCTCCTCCGTCTGGGTGCCAGGGGCCTAATTATCTAAAAGTGGCCTTCTCCATTGGTGGGTGACATGACGCCTGATTCTCTGCTATGCGACCTCTGTCCTCTGTCAGGGTGCTGGGGCCTAAATAAATGAAAGTGGCCTTCTCCATTGTTGGGTGACTTGAAGCCTGATCCTCTGCTATGGGACCTCTCTCCAATTGATATTGCTTAATTTTTATTTATTTTATTTTATTTTAATTCATTTCCTATCCATGTTTGTTTGCAGAGGATTTACCTACATTTTGCTGCCTTTTGCAGCCCTCTAGCCCTTTCAGTGCCCAAAAGTTCGGGTCCCCATTGAATTTAATGGGGTTCGGGATGAAGTTTGGGTCGAGTTCGGAGACCGAACCCGAACATTTTCGGGAAGTTCGGCCAAAATTCTCAAACCCGAACATCCAGGTTTTCTCTCAATTCCTTCCTTCCTTCCTTTCCTTCCTTCCTTTCCTTCCTTCCTTTCCTTCCTTTCCTTCCTTCCTTTCCTTCCTTCCTTTCCTTCCTTCCTTTCCTTCCTTCCTTCCTTCCTTTCCTTCCTTCTTTCCTCTCTTACCTTATATCCAAACTGGAAGTGGTGTCATTTTTGTCCTGATAGCAGAACAAAACCATATCGCAAGATTGTAACTAAAGCTGAAAAAACCGCAAAACACATCATAACCACTGGGTGGTGACTAGTGCTCCACATTTAGCTTATTGCTTAACCACCTCCCGACCGCCTAACGCAGGCATGCGTCCTGCGGGCGGCCAGGATGTTCCTCCTTGACGCGCCGGAGCATCATCTCGCGAGAGGCGAGATTTCCTGTGAAACTGAGTGCGCGCGTTCACAGGATCGCGTCGGGAGGAAGTTTAACTACAGCCTGCCAGCGCTGATCATACGCTGGCAGGCTGTAGATCTTAAAAAAACGCCATCTAAATCGCATATCAGACGCTGCCTGCTGCCTGCTCCTCTGGTGGTTCCTTTTGCTTGGGACAAGCAGAGGACATAGGCTGCTATGTAAGTGCACAAATCCCCCCCCCCCGTTACTTATTAACCCCTTAGTAACCCCTGATCACCCCATATCACCCCCTGTCACCCCCATGTCATTGATCAACCCCCTTTAAGGCTCCATTCAGACGTCCGTATGTGTTTTGCGGCTCCACGGATCCGCGGATCCACAAAACACGGACACCGGCAATGTGCTTTCTGCATTTTGCGGATCCGCACATTGCCAGAACTATATAGAAAATGCCTTTTCTTGTCCGCAATTGCGGACAAGAATAGGACATGCTCTATCTTTTGCGGAGCTGCAGCCTGATGTTTCGGGGCCGAAACCCGGAAGTTTGCGGCCTCAGCTCCGCAAATGCTGCTGCGGAGAGCACATAGTGTGCTCTCCGCATCACCACCGGCCCCATTCACACTGAATGGGTCCGCATCTATTCCGCAGAATTGCGGAATAGATGCAGACATTTTTGCAGACGTGTGAATGGGGCCTTACTTCGCAAGCACTCCTATGTCCTTTCCCCTCTCTTTTTTTTTTTGCACATTTTTTGGCAGAGATTTTTTCATTCACATTGATCGATGCGAATGAAGAAATCTGTGCCGTTCATTTTTTTTCAGCCCAGAGGCTAAAAAGGAAAAAAAATATCTCATTACACGTATGCTCAATATAAGAAGAATAGCAGAAACTCCTAATGCTGGCCATACGTGTAATGATTGCGGAGACCTTCAAATGACAGGGCGGTACAAATACCCCACATGTGACTCCATTTTGGAAAAAAGACACCCCAAGGTATTCCGTGAGGGGTATGGTGAGTTCATATAAAATTTTATTTTTTGTCACAAGTTAGTGGAATATGAGACTTTGTAAGAAAAAAAAAAAAAAAGTCAATTTCTGCTAACTTGTGCCCAAAAAAAAAATCTTCTATGAACTCACCATGCCCCTCACGGAATACCTTGGGTTGTCTTCTTTCCAAAATGGGGTCACATGTGGGGTATTTATACTGCATTTTAGGGGCCCTAAAGCGTGAGAAGAAGTCTGGAATCCAAATGTGTAAAAATGCCCTCCTAAAAGGTACTCATTGGAATTTGGGCCCCTTTGCGCACCTAGGCTGCAAAAAAGTGTCACACATGTGGTATCGCCGTACTCAGGAGAAGTAGGGCAATGTGTTTTGGGGTGTATTTTTACATATACCCATGCTATGTGTGAGAAATATCTCTGTAAATGACAACTTTTTAATTTTTTTTATACAAAGTTGTCAATTTACAGAGATATTTCTCTTACCCAGCATGGGTATATGTAAAAATACACCCCAAAACACATTTCCCTACTTCTTCTGAGTACGGCGATACCACATGTGTGACACTTTTTTGCAGCCTGGGTGCGCAAAGGGGTCCAAATCCAATGAGTACCTTTAGGATTTCACAGGGCATTTTTACGCATTTGGATTCCAGACTTCTTCTCACGCTTTAGGACCCCTAAAATGCCAGGGCAGTATAAATACCCCACATGTGGCCCCATTTTGGAAAAAAGACACCCCAAGGTATTCCGTGAGGGGCATGGCGAGTTCATAGAATATTTTTTTTTTTTGGCACAAATTAGCGGAAATTTACTTTTATATTTTTTTTCTTACAAAGTCTCATATTCCACTAACTTGTGACAAAAAATAAAGTTTTACATGAACTCACCATACCCTTCACGGAATACCTTGGGCTGTCTTCTTTCTAAAATGGGGTCATTTGTGGGGTATTTATACTGCCCTGGCATTTTAGGGGCCCTTAATGCATGAGAAAAAGTCTGGAATCCAAATGCGTAAAAATGCCCTGTAAAATCCTAGGTACTCATTGGAATTTGGGCCCCTTTGCGCACCCAGGCTGCAAAAAAGTGTCACACGTGGTATTGCCGTACTCAGGAAAAGAAGGGCAATGTGTTTTGGGGTGTATTTTTACATATACCCCTTCTGGGAGAGAGAAATATCTCTGTAAATGACAACTTTTTAATTTTTTTATACAAAGTTGACAATTTACAGAGATATTTCTCTCACCCAGCATGGGTATATGTAAAAATACACCCCAAAACACATTGCCCTACTTCTTCTGAGTACGACGATACCACATGTGTGCCACTTTTTTGCAGCCTAGGTGCGTAAAGGGGCTGATAGTCCAACGAGTACCTTTAGGCCTCTTTCACACGGGCGTCATGTTTGACGCCCGGATAAGAGGCGGGTGCGTTATGGAATATGCGCATTTTTCCGCGCGGGTGCAACGCTTGTAACGCGCTTTTGCACGCGCGTGAGAAAAACGCCATGTTTGGTACCCAGACTCAAGCCGGACTTCATCACTGAAGTCCGGTTTCGGGTCTTCTGGAGAATTGATTATTTCCCCTTATAACATGGTTATAAGGGGAAATAATAGCATTCTTAATAAAGAATGCATTGTTAAATGAAGAGGAAGGGGTTAAAAAAATAAAAGTGAACTTACCTTAGCCACTTGATCTCGTAGTCGCGATCTCTCCTATCTTTTCCTGCATCTTCTAAGATCTACAGGACCTGTGATGACGTCACATCACATGGTCCAATCACATGGTCCATCACCATGATACACAGCTCAGCAGGCAGTATCACACAGTACAGGATTAGATACACAGCTCAGCAGACAGTATCACACAGAATAAGATAAGATACACAGCTCAGCAGACAGTATCACACAGAATAAGATTAGATACACAGCTCAGCAGACAGTATCACACAGTACAGGATTAGATACACAGCTCAGCAGACAGTATCACACAGAATAGGATTAGATACACAGCTCAGCAGACAGTATCACACAGTACAGGATTAGATACACAGCTCAGCACACAGTATCACACAGTAGAGGTTTAGATACACAGCAGACAGTATCACACAGTACAGGATTAGATACACAACTCAGCTACAGTATTACATAGGATATGATTACAGTAGATACACAGCTCTGCAGACATTATCACACAGTACAGCAAATTTTTATTAATATTGCAAATTCGAGAATTTACAAATATTTAGATTGTAGTGCTATATATTTGTTATAGCGAAAATTAGTGATGAGCGAGCATGCTCGGCCAAGTACCGGTTCGGCTCGAGCATCGCTAAGCTTGGCATATCCGAGCACTCGGCCGAGTACCACATGTGTTCGAACGCCATGCTCGAGTCTCCTCCCCGCAATTTTGGCGCTTTCTAAGCAGCCAATAAACGTGCTGTAATGCCAGTAGCCATGTTTTCTACTGGCATTACAGTAATTGGCTGGCTGGAACGCTTCATCGGGTGCTATATAGCACCCGGTCACGCGGGTTCGGCTCATTGCAAGTCACGGAGAGCTGCTGTTAGGAAGGGACAGAGAGTGTAGGGCGAATTTGATCACCAATTACTCATTTTAAATACGTTTCAAAAAACCAAAAGTCCTTTTAAGAACTTTTGTTAGAGGTGGCAGCAAAATTTATTTTGGGGAACTGTTAGTGACATTCATTTTCTGTATTCTACAAACTCTGCTTGCTGTGAGCAGTGAGAAGCAAATCTACACTTATTTCTAGACAGTGTGTGAGGCCTATATTTAATCCAAATATCACTGACATCCAGTTTCAATATGAAGAAGGCGAGTATGAGGGGCCGGGGAAGTGGACGTGATTCTGATGGTTCACGCAGAGGCCGTGGCTCAGGACGCGTTGCAACTGTGCCTGCTGCCAGAGCACAAGGAAAACAGTCATCCACAATACCTATCTTCATATCCCAGTTTGCAGGACGTCGCAAGACAACACTCTTGAAGTCAGACCAGTGCGACCAGGTGGTCGGTTGGATTGCAGCAGATAATGCTTCCACTGGGTTAAGCACCACCCTGTCTTCCACCAAGCCCAGACTCAGTAACCAGCAGTCTGGTCAACAACATAAACCTCACCCTGATTATCCTTCCTCCCACCATGTAGAGTCTGGCCAAACAAGCGATCCGGTACTCGGATGTTCCGATGAGCTATTTTCATCCCCATCACTTAATTTGGCCCTCTCCCCAAGCACTCTTGAAGAAGGACATGAGATCTTGTGCCCTGATTCTCAACCTCTAGAGCCTTCACACTCACAAGATGATGTGTTTAAGGAGGTGCATGATAACGAGACACAGTTGTCATCAAGTCAACCACAATTACTGTCTGCAGAGGTTGATGAAGAGGATGATATACCATTGTCAGTCACTGAAGTTGTGTTGGGGTCAGCAAATGAGGAGGATGATCGCAGTGGGGAAGTTGAAGAGGACTTAGTGGACGATTGAGGTCACTGACCCAACATGGGAAGGCGGAAACAAAGGCCATGGCACTAACCGCCCAACTTTCTAAGTCACTGGCGGTTTAAATGTTGCCATTTAGGCTTGTGGACACTGAGGCCTTTCGCGGCCTGATGTCGGCGGCCGTCCCTCGGTACTCAGTCTCCAGCCGTCACAATTTTTCCCAGTGTGCCATCCCGCCTTACACCAGCATGTGTCTGCTAACATCACCCGTGCCCTGACCAACGCAGTTAATGCTAAGGTCCACCTAACGACTGACACATGAACAAGTGCTTGTGGCCAGGCACGCTACATTTCCCTGACGGCACACTGGGAGAACGTAGTGGAGGCTGGGAGCAACTTGTACCCTTGTACAGGTGCAACCGACGCCCAGGATTGCGGGCCCTACTTCCATCAGGGTTACCGCCAGCACCTATGTAAGTGGCTCCTCCTCCTCCACTTCCACCTCCGAATTCTCCGCGTGCAGCACCAGTCAGCCATCAGCATCTAGCTGGAAGCAGTGTAGCACTGCTGTGGGGATGTGTCAACAGGCCGTGCTGAAGATGATATGCTTAGGGGATAAACAGCACACTGCCGCAGAGCTGTGGCAGGGGATAAGAGACCAGACTCAGCTGTGGCTCTCGACACTCAACCTGCAACTAGGCATGGTTGTGTGTGATAATGGGTGTAACTTGGTGGCGGCTTTGGAGCTCGGCAAGCTCACACACATCCCATGCCTAGCCCACGTCTTTAACTTAGTGGTTCAGCGGTTTCTGAAAACCTACCCCAATTTGCCCGAGCCACTGGCGAAGGTGCGCCGCGTGTGTGCACATTTCCGCAAGTCATCAACAGCTTCAGCCGGTCTGTTGACGCTGCAGCAGCGCTTGAAATTGCCAGCTCACCGGCTGTTGTGCGATGTGAGCACATGCTGGAACTCCACGTTACACATGTTGGCCAGGCTTTGTGAGCAGCAAAGGCAGTAATGGAATACCAGCTGCAGCACGGTCGTCGCCTTTCCAGTCAGCTTCCGCTCTTCACAAGCGAGGAGTGGGCATTGATGTCTGACCTCTGTGAGGTGTTAAGAAACTTTGAGGAATCGACACAGATGGTGAGCGGTGATAACGCTATTGTCAGTGTAACCATCCCACTTCTGTGTCCACTCAAACGCTTGCTGCTCACAATTAAGGCCGATGCTGTTCGTGGGGAAGAGTTGGAAATGGGGGAAGAAGACATGACCCTGGGTGATAGCCAGAACACCCTCAGTTTGTCTTCTCAGCGCGTATTGATGAGGAGGACGAGGAGGAGCAGGGGACGGTTGCCTCCGCTACACAGGGTGGAACTTTAATTTCATCTGTTCAGCGTGGGTGGACAAAAGAGGAGGAAGAGGATGAAGAAATGGACAGTCATCCTCCTGATGATGACAGCGAAGTCTTGCCCACTGGTACTCTGGCACACATGGCTGACTTCATGTTAGGCTGCCTTTCCCGTGACCCCCGTGTTAAACTCATTTTAGATAACAGGGATTACTGGGTGTTCACCCTTCTGGACCCCCACTACAAAGAGAACTTCTCATCTCTCATTCCTCCGGTGGAGAGGACGAGCAAAATGGTGCTATACCAGAAGTTCCTTGTTGACAGATTGCTGCAAAGCCATGACTATCCCTCAGGCTCACTCTCCAGAAGCGAACCCTGATTCCCCATTACCCGTGGTCACCATGGTAGGTGCAAGAAAGAACATCGAAAGTTGATAGAGCAGACATCCGAATAGATCGTCAACATCATGGGGATGTGCGATCAGCTTAAAAAGTTATCTAGAGTTAACAAAGCAGCAGAAGGCCCTCACCTACAATTTTTTACACGGTCAGCTCAATGTCCGTTCCTCTTCCAAGTTCATTATCATCAGATGATATCTGGTCAACACAATCGTAATCACCGGGGGTCACGTAACTAATTAGCTCGGAGAAGTGTCTTTGGTTATCGGAATGAACCACACAAATCGACTCGATCCACACGCTCAAAACGGCCATGCACCACCACCCACAGAATCGCAAAATAGGTATCAATCTGTCATTCCTTTCCGTGTCCAGGCCGGGTGAGGCTTCCCGTGCGTAGTCACAGGCTCCTTTCCTGGTGGTGCCCTTCCATCAATTAGTTTAAGTTTCAGCTTTGCAACCATACTCCCCCCGGAAGACTTTAGTGTCCCAGAAAATGCTCGGCGGGAAATGGGAATAACCCTTCCGGCCGGGGATTGTCTTCGAACCTCCAACTTAAGTTGTTGATTAATGAAAACGTTCGTGGCAACAAAGGTTTTGGCTGTGGTTCGGCTTGCGCTGGTACAAGAATTTCACCTCTATAGGTACAATACAGATGCCATTGGCCGTTCCTCTTCCAATGAGCTCAGCTTGATTGCCCAAGAGTCCGGTCAACACAATCAAAACCACCGGCCGTCCCTCTTAGTCATGGCCCCAGTTCCGAAAATCACGAAAAATTTTGTCTGAACTTGCTCTTTATACAGTCCTGATCAAAACTTTAAGACCACTTGAAAAATGCCAAAAATTCTTATTTAGCATGGCTAAACAATTTTTGAAGTAGAGCTTCAACATGCAACAAGAAGAAATGGGAGTGAAACAAAACATTTTTTGGTCATTCAATTTAATGAAAACAACGAATAAACTGAAACAGGCTGTTTTACAGCTGATCAAAAGTTTAGGACCACACCTCCCAAAAAACCCTAAACCCCCCACAAAACAGAAATTTAAACTTCCAAACTGAGTAGCTCCGCCGTTATTGTTGATCACTTAAAAAATTTGTTTCGGCATGCTTGATGCAAGCGTTTCCATGAGGTGAGTGGGAACATTTCTCCAAGTGGTGAAGACGGCCACACGAAGGCCATCTACTGTCTGGAACTGTTGTCCATTTTTGTATACTTCCTTTGCCATCCATTCCCAATTCGCAATTGGATTTAGATCAGGGGAACACGCAGGATGGGCCAAAAGAGTGATGTTATTCTCCTGGAAGAAGTCCTTTTTCCTGCGGGCATTGTGTACTGTAGCGTTGTCCTGTTGAAAAACCCAGTCGTTACCACACAGACGAGGGGCCTCAGTCATGAGGAATGCTCTCTGCAACATCTGGACATAGCCAGTGGCCGTTTGACGCCCTGCACTTCCTGAAGCTCCATTGTTCCACTGAAGGAAAAAGCACCCCAGACCATTATGGCGCCCCCTCCACTGTGGCGCGTAGAAAACATCTCTGTAAATTATGTTTATTTTTAAGATTTTTTGAATCACAGGAAAAATGTATATGTATCTCAAATAAAACAAATCATGATGTAGTAGTCCTAAAATTTCGATCAGCTTTAAAACAGTCTGTTTCAGTTTAATCATTATTTTGAATTAATTGAATGCTCAAAAAATGTTTTCTCACTCTCATTTCTTCTTGTTGCATGTTGAAGCTCTACTTGGAACCTTGTTAAGATCCAACAATGTAAAATATGTTTTTTTGCCATTTTTCAAATGGTTTTAAACTTTTGATCAGGACTGTATAAAAGTTAATATACAGAAAAGAACGTTTCCTAACAATTTTTCATCTAAACTCGCTTTTATCTTCAGTTTTGTGAGTTTTATGGTCAGTCTGTAAAAGTGGCGTACAACTCGGGCAACATCGTTCCCAGCAGCGACATTGTAGTCCAAGATGCATCCAGACATCCTCCCCATGCTGTCGCCAACCCATTTCGGTGGTGTTTCCATAAATAAATGAACTTTTCTTATGAACCAGGCACCCTTCCCTCTTCAGAGCAGGGGGTGCCTGGTTTAATGCTCGGGTCGGGTCCTCCCATTGACTTCTATAGGGCTCTACTAGTGAAAATTCATCATTTTTTCCATTCTGAACACATAATTCCTCCATGCTTCCTGAGTCATTGGCCCACAAGCAGATTAACCCCTTTAGGACATGGTGACCCCCCCATATCGGCGATCGCAGAAAACCGCAGGTCAATTCAGACCTGCGGTTTGCTGCATTTCCGGTCCATTCGGGTCTCCGCTGACCCGATGAACCGGAAAAGAACGGTGATCGGTGGTGTGATATCACACCACCAATCACCGTTCTTGAATTGGGGGCGGTGGTAGCGGTGCTGGGATCTGATTGCTCCGGGAGAGAGGCGGGAGTTTCCTCTTCCTGCTGCTGCTGCCCCCGAGTGAGGACCGCGCCGCACCACTCCTGTGACCCTCCCCCCTTTGGCTCCCATCACCCTCCTGCACCCATCAGGTAGGTTAGGGTCAGTGAGGGAGAGGTATTTTAGGCAGGGCTAGAAGGGACAGTTAGGTGTTAGGGAAAAAAAAAATACTTTTATTTTAGTGCTGCCTGTGGTGGTTGGGGTCCACAGCACTTAGCTGTGAGACCCTAAACCCATCCAGGGGTGCTGATCCCCCTCCCCGCCACCCAACCCCCCTCTGCCACCCACCGCCCTCCGCCACCTGCCACCCCCCTCCGCCACCTGCCGCCCCTCTCCACCACCTGCCGCCCCTCTCCACCACCACTTTTTTTGGTATTTACATTTTTTTTCGTGCGCTTACTGTGGCCGGCACTCTTAGCGTCCGGCCACTGTTAGCGCATCGCCCGCCCCACCGCTGATCAGTGCCAGACGGCTGATCAGCAAGTTTAAACTTGTCCATAACACTTGTCCCATTTTTTTTCTTCTTTTATTAGTATGTGAACACCCGCCCCCCCACACACGCACATACAATAAAGTTTTACACACACGCACATACACGCTCACACACTCCCATGGCCCGCAGGATGTTCTCGGCGGAGGAGGCATTTGCCCAGCTGCTCTCCGACACCGAGAGCGCCAGTGAGGATGAGGATGACCCCACCTTCCTCCTGTCATCTGCATCCTTCTCATCATCATCTGATGATGATGAGCCCCCAAGGCGGCGGAAACCCCGCCAGGCGGAGCCAGAGGAGCACCATGCTAGGGACCCTGTGGCCAGTACTAGTACGAGCAGCCCTGGGGCTCGTACTAGTTTTCCGGCCCACCAGCCAAGTGCACCTGAGCCCCCTACAAGTGAACGAGTCTGGTGCACCCCAGGGGAATACGAGCCTGTGATTCCTGAATTTGTTGGCAATCCAGGAATCCAGATTCCCACAGTGGGATTTACTGAAATTGACTTTTTTAGTTTTTTTTTTTAGTGACCCACTGGTGAATCTGATGGTGGAGCAGACGAATCTATACGCCCAACAGTTCGTCGATCAGCACCCAGGCTTCTTTTTGGCTAGACTCGGTGGCTGGACCCTGGTCAGTGCAGCCGAGATGAGGACGTTTTGGGGCCTCGTGCTGCATATGGGTCTAGTGCAAAAACCGAGCGTCAGGCAATACTGGAGTGGGGACATCCTCTACCAGACCCCACTGTACAGTATGGCCATGACTCGCTCACGGTTTGAGGCCATCCGGAAATGCCTGCATTATGCAGATAATGCAGCATGTCCCCCCCGAGGTGATCCTGTCTATGACCGGCTGTACAAGATACGGCCGGTCATCGATCAGTTCGGGGCCAAGTTTGCACAGGCCTACGTACCTGGAAGGGAGGTCGCGGTTGATGAGTCTCTCGTTGCTTTCAAGGGGAGACTCAGTTTCCGCCAATACATTCCCACTAAGCGAGCGAGGTACGGCGTCAAAATGTACAGAATTTGTGAGAGTACCTCAGGGTACACTTACAAATTTTGTGTGTACGAGGGGCGAGATTCCCGTCTTGAACCCCCAGAATGTCCCCCCACTCTGGGTGTTAGCGGGAAACTCGTCTGGGAACTTATGTACCCACTACTGGATAAGGGTTACCACCTGATATGTGGATAACTTTTATACCAGTATTCCCTTGTATCAGGCCCTCTACGCCAGATCCACGTTCGCTTGTGGGACCGTGCGGAAAAATCAGTGCGGCCTCCCTGCCCACCCCCTCCAGGTACCTATCCCCCGGGGTGAGACCCTTGCCCTTACTTGTGGAAACCTGCTGTTGGTCAGGTATAAGGACAAGAGGGATGTCCTTATGCTGACCACAATCCATGGTAACGGCACCACCCCAGTCTCTGTGCGAGGTACCAACGGCAACGGTCCTCAAGCCCGATTGTATCGTCGACTACAATCGATATATGGGTGGAGTTGATCTATCTGATCAAGTTCTCCAACCATATAATGCCATGCGGAAAACCCGGGCATGGTACAAAAAAGTTGCGGTCTACATGGTGCAGGTTGCCATGTACAACGCTTTTGTACTATCCCGAAGCGCTGGCAGCACAGAGACGTTCCTCCAGTTCTATGAGGCAGTCCTCAAGGACCTGATCTTTTCAGACCGGGAAAGAGCAGGTCGGAGTACCTCGGGAATTGGAGGAGCCCGGGTCGTCCCTGGTCAACATTTTCCAGGTGTGGTCCCCCATACTGGAAAAAAGGGACGAACCCAAAAAAGATGCAGCGTGTGTCACAAGAGGGGGATACGGAAGGACACCACCACTCAATGTGACACGTGCCCCGATCATCCGGGCCTCTGCATTATCAATTGCTTCAGGGAGTATCACACTTCCATGGAGTACTAAATTTTTATAATTCCCGACAGTCCCCTAGAGAACATAAAAAACTATGGCTCTCAGACTTTGGAGGCACAGAAACAACATTTGTAAACCCAGCTTTGAATACCTTGAGGGGTGTAATTTCTTAGATGGAGTCACTTTTTTGGAGTTTCTATGCTAGGATGCATCAGGGGGGCTTGCAATAGGACATGGTGTTAAAAAAAACAGTTCCGCAAAATCTGTCATTCAAAACCCATATGGCGTTCCCCTCCTTCAATGTCCTCCCGTTTGGCCAAACAGTAGTTTAGGACCACATATGGGGTGTTTCTGTAAACTAGAGAATCAGGGCAACCCACATTGAGTTTTGTTTGGCAGTTAACCCTTACTTTATTACTGAAAAAATGGATTATAATGGAGCATTTTCCAAAAATTCTAAATTCCAAAATCGTTTCTCCATCTTCCATGAACTGTTGTGGAACACCTAAAGGGTTAACAATGTTTGTAAACCCAGCTTTGAATACCTTGAGGGGTGTACTTTCTTAGATGGAGTCACTTTTTTGGAATTTCTATGCTAGGGTGCATCAGGGGGGCTTGCAATAGGACATGGTGTTAAAAAAACCAGTCCCGCAAAATCGGCCATTCAAATCCAATATGGCGTTCCCCTCCTTCAATGTCCTCCCGTTTGGCCAAACGGTAGTTTAGGACCACATATGGGGTGTTTCTGTAAACTAGAGAATCAGGGCAACCCACAGTGAGTTTTGTTTGACAGTTAACCCTTACTTTATTACTGGAAAAAATGGATTACAATGGAAAATTTTCCAAAAAATTGAAATTCTGGGTGGTTTCTATTATGTAAGCCTCACAAAGTAACTTCAGACCTGGACTGGTCCATAAAAAGTGGGATTTGGAAAATTTCTGAAAAATTTCAAAATTTGCTTCTAAACTTCTAAGCTATGTAACATCCCCAAAAAATAAAATAGCATTCCCAAAATGCTCCAAACATGAAGGAGACATATGGGGAATGTAAAGTCATCCCTTTTTTGGGGGTATTACTATGTATTATAGAATTAGAGAAGCTGAAACTTTAAAATTTGCAAAATTTTCCAAATTTTTTGTAAAATTTGTATTTTTTTATGCAAACAAATTAACTTTTTTGACCCAATTTTAGTAGTGTCGTGAAGTACAATATGTGACGAAAAAACAATCGCAGAACAGCCTGGGTAAGGAAAAGCGTTTTAAAGTTATTCACACTTAAAGTGACGGTGGTCAGATTTTGAAAAAATGGCCTTGTCCTTAAGGTGAAATAGGGCCGTGTCCTTAAGAGGTTAAGCAGGGAGGAATCATCAATTTAGATGGAAAAAAATTGCAAATATTTAAAAAAATTAATATATAGCACTATATTGAATACACTTGTTTTACCGATTATTTGCGAATATATCGAATATTCTACAAAAAACGGAAGGTACTGCTCATATTTCCATGTCTCCTTTTTGTTCTAAGATAGAACATGTCCTATTATTGTCCGCATAACGGGTAAGGATAGTGCTGTTCTATCAGGGGTCGGCTGTTCCATTTATTTCAATGGGTCTGCAAAAAAAAAATGAATTTACTCCATATGCATTCCGTTTCCGTATTTCTGTTATTCCGTTCCGTGCCATTTTGAGTCAGATCCGATTATTGTCCGCAAATCACGTTCAGTGGCTCCATTCAAGTCAATGGGTCCTTATAAAAAACGGAATGCATACAGAACACATGTCCATATCTAATCCGTTTTTTGCTGTAGAAATGCTGTGCCCAGCCCATTTTGCACGTGTTTGGTGTTTGCAATGTTTACAAAGTTTCAGTTTTCGCGGAAAAACAGAACAGAAACGGAACAGTAGTGGAAACACTATGAAATGCAAAAACGGAACAACGGATCAGTGAAAAATGGACCACAAAACACTAAAACAACCATAAGGTCGTGTGAAAGAGGCCATAAGCAGTAAATATGAGGCCCGGACGCTAAACGCAGCCGGTTTCCAGACAAAGCCAGAAGTATGAATCCGTCCTTTACTGGATATTTCTAATTCCTTTCCAGGCCATTTCTGTAGGCGCAACCATATATTGATACCGGGGGTATCCACGGCCCTGCAAAAATCTTACACCAACCGGTGGGGCAACTACATACGGAATACCCATGTTACATGTAACACCAGCATATACTCTGAATTACATATGACGGAAACAGAAGCACAAAGAGCAACATGCTGAAAGTTTGCAAATACATCAACACTTTATTAATCAATAAATACAATTACAAACATCTAAAAGGAGGTGACAGAAGAGAAGACGCCACCCTGGGTCCCAGTCACATTTCTATTGTAAACATGATTTGGCTGATAATATAAATGGTTAAAAGTGCAACCTGCATACTGGATTCCTGCAACATGATCTGATTAATGCATGCTAATGTATAACATGCACACAAGTAAAAACACGTATGGCACCAAGTGACTTAAAAAGCCTAGTGGCCGTCGAAGATATAACATATCAGTTCAATGCAGCAGGACCCACTATGTTGCTTCCAAGACACAATATTGAATACCTCCAGGAACCCATCAAACGCGGGCCCCATGTGGGAGCTGTGGTGCAATCACAATGAAATAGGCAAAAATATCAAATGCAGGTTAGGCCAAATATCATGATGAACTCACCCAAGTAAACCACCGACCGGGAAACCGGGATGGCGTCACCCCGACGCGCGTTTCGGCGAGCCTTCATCCGGGGGTTCGCCGAAACGCGCGTCGGGGTGACACCATCCTGGTTTCCCGGTCGGTGGTTTACTTGGGTGAGTTCATCATGATATTTGGCCTAACCTGCATTTGATAATTTTTTCCCACATGGGGCCCGCGTTTGATGGGTTCCTGGAGGTATTCAATATTGTGTCTTGGAAGCAACATAGTGGGTCCTGCTGCATTGAACTGATATGTGATATCTTCGACGGCCACTAGGCTTTTTAAGTCACTTGGTGCCATACGTGTTTTTACTTGTGTGCATGTTATACATTAGCATGCATTAATCAGATCATGTTGCAGGAATTCAGTATGCAGGTTGCACTTTTAACCATTTATATTATCAGCCAAATCATGTTTACAATAGAAATGTGACTGGGACCCAGGGTGGCGTCTTCTCTTCTGTCACCTCCTTTTAGATGTATGTAATTGTATTTATTGATTAATAAAGTGTTGATGTATTTGCAAACTTTCAGCATGTTGCTCTTTGTGCTTCTGTTTCCGTCATTTCTGTAGGCGGCTCTGCTTCACATCCTCATCCAAAATACTTTATGTGTATTCAGCCTCAGTGCAGTCACATGACCATATTTTTGGTTTGCATCCGATCCACATTCTTTGACGACCCATTCATTTCAATGTGGGCAAAAAAGATGTGGAATACACCATGTGCTGCCTGCATCTGAATGTCTGTTCTGTGGCCCCCAAGAATATAGAACCTGTGTAATCAGCCCCTCCCCCACCTGTTTACTCAGCAGTGGCTGGATATGTACACAAAGCAGAGCTCCTTATCTCTGTATCTGTATAACACTCTACACAGTATCATACCTAATAGTATTAGATACACAGCTCAACAGACAGTATCACACAGGAGAGTATTAGATACACAGCTCAGTAGACAGTATTACACAGGATAGTATTAGATACATAGAACAGCAGACGGTATCACACAGTGCAGGATTAGATACACAACTCAGCAGACAGTATCACATAGGAAATAATTAGATACACAGCTCAGCAGACAGTATCACACATTACAGGATTAGATACAAAGCTCATTAGACAGTATCACACAGGAGAGGATTATATATACAGCTCAGCAGGCAGTATCACAAAGGATAGGATTAGATACAAAGCTATGCAGACAGTATCACACAGGAGAGGATTAGATACACCGTTCAGCAGACAGTATCACAGATAATAGGAATAGATACACAGTTCAGCAGACAGTATCACACAGATGAGGATTAGATATGCAACTCTGCAGACAGTATCACACAGTAGAAGATTAGATACACAGCTCATCAGACAGTATCCCATATGAGTGGATTAGATACACAACTCTGCACACAGTATCTCACAGTTAAGGATTAGATACACAGCTCATTAGACAGTATGACACAGGAGAGGATTAGATACATAACTCTGCAGGCAGTATCACACAGTAGAAGATTAGATACAAAGCTTATTAGACAGTATAGCACAGGTGAGGATTAGATACACAGCTCAGCAGACAGTATCACACAGTAGAGGTTTAGATACACAGCTCTGCAGACAGTATTACACAGTACAACAGGATCAGATACACAGTTCATCAGACAGTATCACACAGGAGATGATTAGATACAAAGCTCTGCAGACAGTATCACACACTAGAAGATTAGATACACAGCTCAGCAGACAATATCACACAGTAGAAGATTAGATACACAGCTCAGCAGAAAATATCACACAGGATAGGATTAGATACACAGCTCTGCAGATAGTATCACACAGTACAGGATTAGATACACATCTCAGCAGACAGTATCACACAGGAGAGGTTAACACTACTATTGATGCCAATTGCCAATAGATGCCAAGATGGCACCTGATGTAACCGTGACCTCCATAAGTTTTTCAAAAAAGTATTTACTATCCTGTATGTAGGACCTCGCTGTCACCGCATACTGGCGCAACAGCCTGTCAAGAAAGACAGAGATGTTGCTAAACAAAGACCCACGGCCAGAGACTATGGGTCTGCCAGGGGGGTCAGAGAGGTCCTTATGAATCTTGGGTAACAGATATAACATTGGCGTAACTGGATGTTTTTCAATCAAGAATTCTTGTGTTTTAGTATCAATGAATCCTGCCTGTACCCCTTCTTTGACAATGCATTCAATTTGTTTCTGGAATTGCCATTTGGGATCTCCATTTAATATTTTATACACTGTTCCATCAGACAACTGACGGAAAGCCTCAGAAATATATTTTTGGGTTTCCATGACCACAACCGCACCCCCTTTATCAGCGGGTTTGATGGTGAGGCTGTGGTCATGGATCAATTCACTCAAAGACTGTTTTTCAACCCTGTCAAGGATAGCCAGCACTCGATCTCCGGGTCACGCTGCGCGTGAAGGAGCGTTCTCCACGATTCATTAACAGGATAAATCCCAGCAGCCGTGCTCTTTTTCTATTGCTCTTTTATTTTACAGTTTGCAAATACAATAAAGTCCTGGACGCGTTTCGGCAATAAGCCTTTTTCAGCAAGTCACAGGAATGAATACACAGCACATTTAAATAGACAAAATGACGTCAGACGCCGATAGTGAATGACAGATGGGAGCATCCAATCAGCATCGTAGTTTCATTATCAATACAAATAACTTTTTGGATCCAGGTTCTGATATTCTGCTTTTATTTTTGTCTTCACAGACATCATCAGTGAATTAAGAGATTAATGGTAATATGTATTACTATTTGTCTGTTCGTTTATTTGTATTGTCATTCACTATCGGCGTCTGACGTCATTTTGTCTATTTAAATGTGCTGTGTATTCATTCCTGTGACCTGCTGAAAAAGGCTTATTGCCGAAACGCGTCCAGGACTTTATTGTATTTGCAAACTGTAAAATAAAAGAACAATAGAAAAAGAGCACGGCTGCTGGGATTTATCCTGTTAATGTTTTTCAACCCTGGACATATTGGTATAACGGAAAAGATTTGCCCTCAACACTAGATACACAGAAGACATGCAAATATGCTCCACAGGCAGGATCCATTTCTTTGTGGGTTAATGTTCTGAAGGATCAGAGGAAGGGCAAATGAATCAGTGACATCAACAGAAACTTACTGCTGACGCCCTCTCCACTCTGTATAAGCGTTTAATAGAACAGGTTCTGTAGACATCTATGTGGAATCAGCTGACGAGGGTGTGAAAGGAGTGCGCTTCTTCTTGACGCTAACATCGACCTGTAAGGCTGAGATCATACTTTTTGGTCAGTTTTGGCCCCATGACTGCCCAAAAATGTGAAGTGTGCAGTGATTCTAAGAGCGACGCCTGTCATCTGCATGTCATACTGACTCACAGTATTATTTCACTACCCCAGCACACTCCCTATGTGTGTTACTGCAAGGCACAGTGTTCTACACCCCTATAAAGGCTCCCAGCAGCCAGGAAATAGCCATCTTTTATCGCAATTCTCCCCGAATAAATTTGGATCAAAGCAGGTTTTTTGGAAAAATTCGGCTAATCGGCCGAATCGAATTTTTGAGAAATTCGCTTATCTTTACTCAGAGCTGATGGGTGGTGCTACACGTGATCCAGCTTGTATAGAGGCTGGGACATATGATGCACTGGCCAATCACAGCCATGCCATTACTGTGCACGGCTGTGATGGCTTCTAAGTGCCTACAGCTTAAAAGCTTGTTGATTGGCTGTTTTATTAAATGCCCGAACACCAAACTTGAACCCCAACTTTTCCTGCAAAGTTCGGGTTCGGGTCCCGGTACCCGAACTGGCAAAGTTCGGTGCGGATCTGAACTTTACAGTGTTTGGTATTCATAGTGTTATTACGTTGATTTCCAAGCAAGAGGTCACTGGTTCAAATCCAGGAGCACCTACTGTATGAAGAATATTTTCAAAGAAAAAGGACAAGCCAAGAAATGGGTCTAGAAGAAACAAGGGAAAAATGGGCTAGAAGATCAAGAAATTGAAGGAACTGTCAAGTTGGGTGGAGAAAGCCTGATAATATGGGGTTGTTTCATAGCCAAAGGCATTGGATACTTGACCTGGAACCATGGTGGTCTCAATGCAGAGCTATATGTGAGTTTCCTACAAGAAGAGTTACTTTGTACGCTTGAGTACTATGGGTATGAAAAGGACAACGACCTGAAGCATACGTCATGATTCAATGACAATGGAATAGTGGTGCTGGATTGGTCCCCACAGTCCCCAGACCTTAACTCAATCGCACACTTCTGGGTAGAGTTGAAGAAAAAGCTGTATTCATACCCAAGTGAGTCAACCAGTATGCACCATGCTTAAATCTGATCAAGAGCATGCCCAGAAGGATTCAGGCAGTGTTATAGCCAAAGGTGGAATTACAAAATGAAAACTTAGAATTTTAGGAGCAAAACAGTAACAATGCAGTTAAATAGCAAGAATCTGCATAACTAATCATATGCTAAATAGCTGCAAGTCCAATTTACATATGAGATAGCCAAGATGATTGTCTATAAAATGATTGTAGTTTCACGTTCAAAGCTGTAGTGGATGGTGAGAAATGAAGCCTGAAATTCTAAAGTATATATATATATATATATATATATATATATATATATACTACAGAGGACAGTACACTGTATATACTACAGAGGATAATATATACTTCAACGGACAGTATACTGTATATATACTACAGAGGACAGTACACTATATATAATACAGAGGACAGTATACTGTATATATACTACAGAGGACAGTACACTATATATAATACAGAGGACAGTACACTGTATATACTACAGAGGATAGTATAATATATATATATATATATATATATATATATATATATATATATATATTGGCTTGACAAAGGCCTCATTGAGAAGGCAGAAACGTAGCGTTGGAATAAAATTTGGTCACCTTTATCTACATTGGAGTGCTGCCTCATCTCTGAGCGACTATATGTGAGGAAGATTGTCCGTTTTCCTGAGGAATTGCACCCATCTACACCCCTGCAGTGCTGCTTCATTTCGGTGTTTGTATATATATATATATACTTCAACAGACAGTACACTGTATATATATTACAGAGGACAGTACTCTGTATAGTATATATACTACAGAGCATAGTATACTGTGTATATATATATATATATATATACATATATATATATATATATACATATATTACAGAGGATAGTATACTGTATAAAAATATATATACATACTACAAAGAACAGTATACTGTATATATACTACAGAAGGCATTATGCTGTATATATACTACAGAGGACAGTATACTGTATATATACTACAGAAGGCATTATGCTGTGTATATACTACAGAGGACAGTACACTGTATCTACAGATGAAACTTTAAAAATTTGAATATTGTGCAAAGTTCATTTATTTCAGTAATGCAACTTAAAAGGTGAAACTAATATATGAGACTCATTACATGCAAAGCGAGATATTTCAATTATTCAATTATTGGTTATAATTTGGATGATTGTGGATTACAGCTTATGAAAACCCCAAAGTCACAATCTCAGGTCCCCATTGCTCAGGGGGTATGGATTAATTAGCTGACTAGGGTGTGAAACTCTGAACATTTTCACAAAATTCTAATTTTAAGCTGCATTACTGAAATAAATGGACTTTTATAACTGGACTCCTGCAGAGGACAGTATATATATATATATACTACATACACAGAACAGTAAACTGCTACTGAAGGATCTGGATAGATTGGAGGCTTGGACACAGATGTGGCAGACGAGGTTTAACACTGACAAATGTAAGGTTATGCACATGGGAAGGAATGATGCAAGTCACCAGTACATGCTTAATGGTGAAAAACTGGGTAACACTGACATGGAAAATACTTAGTAATTTTAGTTTAAGAGCAAACTAAGCTGCAGTAACCAGCGTCAGGCAGCTGCTGCCAAGGCCAATAAGATAATGGGATGCATTATAAGCTTTCCCTGCGCTGAATCTTAAAATTCCATATCCTGCATAAATTGTTCAAAATTCAAATTCAATTTAAAATTGTTTTAAAAAACAAATAATTCATTTTTTTTAATTTTTCTGAAAACTTACTTAATGCTGCAAGAGCTGAGAGGAGGCTGACGATTCTATTCTGGAAGACCATTTTTACCTCTTGAAGACTGCTGCTTACAGTGTACGATTCTCTGTCCTGGATGCTTTATATACACAAAGCTCATCACAATGTACACATATAGAGCACTGCCAAGGGCGTTGTCAAGCCAAATGATTGTGATTGGTGCACATTCCAATTCCTCAGGATGGATATACAGTTTAATATTGCAGTGAAGCACAGGAGTAGAGGTGAGCGAACACCTGGATGTTCGGGTTAGAGAAGTTCGGCCGAACTTCCCGAAAATGTTTGGGTTCGGGATCCAAACTGGACCCGAACTTCATCCCGAACACGAACCCCATTGAAATCAATGGGGACCCGAACTTTTGAGCACTAAAATGGCTGTTAAATAGTCCAGGAAAGCGCTAGAGGGCTGCAAAAGGCAGCAAAATGTAGATAAATTCCCTGCAAACAAATGTGGATAGGGAAATGAATTAAAATAAAATAAATAAAAATTAAGCAATATCAATTGAGGTCCCATAGCAGAGAATCAGGCTTCAAGTCACCCACCATTGGAGAAGGCCACTTTCATTTATTTAGGCCTTGCACCGCAATATAATGGAAAAATTAAAAAAAGAGGATTCAATAAAGAAGTTCCCCGAAGTACAAGAATATATGATTGAGGGGGAGGCAGTTATAAATGTCTATTCTGCACAAGGGAGGGACAGGTCCTGTGGGATCCATGCCTGGTTCATTTTTATGAACGTCAGCTTGTCCACGTTGGCTGTGGACAGGCGGCTGTGAACGCTGCGATTATCAGTAATGACTCCACCTGCCGTGCTGAATACACGTTCAGACAAAACGCTGGCCGCCGGGCAGACCAGCACCCAGGGCCAGACTAGGGATAAAAACCAGCCCTGGAAAAAGTTGCATACCAGCCCCACAACACTGCGTCGGTATTTACTTGTTTATAAAATTTGTGTATTTTAAAACATGTGTGTAAACATGAATATGAATATGTATGTATATATATATATATATATATATATATATATTATACACACACACAGGCTGGGCCTCACCCTAGCGTTGCCGTGACTTGGCCTCTGCGCAGTGGCGACTCTAGGAACAATATATGGGGGGCACATAAGATACCACAGTCAAAATGGGGGGGGGGGAATATTCATTTTCACCACTTAAATTCATACTACTTAAAAAAATGAAATAAGTATACATAACTAAGATTACAAAATACGAGAGTATTGCGGTATGCAGGAATACATTTATAATAAATAAAATTATTTACAAAAGAAGCTATTCGGTCTTGCTGTGCTGTCCTCTGCTTGCTTCCGCAGATCTTTCCCTCCATTCAGTCTGTGAGGGCAGGCACCCTGCTATGGGGATCTATGGATGACGCGCTGTTATGGGGGATCTGTGGATGACACACAGTTATGAGGGATCTGCGGATGACACACTGTTATGGGGGATCTGTGGATGACACACCGTTATGGGGGATCTGTGGATGACACTGTTATGGAGATCTATGGATGACACTGTTATGGGGGGATCTGTGGATGGCACTGTTATGGGGGATCTGTGGATGACACACTGTTATGGGGGATCTATGGATGACACACTGTTATGGGGGATCTGTAGATGACACACTGTTATGGGGGATCTGTAGATGTCACTGTTATGGAGGATCTGTGGAGGACACTGTTATGAGGGATCTGCGGATGACACACTGTTATGGGGGATCTGTGGATGACACACTTTTATGGTGGAATCTGTGGATGACACACTGTTATGGGGGATCTGTGGATGACACTGTTATGGGGGATCTGTGGATGACACACCGTTATGGGGGATCTGTGGATGACACTGTTATGGAGATCTATGGATGACACTGTTATGGGGGGATCTGTGGATGGCACTGTTATGGGGGATCTGTGGATGACACACTGTTATGGGGGATCTAGGGATGACACACTGTTATGGGGGATCTGTAGATGACACACTGTTATGGGAGATCTGTAGATGTCACTGTTATGGAGGATCTGTGGAGGACACTGTTATGGAGATCTGTGGAGGACACACTGTTATGGGGGATCTGTGGAGGACACACTGTTATGGGGGATCTGTGGAGGACACACTGTTATGGGGGATCTGTGGATGACACACTGTTATGGGGGATCTGTGGATGACACACTGTTATGGGGGTACTTTCACACCTGCGGCATGGCTATCCGGCCTATCCGGGCTGTTCACCCGCCAGGTCCACCATGCCGCAAGTACCCGTGCACTGCCGTGCTGTCGCTCTGTCCCCCTCTCCCCATTGACTATAATAGGGGCAGGGGATGAAGCTATGGCGCAGCACGGCAGAGATCGTTGGACTAAAGAGTTGGACATGCAGTACTTTTTAGTCCGCCGATCTCTGCCATGCACTGCCGTGCTGCGCCATAGCTCCATCCCCTGCCCCTATTATAGTCAATGGGGACAGAGCGGCAGAACGGCAGTGCACGGGTACTTGCGGCATGGGGGACCCGGCGGGTGAACAGCCCGGATAGGCCGGATAGCAATGCAGCAGATGTGGAAGTACCCCCATAACAGTGTGTCATCCACAGATCCCCTATAACAGTGTCTCCGTCCTCCACCGATCTCCATAACAGTACATCATCCACAGATGGATCCCCCCATAACAGTGTGTCATTTGCACATGTATGCAGGAGCAGCAGGAGGCTGCCTTATGCTGTGAGGCACTCAGGCAGTATGAAATCCTCAAGGCAGCCAGCCACAGTCACTTACTTGTTTAATTGAATTGGTGCAGATAAATAATTCTTCATTTCAGGCCAGGGCTGGAGCAGGGGCCAGCCCAGTGTACACAGGGACAGGGCCAGCCAGGGCCACCACACACCTCACACCATACAGCAGGGCACTGCAGCGCGCGGGTACGTGACGTCCTGAGCGGCGCCTCATCCCCTGCCTCATCACACAGCCCCTGCCCTGACCTCTCTGACTCACTGCTGGGACTCCGCCCCCCGCCCCGACACCTGCAGCCACAGTGACAACAAACACCAGCTAGATTACTGCGCGGTCTGTAAGTAGGGTGACGGGCGACCGCAGTGAGTGTGAGATAGACAGGAGACAGCCTCCTCCTCCGGCCGTGCGACAGCAGTCAGAGGTACCGGCCTACCGGGAATTTTCCCGGTAGGCCAGTCCGGCCTGCCAGCACCTCCAAGGCATAAAAGGCTAGCTCTGGCCACGTGGACAATTTGGAGACCCAGAAGTTGAATGGGGCCGAACCATCAGTCAGTACGTGGAGGGGTGTGCACATATCCTGTTCCACCATGTTAGTGAAATGCTGCCTCCTGCTAACACGTTTCGTATCAGGTGGTGGTGCAGTTAGCTGTGGCGTGGTGACAAAACTTTTCGACATCTCTGCCATGCTAACCCTGCCCTCAGAGTAACTGGCTGTGACACAGCTGCGTTGGCGACCTCTCGCTCCACCTCTGCCTTCGCCTTGGGCTTCCACTTGTTCCCCTGTGACATTTGGGAATGCTCTCAGGAGTGGGTCTACCAGTGTGCGCTTGTACTCGCGCATTTTCCTATCAGGTGCCAGTGCAGGAAGTAAGGTGGGCACATTGTCTTTGTACCGGGGATCCAGCAGGGGGGCAACTCAGTAGTCCGTACACGTTAAAATGTGGGCAACTCTGCTGTCGTTGCGCAGGCACTGCAGCATGTAGTCGCTCATGTGTGCCAGGGTCTCCAGAGGTAAGGACAGGCTGTCCTCTGTGGGAGGCGTATCGTCATCGTCCTCTGTATCCCCCCAGCCACGCACCTGTGATGGGCCTGAGCTGTGTTGGGTGCCACCCCGCTGTGAACCTGCTTCATCCTCATCCTCCTCCAGCTCCTCCTCATCCTCCTTGTCCTCCAGTAGTGGGCCCTGGCTGGCCACATTTGTACCTGGCCTCTGCTGTTGCAAAAAACCTCCCTCTGAGACACTTCTAATAGACTGGCCTGAAAGTGCTAAAAATTTCCCCTCATCCTCCTCCTCCACCTCCTCCTGGGCCACCTCCTCTTCCATCATCGCCCTAAGTGTTTTCTCAAGGAGACATAGAAGTGGTATTATAACACTGATAACGGCATCATCGCCACTGGCCATGTTAGTGGAGTACTCGAAACAGCGTAACAGGGCACACAGGTCTCGCATGGAGGCCCAGTCGCTGGTGGTGAAGTGGTGCAGTTCCGCAGTGCGACTGACCCGTGCGTGCTGCAGCTGAAACTTCACTATGGCCTGCTGCTGCTTGCACAGTATCTCCAGCATGTGCAGGGTGGAGTTCCACCAGGTGGGCACGGCGCATATGAGGCGGTGAGCGGGAAGGCCGAAGTTACGCTGTAGCGCAGACAGGCGAGCAGCGGCAGGATGTGAATGCCGGAAGCGCGCGCAGACAGCCCGCACTTTATGCAGCAGCTCTGACATGTCGGGGTAGTTGTAAATGAATCTCTGCACCACCAAATTCAGCACATGCGCCAGACAAGGGATGTGCTTCAAACCGGCTAGTCCCAGAGCTGTGATGAGATTTCGCCCATTATTGCACACCACCAAGCCTGGCTTGAGGCCCACTGGCAGCAACCACTGGTCGGTCTGTTATTCAATACTCCGCCACAACTCCTGCGCGGTGTGGGGCCTGTCCCCTAAACATATGAGTTTCAGAACGGCCTGCTGACGTTTACCCCGGGCTGTTATGAAGTTGGTGGTGAAGGTGTGTGGCTGACTTTATAAGCAGGTGGAAGCAGAGGAGGAGAAAGCGGAGTAGGAGGAGGAGGCTACAGGGGGCAAAGAATGATGCCCTGCGATCCTTGGCGGCGAAAGGAAATGCGCTAAAGAACTCTCCGCCTGGGGCCCAGCCGCCACTACATTTACACAGTGTGCAGTTAGGGAGATATAGTGTCCCTGGCCTTGCTTACTGGTCCACTTATCTGTGGTTAGGTGGACCTTGCCACAGATGGCGTTGCGCAGTGCACACTTCATTTTATCCGATACTTGGTTGTGCAGGGAAGGCACGGCTGTCTTGGAGAAGTAGTGGCGGTTGGGAACAACATACTGTGGGACAGCCATCGCCATCAGCTGTTTGAAGCTGTCTGTGTCCACCAGCCTGAATGACAGCATTTCAAAGGCCAGTACTTTAGAAATGCTGGCATTCAGGCCCAGGGCTCGAGGGTGGCTAGGTGGGAATTTACGCTTTCTTTCCAAGGTTTGTGAGATGGAGAGCTGAACGCTGCCGTGTGACATGGTGGAGATGCTTGGTGACGCAGGCGGTGGTGTCGGTGGCACATCCTCTGTTTGGTGAGCGGCAGGTGCCAACATTCCTCCCGAGGTGGAGGAAGAGGCCGAGGCAGCAGCAGAAGATGGAGCAGGGGGAGCCTGAGTGAGTTCCTTGTTTTTAAGGTGTTTACTCCACTGCAGTTCATGCTTTGCATGTAGATGCCTGGTTATGCAGGTTGTGCTAAGGTTCAGAACGTTAATGCCTCGCTTCAGGCTCTGATGGCACAGCATGCAAACCACTCGGGTCTTGTCGTCAGCACATTGTTTAAAGAAGTACCATGCCAGGGAAATCCTTGGTGGCCAGTAGCAGGCGAACTCTCTTGGCGGTGGCTGTGCTGCTTTTGCCCCCTGCTCCCTCTTTTGCTACGCTTTTGGCTCGGTCTCACCACTGCCTCTTTCTCTGAACTATGAAAGTCAGTGGCACGACCTTCATTCCATGTGGGGTCTAGGACCTCATCATCCCCTGCATCGTCTTCCACACAGTCTTCCTCCCTGACCTCCTGTTCAGTCTGCACACTGCAAAAAGACGCAGCAGTTGGCACCTATGTTTCGTCATCATCAGAGATGTGCGGATTCCGATGAGGTGGTATTCCCATGTCCTCATCATCAGGACACATAAGTGTTTGTACATCAGTGCATTCTATGTCTTCCACCACTGGGGAAGTGCTAGGTGGATTTCCTTGGGAAACCATGCCAGCAGAGTCTTCAAACAGCATAAGAGACTGCTGCATAACTTGAGGATCTGACAGTTTCCCTGATATGCATGGAGGTGATGTGACAGACTGATGGCCTTGGTTTTCAGGCGCCACCTGTGCGCTTTCTGCAGAAGACTGGGTGGGAGATAATGTTGTGAACGTGCTGGATCCACTGTCGGCCACCCAATTGACTAGCGCCTGTACCTGCTCAGGCCTTACCATCCTTAGAATGGCATTGGGCCCCACCAAATATCGCTGTAAATTCTGGCGGGTACTGGAACCTGAGGTAGTTGGTTCACTAGGACGTGTGGCTGTGGCAGAATGGTCACTTCCTCTCCCAGCACCAGAGGGTCCACTAACACCACCACGACCGCGTCCGCGTCCCTTACTAGATGTTTTCCTCATTGTTACCGTTAACCAAGCACCACAATAAGAAAAAAAATATTTGGCCCAATGTATTGATTTCAAATTCAGGCCTTTTTTACAGGCACCTAACACTATCTGCCTATTTATTTATGTACCATATTACACTAATCCAGGCACAGCAGTAACCACTGATTTAGGGGAATATCAATTGTAGGCCTAGTATTTAGGCCCTGGATGAAAGGTATGCTTTTATGGACAGATTTACACTTGGAGTTGCACAGTAGCGTGTGAAAAAATATGTAGGATTATGCCTTCAGCAATTGTATTTTAACACTTTGTGTAATATACCCTTTAACGGACAGAAATACACTTGGAGATGCACGGTAGCATGTGAAGTTATTGAGGATGACTCTCTTAGCACTTGTATATACACCTTGAGTGTAATATACCCTTTTACGGACAGATTAACCCTTGGCCTGCAACAGCTTGAACACCAGATTCAGGGTATTGCTATATTGGCAAGTGAATTTCAACCCAGAACAAAATCTATCCTTTGACGGATACTATTAAACTTGTCCAGTCACAGCTGGAACACAAGATTTACTGTATTTCTATTTTGGCAACTGAATTTCACTGCAGAAAATAATAAATCCTTTGACGGACACTATTAAACTTGGCCAGCCACTGCTGGGACACCAGTTTTACGGCATTGATATTTTGGCAATTGAATTTCAACCCAGAAAAAAAAATAGCCTTTGCCGTACACTATTAAACTTGGCTAGCCACAGCTGAAACCACTGATTTATGGTATTGCTATTTTGGCAATTGAATTTCACCCCAGAAAAAAATATATCCTTTTACAGATAGATTTAAACTAGATCTGCAACAGCTGGAACACCAGATTCAGGGTATTGCTATTTTGGCAATTAAATTTGACCAACCAACTGAAAGGTGGCATGAAGCAGGATGTGCTCAACTCAAAAATGCAGTTGTCCATATATATATACAGGGGAGCAAATTCTGCACTTTTGGCCCGTTGCTAATGGCGATCCCCAGCAAAAATGCATATGGTGTAGGATGCCCGCAGCGGACAACAATTACCACAAAGTGTATAAACTCCCATGTAAATGTAGCCTGTTTTCCATCCACAGGCTATATTTATGTGCACCTGTGAGGCCTGGGCCATACCAGCCAGTCTTGGGTGGGGCTCACACCCTTCTTCCTCCTCCCATTGCAGGCATGGTTACATGCTGGAGGTAACTGAGGAGTCTGCTGCGAGTCGGCCTAATACATTCCTGTAATTTTGCCCACTGGCCCCTGGTATTGCCCATATGGCACAGGTAGGTGAGTGTTAGGCCCCGAGCTACTTGAGAGACCTTGGCGTGGTGCTCGGGCTTAAGATATGTCCTCCACTGTAGGACATGTTGACTAAGCTCTCAATTTTAACATCAGTTTGAGGGCTTAGTAAGACCGCAGTGTGCACTTGTTTTGTCATTTGTTATTGCTATATCGTTATATTATTTATCACATCCACACTATTGCCATTTTGTGTAGGATGTCTATTGTGGTACTTGTGGTCCGCTGCGGGCATCCTCCACCATATGCATTTTTGCTGGGGATCGCCATTAGCAACGGGCCACAAGTGCAGGATCTGCTCCCCTGTATATATATGCACAACTGCATTTTTGGGTTGAGCACATCCTGCTTCATGCCACCTTTCAGTTTGTTTGTGTATATAGTGATTGGAGGTGTATAAACTCCCATGTAAATGTAGCCTGTTTTCCATCCACAGGCTATATTTAGGTGCACCTGTGAGGCCTGGGCCATACCAGCCAGTCTTGGGTGGGGCTCACAGCCTTCTTCCTCCTCCCATTGCAGGCATGGTTACATGCTGGAGGTAACTGAGGAGTCTGCTGCGAGTCGGCCAAATACATTCCCGTAATTTTGCCCACTGGCCCCTGGTATTGCCCATATGGCACAGGTAGGTGAGTGTTAGGCCCCGAGCTACTTGAGAGACCTTGGCGTGGTGCTAGGGCTTAAAATATGTCCTCCACTGTAGAACATGTTGACTAACCTCTTAATTTTAACATCAGTTTGAGGGCTTAGTAAGACTGCAGTGTGCAAATAAATTTCACCCCAGAAAAAAATATACCCTTTTACGGACAGATTTAAACTAGACCTGCAACAGCTGGAACACCAGATTCAGGGTATTGCCATTTTGGCAATTAAATTTCACCCCAAAAAAATATATACCCTTTTACGGACATATTTAAACGAGGCCTGCAACAGCTGGAACACCAGATTTACTGTATTTCTATTTTGGCAACTGAATTTCACCGCAGAAAATAATAAATTCTTTGACGGACACTATTAAACTTGGCCAGCCACTGCTGGGACACCAGATTTATGGTATTGCTATTTTGGCAATTGAATTTCACCCCAGAAAAAAATATATCCTTTTACTGACAGATTTAAACTAAGCCTGCAACAGCTGGAACACCAGATTTACTGTATTTCTATTTTGGCAACTGAATTTCACCGCAGAAAATAATAAATTCTTTGACGGACACTATTAAACTTGGCCAGCCACTGCTGGGACACCAGATTTATGGTATTGCTATTTTGGCAATTGAATTTCACCCCAGAAAAAAATATATCCTTTGCCGTACACTATTAAACTTGGCCAGCCACTTCTAGGACACCATATTTACGGTATTGCTATTTTGGCAATTGAATTTCACTCCAGAAAAAAATCTATCCTTTGATGGATACTATTAAACTTGTCCAGTCACAGCTAAAACAACTGATTTATGGTATTGCTATTTTGGCAATTGAATTTCACCTGAGAACAAAATATATCCTATGCCGGACACTATTAAACTTGTCCAGCCACAGCTGGAACACCAGATTTACTGTATTTCTATTTTTGCTACTGACTTTCACCCCAGAAAATAATATATCCTTTGACGGACACTAGGGAAATTGTCCAGTCACAGCTGGAACACAAGATTCAGGTTATTGCTATTTTGGCAATTAAATTTCACTCCAGAATAAAATCTATCCTTTGATGGATACTATTAAACTTGTCCAGTCACAGCTGGAACACCAGTTCACGGTATTTCTATTTTGGCAATTAAATTTCACCACAGAAAAAAATATACCCTTTTACGGACAGATTTAAACTAAGCCTGCAACAGCTGGAACAACATATTTACTCTATTTCTATTTTTACAACTGAATTTCACCGCAGAAAATAATACATCCTTTGACGGACACAATTAAACTTGGCCAGCCACTGCTCGGACACAAGATTAACGGTATTGCTATTTTGGCAATTGAATATTACCCCAGAAATAAATCTATCCTTTGCAGTACTCTATTAAACTTGGCCAACCACTGCTGGGACACCAGATTTACGGTATTGCTATTTTGGCATTTGAATTTCACACCAGAAAAAAATATATCCTTTGACATACACTATTAAACTTAGCCAGCCACTGCTGGGACATCAGATTTATGGTATTGCTATTTTGGGAATTGAATTTTACCCCAGAAAAAAATAAATCCTTTGCCGTACACTATTAAACTTGGCCAGCCACAGCTGAAACCACTGATTAATGGTATTGCTATTTTGGCAATTGAATTTCACCCCAGAACAAAATATATCCTTTGCTGGACACTATTAAACTTGGCCAGCCACAGCTGAAACCACTGATTTATGGTATTGCTATTTTGGCAACTGTATTTCATCCCAGAAAATAATAAATCCTTTGCCGGACACAATTTAACTTGTCCAGTCACAGCTGGTCCACCAGATTTATGGTATTTCTATTTTTGCAACTGAATTTCACCGCAGAAAATAATATATCCTCTGACGGACACTATGAAACTTGTTCAGTCTCAGCTGGAACACCAGATTTACGGTAGTGCTATTTTGGCAATTGAATTTCACCCCAGAAAATTATTTATCCTTTGCCGGACACTATTAAACTTGGCCAGCCACTGCTGGGACACCAGATTTACTGTATTTCTATTTTTGCTACTGACTTTCACCCCAGAAAATAATATATCCTTTGACGGACACTAGGGAAGTTGTCCAGTCACAGCTGGAACACCAGATTCAGGTTATTGCTATTTTGGCAATTAAATTTCACCCCAGAATAAAATCTATCCTTTCACCCCAGAAAATTATCTATCCTTTGCCAGACAGCAGACAGTATTACACTTGGCTAGCCAGAGCTGGAACACCAGATTCAGGGTATTGCTATTTTGGCAATTAAATTTCACCCCAAAAAATAATATATACTGTGACGGACACTATTAAACTTGGCCAGCCACAGCTAATACCACTGATTTATGGTATTGCTATTTTGGCAATTGAATTTCACTCCAGAACAAAATATATCCTTTGACGGACACTATTAAACTTGGCCAGCCACAGCTGAAACCACTGATTTATGGTATTGCTATTTTGGCAACTGAATTTCACCCCAGAAAATAATAAATCCTTTGCCAGACACTATTTAACTTGCCCAGACACAGCTAGAACACCAGATTTACGGTATTTTCTATTTTTGCAACTGAATTTCACCGCAGAAAATAATTTATCCTATGACGGACACTATGAAACTTGTCCAGTCACAGCTGGAACACCAGATTTACGGTATTGCTATTTCGGCAATTGAATTTCACCCCAGAAAATTATCTATCTTTTGCCGGACACTATTAAACTTGGCCAGCCACTGCTGGGACACCAGATTTACGGTCTTGCTATTTTGGCAATTGAATTTCCCCCCTGAAAATTATCTTTCCTTTGCCAGACACTATTAAACTTGGCCAGCCACTGCTGGGACACTAGATTTACGGTATTTCTATTTTGGCTATTGAATTTCACACCAGAACAAAATATATCCTTTGCCGGACAGCAGACAGTATTACACTTGGCTAGCCACAGCTAGAACACCATATTCAGGGTATTGCTATTTTGGCTATTGAATTTCACACCAGAAAATAATATATCCTGTGACAGACACTATTAAACTTGGCCAGACACAGCTGAAACCACAGATTTATGGTATTGCTATTTTTGCAATTGAATTTCACCCCAGAAAAAAAATATATCCTTTGTCATACACTGTATTAAACTTGGCCAGCCACTGCTGGGACACCAGATTTACGGTATTGCTATTTTGGCAATTTAATTTCATCCCAGAAAAAAATATATCCTTTGCCGTACACTATTAAACCTGGCCAGCCACTGCTGGGACACCAGATTTACGGTATTGCTATTTTGGCAATTTAATTTTACCTTAGAACATAATATATCCTTTGCCGGACACTATTAAACTTGTCCAGCCACAGCTGGAACACCAGATTTACTGCATTTCTATTTTTGCTACTGACTTTCACCCCAGAAAATAATATATCCTTTGACGGACACTAGGGAAAGTGTCCAGTCACAGCTGAAACACCAGATTCAGGGTATTGCTATTTTGGCAATTAAATTTTACCACAGAAAAAAATTCACCCTTTTGCGGACAGTTTTAAACTAAGCCTGCAACAGCTGGAACAACAGATTTACTGTATTTCTATTTTTGCAACTGAATTTCACCGCAGAAAATAATGCATCCTTTGACGGACACTATTAAACTTGGCCAGCCACTGCTGGGACACCAGATTTACGGTATTGCTATTTTGGCAATTGAATTTTACCCCAGAAAAAAATATATTCTTTGCCGTACAATATTAAACTTGGCCAATCACTGCTGGGACACCAGATTTACGGTATTGCTATTTTGGCAACTGAATTTCACCCCAGAAAATTATCTATCCTTTGCCGGACACTATTAAACTTGGCCAGCCACTGCTGGGACACCAGATTTAGGGGATTGCGATTTTGGGAATTGAATTGCACCACAGAAAAAAATCTATCCTTTGCCGGACACTATTTAACTTGTCCAGTCACAGTCGGAACACCAGATTTATGGTATTTCTATTTTTGCAACTGAATTTCACCACAGAAAATAATATATCCTATGAAGAACACTATAAAACTTGTCCAGTCACAGCTGGAACACCAAATTTCGGTATTACTATTTTGGCAATTGAATTTCACCCAAGAAAATTATCTATCCTTTGCCAGACACTATTAAACTTGGCCAGCCACTGCTGGGACACCAGATTTATGGTATTGCTATTTTGGCTATTGAATTTCACCCTAGAAAAAAATATATCCTTTGCCGGACACTATTAAACTTGGCCAGCCACAGCTGAAACCACTGATTTATGGTATTACTATTTTGGCAACTGAATTTCACCACAGAAAAAAATCTATCCTTTGCCAGACAGCAGACAGTATTACACTTGGCTATCCACAGCTGTAACACCAGATTTAGGGGATTGCTATTTTATCAATTTAACCACTTCAGCCCCCTTAGCTTAAACCCCCTTAATGACCAGGCCACTTTTTACAATTCCGCACTACACTACTTTCACCGTTTATTGCTCCGTCATACAACTTACCACCCAAATGAATTTTACCTCCTTTTCTTCTCACTAATACAGATTTCATTTGGTAGAATTTCATTCTTGCTGACATTTTAACTCTTTTTGATATTTTACTTTTTTTGATGAAATTTTTGCAAAAAAAACATTTTTCGCTTTCTGTTGTAAAATTTTTCAAATAACACTATATTTCAATTTAAAATTTCCTCTAAATTTATTGTTCTACATGTCTTTGATAAAAAAAAAAATGCAATAAGTGTATATTTATTGGTTTGGGTAAAAGTTATAGGGTTTACAAACTATGGTGCAAAAAAGTGAGTTTCCGCACTTTGACTTTATGAGCACCTGTCCTGTTCCTGACGTACTACAATGCCCAGACAGTAGAAACACCCCATAAGTGACCCTATTTTGGAAAATAGACACTCTAAGGTATTCACTAAGGGGCATAGTGAGTTCATGGAATTTTTTTTTTTTTGTCACAAGTTAGCGGAAATGGAATTTGTTTTTTCAAAAAATTTCATTTTCCGCTAACTTGTGTCAAAAAATAAAAACTTCCATGAACTCACTATGCCCCTCAGCAAATACCTTGGGGTGTCTACTTTCTAAAATGGGGTCACTTGTGAGGTTTTTCCACTGCCCTGGCGTTTGAGGGTCTCCGCAATCATTACACGTATGGCCAAAATTTGGAGTTTTTGCTAATTTCCTTATATTGAGCATACGGGTAATGAGAATTTTTTTTTTCCGTTCAGCCGCTGGGCTGAAAGAAAAAAATGAACGTCACAGATTTCTTCATTCACATTGAACAATGTGGATAAAAAAATCTCTAAAAAATGTGCAAAAAAAAAGAGGGGGAATCTGTAAAGCTGCGATCGCTAAGGGACCCTTAGGCCTCATTCACACGTCCACAATTCTGTTCCGCAAAAATTTGTAGAACGGAATTGTGGATACATTCAGTTCTATGGGAACAGACTATGTCCTGCTCGGATCCGGAATTGCGGATCCGCACTTCCGGATCCGCAAAAATATAGAACATGTCCTATTCTTGTCCGCAATTGCGGACAAGAAAAGGCATTTTCTATATAGCTCTGGCAATGTGAGGATCCGCAAAATGGGAAAAGCAGATTGCCGGTGTCCGTGTTTTGCTGATCCGCGAATCTGCGGATCCTCAAAACACATATGGATTTCTGAATGAGCCTTATAGGGGGTGATCAGTGACGGAGGGATGACATGGGTGATCAGTGGGGGCGACTTGAGTGATTAAGGGGTTAATTAGGGGTTAATCAGTGACGGGGGTGGGGGGGGGGTGTGGTGATTGGTGCACACTTTTTTTTTTCCCTCTGGTGGTCCCAAGCAAAGGGACCACCAGAGGAGAAAGCAGCAGGCATTTCAGACACTGTTCATAAAACAGCGTCTGATATGCGTTTTTTCTAACTTATACAGCCTGCCAGCGCGTGATCAGCGCTGGCAGGCTGTACTACAGTTACATGTGAGTGCGCCGATGGCGCGCACTGCGCATGTGCGGGCGCATCAGCGCGTCCTCTCTCATCTCGCGAGAGGACGCGCTGATGCGTCCAGGAGGAATAAACCAACCGCCCGCAGGACGCGATCCTGCTTACGGCGGTCGGCAAGGAGTTAATTTAACCCCTCAATAAAATATAGAAATGTCTATCCCGAGTTTCTAGGGGTGACAATAAGGACAGCCAAGCCCCTGATGTAGGACATAGCAGAAAAAAACCTAGTATTGATGGATTGATGGACTTGGTGGCAGCTTGTGCTGGTGCACCACAAGATACAAAATGGCCATTGATCACCCCAGAAAAAAGTGACAGAAAAACGCTCTGTGCAGCCTAAAAACCAGTGAGCAATTAACTAGCAGAAGTTGAATGATTCACAGCTGTAGATCCATCACTTCATTAGGTGCTTTTGCTGACTTTTCCCTGCCTAATCTCGCCCACCCTCACAGAAGCTGCGTCCTCTCCCTACACTAATCAGAGCAGAGTGACGTGCGGCGCTACGTGACTCCAGCTTAAATAGAGGCTGGGTCTCATGCTGCACTTGGCCAATCACAGCCATGCCATTAGTAGGCGTGGCTGTGATGGGCTCTTAGGGCAAGAAGTAAAACGCTAGCTGATTGGCTGCTGTGCAGCCCTTCAGAAAGCAGGAAGAAATCGCCGAACAACGGACCCGAACCCAAACTTTTTTGAAAATGTTCGGGTTCAGGTCCGTGTCCTGAACACCCCGAAATTCGGTATGAATCCGAACTATGCTCGAACTGTTCACTCAACCCTACACAGGAGTCTATGGCCCCTTAACCCGCCATAAAAAACTGGCAGTAATTTGAGGTCTTTCACTAGTTGAACACTAAAGACTGCTATTTTACCCTGTTAGAAATGGCACTGCGCTTCTGCTCCTTTCTACAGAAGGGCTGCTGGTTTGGGCTTGTTTTGCCCTTACTCACAATGGCACTGGTTCTGTGAAGTGGGAACCATCTTGTTTCTTGTTTGGGCCTATTTCAGTCCATGCTGTTTCTCCAAGCATTGCTTGAGTATTGTGACTTGTTCCAGTTTCCTCCCCTAGAGAACTCTCCTTGCCAGACAGTTCTTACTCTGAGCTGGATTTCTACTTTACCTCATCTACCATTTGTCCCTTACTTTGTTCTGCTCATTCCTTCTGCCTTGGATTCCATCAGTGTTCACCAGTATCTTAACAAGCACTTATTTAGGCCACACATCAAGGGGCCCGAGGCTTATTTTAGGTTGCATCAATGGTGCAGGCTGTGCAATGATATAATTACAACCACCTACTTCAGGATACAGGCAACTCAAGCTACTTGCTGGAAAATCTGCATCACAGTGAGAGTAGGAGTAAGGTAAGTAAGGAGAGTATTTGATTTTTTTGTTTTACATGTCACTTTGGGGAAACATATCACTGAGGAGCTATAGAGCTGAGGGGCATTATCACTGCTAGGGCACTACAGGGGCTAGGGGCATTATAACTTCTGGGGCACTATTAGGGGCATTACTGAGGGCATTATAACTACTGAGGACTACAGGGGGCATTATAACTACTGAGGAATACAGGGGCATTATAACTACTGGGGTGGCTTTGAGAAAAAAAAATTGACAATCTGGAGTGAAAGTTATTATCATAGCTAGCCAGCTAGCTAGCTGGTATGAATTTTTTGACTTTTTGAAGACAGAATTCTGGAATGCAGGCCTTGATATTTTCAACCCATATTTCATAACTGCGTGTATTCTATATAGTGTATAGATATATGTGTTTATTGATAGGGTCTCAAAAAATCTGGGGCCCAAGCCACAATTTACATATGCCAGTTTCTCTATCCAACACCCCCCATGCCCTAAAGATGAAGACATATTTGGATGGGCGTTACATTTAGCGCTATCAAGCATAAAGTAGTGTACTGCAGTACAAGCCTATCACATCTAGTGCTGCCTCTTCTGATTATTCATGTTCTCTCTTATCTTTTTTCTCAAGAAATTGTAGATGCAGAGTTACTTTAATAATGTGTTCCACCTACACATAAGACTGTAGATAGTAAGCTGAGAAGACTACCAACTGACATCTAGATATTGGACATAAATTGCATTCCTACAGTATATCAGACATGGTGTGTACTGAACAAGCTGACTTGCTGAAGGAAGAATAGTTGAATGAAATTAGCCATTTTGGAGAATCAAATAAAGCACATCTAGATTTCAGTACACTCAGAGGATGGAGGAAAATCAGCAGCAAAATTCATAGTTGCGTGTTGCTATGAAACATCAGGTACAGTCAAAGGAAGTAACATCCCTGCTGGCTTCTCCCTAGGAGACTTATTGGCACATGTTATACAGCAGCTTACATAGACCCAGATATCTTGGAAAATCGTAGGACACCTGTAATGTTAAGATTAGCAAATAGGCAAGGCTGATTTCAGCATGCTTTTGTGGGAGTGGCGTCTGGCTATTTATACCTCCCACCTGTGGTCAGCCAGATGCCCGTTCTTCGTGCCCCTCCCTCCCGCCCCTTTCTTCTCATCTCCTCCATTGGGTATGCCCTCTTTTTGGTTTACCCGCGCCCATGGCTCCTGGCACAATTCAGCCACCATGTTCAGGGCAGGGAGCTCTGCGTACACCGTCTTCACTCCTAGCCCTGACCATAAATTCATCTATACGAAAAAAACCGGTTATGAATTTCCAAAAAATTCTACTTCCAAACTGTCGGTTTGACGGTTAGTATTTGGTCAGTATTTTATATCAGTATTTGATCAGTATTTGTAAGGCAAAAACAGGAGTGGGTCTAAAATGTAATGGAACTATTTGCATCTCTTATGTGCTTTAGACCCACTCCTGCTTTTGGCTTCCAAATACTGAACAAATACCGACCGTGTGAAAGAGGTCTTATGCTCAATTTACATCTGTTTTGGCATCTGAAATCATTTTTTTAACAAGAAAAAAGTCCTGCATCCAGGACTTTAAAGGACTCTATCACACGGTCAGTATTTGGTAAGTATTTTGCATTAGTATTTGATCAGAATTTTTAAAGCAAAAACAGGAGTAGGTCCAAAACAAAAATAAAATGTAATGAAAATATTTGAATCTCTTCTATATTTTGGACCCATTCCTGCTTTTGGCTTACAAATACTGATCAAATACTGACCAAATACTAATTGTGTGAAAGAGGCATTAAGAATGCTCAAAATACAGGGTCGTTTTTTTTTTTCTTAAATTTGTCTGTTACATTGTTGTGTGACATAGACCCTTTTTTTCTTTCAAGTATACCTGCACTGCATGCCTGACAGGGAAATAAATTTCTTAAATTTGACTCTTACGTTGTTGTGTGACATAAACCCATTTTTTATTTTAAGTACACCTGTACTGCATACCTTACAGGAAAATATATTTAGTAAATTTGTCTGTTACAATGTTGTGTGACATAAACCCATTTTTTGCTGTGAAGTACCCCTGCACTGCATACCTGAAAGTGAAATACATTTCTTAAATTCATTGGTTAGATTGTTGGGTTAACTGTACCCATTTTTTGTTGAGAAGTGCCTCTGCACTGCATACCTGAAAATATATTTAGTAAATTCATCTGTTACATTGTTTTGTGACATAAACCTATTTTTTTCTTTTAAGTACCCCTGCACTGCATACCCGACAGGGAAATAAATTTAGTAAATCCGTCTGTTAGTTCGGTGGGTGACCCGAAAGAATAGGAGAGCGTCAAGTAAGGGATGTGGCCCTGGTCGTGGTGCTGTTGGTGTTGGTGGAGCTCCTGTTGCAGGAAGAGGACATGGTCGATTTGTGTCAGCTACACGCCCAAATGAAACACCTTCCTCAGGTGTGTGAAGGCGACAGAACGTTTAGCGTCATTTTGTATACCCGAATGGCGCTCTACGAATGGTGAGGCCAGAAAATGTATAGGCAATAGTAGATTGGGTGGATGACAGTTCCTCCGGTTCCTTCACATTGTCTCCCACCCAGTCCCCTGCTAAAAGCTAAGAGTTGTCACCTGTAGACCATGGGCATCTGTCTTTCACCTCAGCCCCTTGCAAATCAGGCAAGCACTCTGAGCTCTAAGTCATGCTGCAGTCTCTTATGCTTTTTGATGACTCTGCTGGCAGGGTTTCCATGGGCCATCCACATAGCCCTGCCTAAGAAGTGGAAGGGATTGAGTTCACCGATGCCCAAGCACTTATGTTTCAGGATGAGGACATGGGAAGACCACCGCAGCATGTCTATGATGATGACTAAATACAGGTGCCAACTGCTGAGGCTTTCTGCAGTTTCTGAATACCGACAAGGAGGGCAGGGGTGAAGAGTGGGTGGCAGATGATATGAAGGATGATGAGATCCTAGATCCCACATGGAATCAAGGTCATGTGAGTGATGTGTGCAGTTCAGAGGAAAAGGTGGAGGTCGCACACAGCCACCAGCCCAGCAAAAAAGGAGCAGGGTGCAAAAGCAGAGCTGCCGTCCCCTAGACAGTACGCCTGCTTCTGCCCACCGCACCCAGGGACCGAGCACACCAAAGCCAACTCCAAGGAGTTCCCTAGCATGGCAGTTCTTCACACAATGTGCTGATGACAAAACATGAGTGGCTTACACGCTGTGCAATCAGAGTCTGAAGCGAGGCATAAATGTTCTAAACCTGAACACAACCTGCATGACCAGGCATCTAAGTGCAAAGCACGAGCTGCAGTGGAGTAAACACCTCAAAAACCAAGAAAGGTCTCAGGCTCCTCCTGCTCCCTCTTCTCCTGCAGTCTCGGCCTCTTCTTCCACCTCTAAAGTGACAGTGGCACCTGCCACCTCGCAATCAGAGGATTTGGCAACAACGCCACCACGTCCGTCACCAAGCATCTCCACAATGTCCCATGATAGCGTTCAGATGTCCATCTCTCTGTAGAGAAAAAAGAAGTATCCCCCTACCCATCATCGATCCCTGAATGCAAGCATTTAAAAATTCCTGGCCTTTGAAATGCTGTCATTCCATCTGGTGGAGACGGAGACTTTTAAAAACCTTATGGCAGTAGCTGTCCCACAGTACGTGGTTCCCAGCCGCCACTACTTTTCCAAGCGAGCCATCCCTTCCCTGCACAACCAAATAGCGGACAAAATCAGGTTTGCACTGCGCAACACCATCTGTGGCATGGTCCACATGACCACCGATACGTGGACCAGTAAGCACGGGCAAGGACATCATATCTCCCTGACAGCACAGTGGGTAAATGCAGTGGCGGCTGGGCCTGAGGCGAATAGCAGATTGGCGCATGTCCTTCTGCCACCGAGGATTGCAGGGCATTTCTCTTTGCCTCCCATTGCCTCCGACCTTCTACTCCACTTCCTCCTCTACCACCTCCTCATTGGGTCAGCATAACACCTTCACCACCAACTTCAGCACAGCCAGGGGGAAACGACAGCAGGCTGTTTTGAAACTCAACTGTTTGGGGGAAAAAACCCACACCGCACAGGAGCTCCTTCCTCTGCTTGTATAGGTGGTCTAACATATGGAGCATAGAGTTGCTAATGCTGCAAGAGCTGAGAGGAGGCTGACAATTCTAACCTGGCAGACCATTTTTTAGCTCGTGAAAACAGCTGGTATTGTGCGATGGAAACTTTGGTCGAGGTTCTTAATTTAAAGGTTTTTGGGCGAAACATTGGAAGATCATTTTTTAGAAACTACACATGCTGACTGAAAAACAAAGGTTACATTTTACCCTTCTATTTAATGTATGCTTTCTACACACAAAGCTCATCACAGTGTACACATATATAGCACTGCCAAGGGCATTGTCAAGCCAAATAGTCGTGATTTGTGCACATTCCAAATCCTCAGGATAAAGATACAGTTTAATATTGCAGTGAAGCATAGGAGTCTGTGGCCCCTTGCCCCACCATAAAACACTGTCAGTAATTTGTGGTCTTTCACTAGTTGACCACTAAAGACTTCTATTTTACCCTGTTAGAAATGGCACTGCGCTTCTGCTCCTTTCCACTGGAGGATGCTAGTTTGTGCTTTATTTTGCCCTTACTCACGATGGCACTGGTTCTGTGAAGAGGGTACCATCTTGTTTCTTGTTTGGGCCTATTTCAGTCCATGCTGTTTCTCCAAGCATTGCTTGAGTATTGTGACTTGTTCCAGTCTCTTCCCCTAGAGAACTCTCTTTGCCAGACAGTTCTTACTCAGTTGGAGTTTGATTTTTACTTTACCTCAACTACCATTTGTCCCTTACTTTGTTCTGCACATTCCTTCTGCCTTGGTTTCCATCAGTGTTTACCAGTATCACACCAAGTACTCTTATAGGCCACACATCAAGGGGCCTGAGACCTATTTGAGGTTGCATCAATGGTGTTTGCTGTGCAATTATATAATTACGGCCACCTACTTCAGGATACAGGCAACTCAAGCCACTTGCTGGAAAATGTCTGTGATCTGCATCATAGTGAGAGCAGTGCTGGCGTGAACTCTACCTGACACCAAGAAGCTCAAGGACTGGCGGACCTTCTGCTCAACTTACGTGTGCAGGGATAGTACTGATATTTTTGGAAAAGTAATGTTAGCTTGTGACTCTCCACCATGGGTGGGTTACAGGCATTCAGTTCTCTGAAATGTTCAGAGTCAACTAATGTAAAGATACGGATTGTGGTAGCACCAACTTGGCCAGGTGTACTTTCAGCTTCTAAACCATTGGATGAGTGCATGGATGCTGTTATCTTTTTGCAATCCCCTTGGTGATCGATTGCTGTCGAAAGAAGTAAGAAAGAGCATCATGAGCAATAGAGGACATTGAAGTTGATGGGAGTGAATAACAGCTTCCTTCTGCTGATGTCGTCAAAATCTGTCTGCTGGCGAGGGGGTGCGGGGCGGTGGGAGATGTAGCGATTGATGCATAAGTGTGTAACACTGAATGAGTGGCTTGGTTTTCCCATGCCACTTTATGGTGATGCTCAATGTGTTGAACATTAGCATCCTGGCCATGCCTCACATCCTGCATACTGCCATACTAACATCCCCCAGCAAATTGGGGAAAAATTCCCACAGTGGTGAGTATGGCATTTTCCCTCCACCACTGCCTGGGAGCCGCTTCTTTGATGAATCCATGCACTGCTACTGTGTTGCTCACAGTTAGCCTCACAAATAGCAGAAGGTATACTCCTGCTGTGTTAGGCTGCAGATCTCCCGCTCATCCTGCTATCTCACAGGCATATATCTACCCTCACCCCTGATCATGACGATACCCACTCTTCATCTGGCTCCCATGTGCGATTGGCTACATAATCATTTACAAATGTTAGCTTTTCACTTGTGTCACCCTCGTCTGTCTCTTGTGCTTGTTACTAGGGACGTGCGGACCTATGTATGTTCGGGTTCGCCGAACCTCGGGTCAAAGTTAGGGTTCGGGACCCGAACTTGACCCACACTCGAACCAGAACCTGAACCCCATTGAGGTCAATAGGGACCCGAACTTTGGTGCTCTAAAATGGCTGTAAAATAGTCGTAGTATGGCCTAGAGGGCTACAAAAGGAAGCAACATGAGGGTAAGAGCAGGACAATTACCCTGCAAACAAATGTGGATAGGGAATTTACTTAATATAACATAGAATTAAAAAAAAGAATAATAATAATCTTCAACTAGGAGGCGGAGGTCAAAGTGGAGTAGGGGGTTGAAAAGGCGGTAGACGTGGCAGGGTAGTTGGAAGCGGCGAAGGAGGAAGTTGCGAACACTGTTTTTGTTGTTTATTTTATATTTTTTTCTTTCTTTATTTTATTTTATATTTATAAATTTGGGAACGCCCCAAAACATTGGGAAATGGAAAAGAGAACGGAAAGAGAAAGTGCGCTGGAGTATAACAATGGCTGGGTGCAGCCGGTATACTTTTCTACTCAGCACAAGGTACGGACAAGTCCTGTGGGATCCATATCCTACATCAGGGGTTTGGATGTGCTTATTGTCACCCGTAGAAACTCAGGATAGAAATTTCTATATTTTATTGAGGGGTTAAATTCAATTCGCAAAATAGCAATCCCCTAAATCTGGTGTTCCAGCAGTGACTGGACAAAATTACTAGTGTCCGGCAAAGGATATATTTCTTTCTGCAGTGAAATTCAGTTGCAAAAATAGAAATACCGTAAATCTGGTGTTCCAGCTGTGACTGGACAAGTTTATTTGTGTCCGGCAAAGGATATTTTTTTTTCTGGGGTGAAATTCAATTGCCAAAATAGAAATACCGTCAATATATATATTATTTTCTGGGGTGAAATTCAATTGCCAAAATAGCAATACCCAAAATCTGGTGTTCCAGCTGTTGCAAGTCAAGTGTAAATCTGTTCGTTAAAGGATATATTACACTCAGCGTGCATCTTCAAGTGTATTTATTTCCGTTACAGGGTTTATTACAGTAAGTGTTAAAATACAGCATAATCCTCTACATTTGCACACACTGTTTTGCATCTCTAAATGTATTTCTTTCCATTAAAGGGTATATTACACAAAGTGTTAAAATACAAGTGCTGAAAGCATAATCCTATATATTTTTTCACACGATACTGTGCATCTCAAAGCGTAAATCTGTCAGTAAAAGGATACCTTTCATCCAGGGCCTATATACTAGGCCGACAATTGATATTTCCCTAAATCTGTGGTTACTGCTGTGCCTGGATTAGTGTAATATGGTACATAAATAGATAGCCAGATAGTGTTAGGTGCCTGTAAACATTGGGCCAAATAATTTTTTTCTTATTGTGGTGAACGGTAACAATGAGAAAAACATCTAGTAAGGGACGCGGACATGGTCGTGGTGTTGTTAGTGGACCCTCTGGTGCTTGGAGATGACGTGGCCGTTCTGCCACAGCCACACGTCCTAGTGAACCAACTACCTCTGGTTCCAGTACCTGCCAGAATTTACAGCAATATTTTTTGAGGCCCAATGCCGTTCTACGGATGATAAGGCCTGAGCAAGTACAGGCGCTAGTCAATTGGGTGGCCGACAGTGGATCCAGCACGTTCACAACATTATCTCCCACCCAGTCTTCTGCAGAAAGCTTACAGGTGGCGCTTGAAAACCAAGCTCATCAGTCTGTCACATCACCCCCATGCATATCAGGGAAACTGTCTGAGCCTCAAGGTTTGCAGCAGTCTCTTATGCTGTTTGAAGACTCTGCTTGCAAGGTTTCCCAAGGGAATCCACCTAGCCCTTCCACAGTGGTCGAAGACATAGAATGCACTGATGCACAACCACTTATGTGTTCTGATGATGAGGACATGGGAATACCAACTTATCGGAGTCCGCAGGTCTCTGATGATGACAAAACACAGGTGCCAACTGCTGCGTCTTTTTGCAGTGTGCAGACCGAACAGGAGGTCAGGGAGGAAGACTGTGTGGAAGACGATGCAGGGGACGATAAGGTCCTAGACCCCACATGGAATTAAGGTCGTGCCACTGACTTTCATAGTTCAGAGGAAGAGGCAGTGGTGAGACCAAGCCAACAGCGTAGCAAAAGAGGGAGCAGAGGGCAAAAGCAGAACAGCCGCCGCCAAGAGAGTTCGCCTGCTACTGGCCACCAAGGATTTCCCTGGCATGGTACTTCTTTAAACAATGTGCTGACGACAAGACCTGAGTGGTTTGCACGCTGTTCCATCAGAGCCTGAAGCGAGGCATTAACGTTCTGAACCTTAGCACAACCTGCATGACCAGGCATCTACATGCAAAGCATGAACTGCAGTGAAGTAAACACCTTAAAAACAAGGAACTCCCTCAGGCTCCCCCTGCTCCCTCTTCTGCTGCTGCCTCGGCCTCTTCCTCCGCCTCGGGAGGAATGTTGGCACCTGCCGCCCACCAAATAGAGGATGTGCCACCAACACCACCACCTCCGTCACCAAGCATCTCCACCATGTCACACGGCAGCGTTCAGCTCTCCATCTCACAAACCTTGGAGAGAAAGCGTAAATTCCCACCTAGCCACCCTCGAGCTCTGGGCCTGAATGCCAGCATTTCTAAACTACTGGCCTTTGAAATGTTGTCATTCAGGCTGGTGGACACAGACAGCTTCAAACAGCTGATGTCCATGGCTGTCCCACAGTATGTTGTTCCCAGCCACCACTAATTCTCCAAGTAGTGCCTTCCCTGCACAACCAAGTATCTGATAAAATCAAGTGTGCACTGCGCAACGCCATCTATGGCAAGGTCCACCTAACCACAGATAAGTGGACCAGTAAGCACGGCCAGGGACGCTATATCTCCCTAACTGCACACTAGGTAAATATAATGGCGGCTGGGCCCCAGGCCGAGAGTTCTTTGGCGCATGTCCTTCCGCCGCCAAGGATCACAGGGCATAATTCTTTGCCTCCTGTAGCCTCCTCCTCCTACTCCGCTTCCTCCTCCTCTTCTTCCACCTGATCATCCAGTCAGCCACACACCTTCACCACCAATTTCAGCACAACCCGGGGTAAACGTCAGCAGGCCGTTCTGAAACTCATATGTTTGGGTGACAGGCCCCACACTGCGTAGGAGTTGTGGCAGGGTATTGAACAACAGACTGACGAGTGGTTGCTGCTGGTGGGGCTCAAACCCGGCCTGGTGGTGTGCGATAATGGGCAAAATCTCGTCGCAGCTCTGGGACTGGCCGGTTTAATGCACAACCCTTGCCTGGCGCATGTGCAGAATTTGGTGGTGCAGAAGTTCCCTTCACAACTACCCCGACATGTCAGAGCGGCTGCATAAAGTGCGGGCTGTCTGTGCGCGCTTCCGGCGTTCACATCCTGCTGCTGCTCGCCTGTCTGCGCTACAGCGTAATTTCGGCCTTCCCGCTCACCACCTAATATGCGACGTGCCCACCAGGTGGAACTCCACCTTGCACATGCTGGAGAGACTGTGGGAGCAGAAGCAGGCCATAGTGGAGTTTCAGCTGCAGCACGCATGGGTCAGTCGCACTGCAGAACAGCACCACTTCACCACCAATGACTTGGCCTCCATGCGAGACCTGTGTGCCCTGTTGCGCTGTTTCGAGTACTCCACCAACATGGCCAGTGGAGATGACGCCGTTATCAGCGTTGCAATACCACTTCTATGTCTCCTTGAGAAAACGCTTAGGGTGATTCCCAGGAGGAGTAAGAGGGGTCATTTTTAGCTCTTTCAGGCCAGTCTCTTAGAAGTGGCTCAGAGGGAGGTTTTTTGCAAAAGCAGAGGCCAGGTACAAATGTGGCCAGCCAGAACCCACTACTGGAGGACGAGGAGGACGAGGATGAGGCGGTGGAGGAGGATGAGGATGAAGCATGTTCACAGCGGGGTGGCACCCAACGCAGCACGGGCCCATCACTGGTGCAGGGCTTGGGGGAAACGGAGGACGATGACGATACGCCTCCCACAGAGGATAGCTTGTCCTTACCTCTGGGCAGCCTGGCACACATGAGCGACTACATGCTGCAGTGCCTGCGCAACGACAGCAGAGTTGCCCACATTTTAACTTGTGCGGACTACTGGGTTGCCATCCTGCTGGATCCCCGGTACAAAGACAATTTGCCCACCTTACTTCCTGCACTGGATCATGATAGGAAGATGCGCGAGTACAAGCGCACGTTGGATGACGCGTTACTGAGAGCAATACCAAATGTCACAGTCGAACAGGTGGAAGCCCAAGGTGAAGGCAGAGGAGGAGCAAGAGGTTGCCAACGTAGCAGTGTCATGGCCAGCTCCTCTGAGGGCAGGGTTAGCATGGCAGAGATGTGGAAAAGTTTTGTCACCACGCCACATCTAACTGCACCACCACCTGAAAAAAATCGGAATGTTGGTACCCAGACCTGAACCCAGACTTCTTCACTGAAGTTCGGGTTTGGGTTTGGTATTCTGTAGATTTTATTATTTTCCATCATAACATGGTTAGAATGGAAAATAATAACATTCTTTAGACAGAATGCTTACTAAAATGCAGCATGAAGTGACAGAGTGGCCCAGTGACAGAGTAGTAAGTTGGCAGCAGCATAAGGATTCCATAGATTGTTCAGTTGACAGCATCATGAAGAGACTACAGAGTGGTGAGTTGTCAGCAGCATGAGGAGACGACATAGTGGTGAGGTGGCAGCAGCATGAAGAGTCCACAGAGTGGCCCAGTGACAGAGTAGTAAGATGGCAGCAGCATGAGGATTTCATAGATTGTTTAGTTGGCAGCAGCACGAGGAGACCACAGAGTGGTGAGTTGTCAGCAGCATGAGGAGACCACATAGTGGTGAGGTGGCAGCAGCATGACGAGACCACATAGTAGCCCAATGACAGAGTGGTAAGCTGGCAGCAGCATGCTGAGACCACAGTGTCCCAGTGACATAGTAGTGAGCTGGCAGTAGCATGAGACCACAGAGTTGTGAGGTGGCAGTAGCATTAGGAGACCACAGAGCGGTGAGGTGTCAGCAGCATGAGGAGACCACAGAGTGGTGAGGTGTCAGCAGCATGAGGAGACCACAGAGTGGCCCAGTGAGTGGGGAGGTGGGGGGCAAAATCCTAACCAGTACTAGCACAATATGTTTGGTGGCAGAAGAAGCACCTAGCAGCAAGTGTGTGGCAAGTAGTCAGAAGAAACAGGTCTCTTTTGACAAAGTTTGGGTGTGGCACAATGGATAATCTAGTCTGGTGCATCAGGCACTGGTGTGTGGAAATCCTGGCTGATCTACGCCTGATTAATCTTCACAAAGGTCAATTTCTCCTTGGGGAAACTATAGCCCCTTCCACACTAAACACCTGCTCTGATTCCACACTACCAGCAAGGCAGGAAAGCTTGTCCAGGGCAAACTCAGCCAGTTGTGGCCACAAATTAAGTTTGGCTACCCAATAGTCAAGGGAATCTTCAATGTGGGGTGGCAGGGTGCAGTCCAAGTATGCCACCACCTGCTGGTTCAGGTTCTGCTCCATGTCTAGCTGCTGCTGTTGTTGAGTAGTTTCTTTACTAGGTGGGTGAAGAAAACTGCTTATCAGACACTCTAGAATTAAGTTGCTGCTGATGGAGCTGGTATTGCTCCTAAACCCCACACCCACCCCCAGCAGCCATGACAGTGGAACGTGAGCGCAGAGGGTCCCCAGGTCAGACCTTTGTGAGGATGGACGATTCCACACATAGGCAGCAAAAATTGTCCCTGTAGTTGAGGCTGAGGACACAGTGGAGGATGAGCAGGCGCCGGACCCACAGGTTAAAAATATTGAGGCAACAGTGCTGTCACCTGGCTAAGTTACTGGTGTGAAACCACATTTACCAGTGGGATGTAAAGGACATACATTGTCCTTGACCATTGTTACAGCTTCACACGTTGGCACTGCCATGAACTTTCGCAGACACCGACAGGCTCAAGGAGTGTCCCACCTTCTGTTCAACATACGTGTGCAGGGCAGGTACTGCCTTTTTCGCAAAGTAATGACAGCTTGGGACTCTTCACCTTGGCTCTGCAGAAGCCATCAGTTCTCTGAAAGTAAAGTCCACGACATGGAAAGGGAGGGACTACAATTTGGACAGGAGCACGTTCAGCTTCTGTGCCATTGGATAAGTGCATGCGTACTGTTGTCTTTTTGATATTGCCTCTGTGATCGATTGCTAACCAAATGAGGGGTGAGGAGTAGGAGGAGGAGCAGGAGCATCAGGACCAGTAGATGATGGGAAGGAATCCCAGCCCCCTTTCGCTAAGGTGGTGGAGCCTTGACTGCAGGAAAAGGGGTGTGGGATGATGCAGAGCTTGCCGCGTCAGGCTGTACAACTACATTAGCACCATTGTTTTCCCAGGCCACTTTATGGTGACGCTGCATGTGTTGGATACGCTTAACCTTCTGCTCACCAATTATGCAAATGGCCGTACTGAGTGGATGTGTCGTCCTCCAGCATCTTGATGAAAATTGTCCACACTGACGAATATGGCACCCCTTCCCCCCACACACACACACAAACACTACTCCGAGCTATCTGGCTGTAATGACACATATAAATGTGTCATCCACAGATCCCCCCCAAATAGTGAATTACCCCCAATACAAGGGGTGGGGGCTGGCATCTGGTGTTGTAATGGCAGGGGGGCCCAATGCAGTCACTGTATTCTATTACATTGGGCCCCGCTCACTGTAGTATTAATATGGAACGTGTAGGCATGGGCGTTGTTTTAAACTATAGTAATCCTCTGCAGTGTACTATGTAGTACGGTCCTCACTTGAAATTCCTGTAGATAGGACGGGCGGGCGGCGGCGGCAGCGTAACGTGATGCGCCTGCTCCTCCCACTTTATGAATGAAGCAGGCGGAGCAGGCATGTGACGTAGTGAATGACATTACGCTGTCGCCGCCCGCCCGGCCTGCCTACAGGAGTTTCAAGAAAGTACTGTACTACATGGTACTCTGCAGACGATTACTATAGTTTAAAACAGTGCCCATGACTACACGTTACCTATTAATACTACAGTGAGCGGGGCCTGGTGTAATAGAATACAGTAACTGCACCGGGCCCCGCTGCCATTCCTACACCAGATGTCGGCCCCCACCCCTCCACCCTCCCTGCTGTACACCGCCGGCCGTGCTGTGCAGCATCGCTGTCGGCAATGTATCAGTGTAAATTGAGGCATTCGCCCCATAAGATGCACTGCCATTTTCCCCACCCTTTTGGGGGGGGAGTGCATCTTATAGGGTGAAAAATACGATAATTACATTTTTTTTTCTTTTTGGGTAAATATATTGTATCAGACTATTTTGTATCAGACCACACTTTCTTCCCAGAAGCACGGATGGATGGACTACAGATTGATGCACAGAATTTAGTGTAAAAGAATTTGAACTGTATCACGCTGCCCATTCCCACCAAGGGAATATAGTACAAATGACCTAAAAGCAGCAGTATAACAGCAATTTGGATCCCTAATTAGTGCAGCAAGGTGTAATAGTAATTGCTCCTATTACCCAGGCTTTACACCCTCCTAGTGGTCCCTGCTCTATCCCTATAGTGTGGATAATGCCTCCCTGTCATTTCCCTACACTATAAATGATCTTTCCCTGAATTGCTCAATCATTTTTTTTTTGCCGAATAAAGTCTTTCCTAAACACTGTCCCTAGTGCCTGTCACGTCTCTCCTTGCACTAAATTCACTTTAAAATGGCAGAAACCAAGATGGCTGAGGCTTTTTATAGGGCTTTGGCATCACAGGGGCTGGCAGGCTGCAGATTGGCTGAATACATTAACAAAGACGGAGAATCTCCCACGGAGTAAAAAAACATCCAGAGGTTTGGTTCAGATTTCAGGAATTTATTTTGCAGATGGTACAATACGTTTCAGGGACGACAGTCCCCTTAATCAGGTACAGGCTGCTTACAAATATTACATCTGGTCATTTGGTCATTTCAGCATGCAACATCTCTTAAGTGCAACTCTTTAAGTGCACATACCGAATTGAACCAAAAGGGAACCAAAGGTAATTACAAAAATACTTAATGCAAACAATGTTTCAAACTTTCGTCTACTCTACCCACTTTTCTTAAACCTCCTAAAATACCCCCACATCCCTTCACTCAGAAAGGAACTATTAATCACTGCCCTCATCTTACCTTCTGACCTGACCACTTGCACAAACCTGTTTGGCAACATAAAACACTTCCTTCCCAAACACACAAAGATACCTTATGCCCTTTTTCTCACCTACTAACACTTTCTCTGCTGCTCCTTATTGCTGGTGATATTTCGCCAAATCCAGGCCCCCCTCAGCAAATCCCCACTATCAGCTCTACCTCCCACTACTAGAGATGAGCGAACACCTGGATGTTCGGGTTCGAGAAGTTCGGCCGAACTTCCCGAAAATGTTCGGGTTCGGGATCCGAACTCGACCCGAACTTTATCCCAAACCCAAACCCCATTGAAGTCAATGGGGACCCGAACTTTTGGGCACTAAAAAGGCTGTAAAATAGTCCAGGAAAGGGCTAGAGGGCTGCAAAAGGCAGCAAAATGTAGGTAAATGCCCTGCAAATAAATGTGGATAGGGAAATGAATTAAAATTAAATAAAATAAATAAAAATTAACCAATATCAATTGGAGAGAGGTCCCATAGCAGAGAATCATGCGTCATATCACCCACCACTGGAGAAGGCCACTTTCAGTTATTTAGGCCCCAGCACCCAGACAGAGGAGAGAGGTCCCACAGCAGAGAATCATGCGTCATATCACCCACCACCGGAGAAGGCCAATCTCAGTTATTTAGGCCCCAGCACACAGACAGAGGAGAGAGGTCCCACTGCAGAGAATCATGCGTCATATCACCCACCACTGGAGAAGGCCACTTTCAGTTATTTAGCCCCCGACACCCAGACAGAGGAAAGAGGTAGCATGGCAGATGTTCAGGCTTCATGTTACCCACCATTGTAACAGGCCACTTTCAGTTATTTAGTCCCCGGCGCCCAGATTAAGGAGAGGTTCATTCAACTTTGGGTTGCACCGCAAGATCATGGTAAAGTTAAAAAAATGAGGATTCAATAAAGAAGTGCCCCGGAATACAAGAATACATGGTTGAGGGGGAGGCAGTTATAAATGTCTATTCTGCACAAGCAAGGGACAGGTCCTGTGGGATCCATGCCTGGTTCATTTTTATGAACGTCAACTTGTCCATGTTGGCTGTGGACAGACGGCTGCGTTTGTCAGTAATGACGCCCACTGCCGTGCTGAATACACGTTCAGACAAAACGCTGGCCACCGGGCAGACCAGCACCTCCAAGGCATAAAATGCTAACTCTGGCCAGGTTGACAATTTGGAGACCCAGAAGTTGAATGGGGCCGAACCATCAGTCAGTACGTGGAGGGGTGTGCAGACGTACTGTTCAACCATGTTAGTGAAATGCTGCCTCCTGCTAACATGTTCCGTATCAGGTGGTGGTGCAGTTAGCTGTGGCGTGGAGACAAAACTTTTCCACATTTCTGCCATACTAACCCTGCCCTCAGAGGAGCTGGCCGTGTTGGAGCTGTGTTGGCGACCTCTTGCTCCTCCTCTGCCTTCGCCTTGGGCTTCCACCTGTTCCCCTATGACATTTGGGAATGCTCTCAGGAGCGCGTCTACCAGCGTGCGCTTGTACTCCCGCATCTTCCTATCACGCTCCAGTGCAGGAAGTAAGGTGGGCACATTGTCTTTGTACCGGGGATCCAGCAGGGTGGCAACCCAGTAGTACACACACGTTAAAATGTGGGCAACTCTGCTGTCGTTGCGCAGGCACTGCAGCATGTAGTTGCTCATGTGTGCCAGGCTCTCCAGAGGTAAGGACAAGCTGTCCTCTGTGGGAGGCGTATCGTCATCGTCCTCCGTATCCCCCCAGCCACGCACCAGTGATGGGCCTGAGCTGTGTCGGGTGCCACCCCGCTGTGAACCTGCTTCATCCTTATCCTCCTCCACCTCCTCCTCATCCTCCTCGTCCTCCAGTAGTGGGCCCTGGCTGGCCACATTTGTACCTGGCCTCTGCTGTTGCAAAAAACCTCCCTCTGAGCCACTTCTAACAGATTGGCCTGAAAGTGCTTAAATGATCCCTCATCCTCCTCCTCCTCCTGGGCCACCTCCTCTTCCATCATCGCCCTAAGCGTTTTCTCAAGGAGACATAGAAGTGGTATTGTACCTCTGATAACGGTGTCATCGTCACTGGCCATGTTGGTGGAGTACTCGAAACAGCGCAACAGGGCACACAGGTCTCGCATAGAGGCCCAATCATTGGTGGTGAAGTCATGCTGTTCCGCAGTGCGACTGACGCATGCGTGCTGCAGCTGAAACTCCACTATGGCCTGCTGCTGCTCGCACAGTCTCTCCAGCATGTACAAGGTGGAGTTCCACCTGGTGGGCACGTTGCATATGAGGCGGTGAGCGGTAAGGCCGAAGTTACGCTGTAGCGCAGACAGGCGAGCAGCGGCAGGATGTGAACGCCGGAAGCGCGCACAGACGGCCCTCACTTTATGCAGCAGCTCTGACATGTTGGGGTAGTTGTGAATGAACTTCTGCACCACCAAATTCAGCACATGCGCCAGGAAAGGGATGTGCGTCAAACCGGCTAGTCCCAGAGCTGCGATGAGATTTCGCCCATTATCGCACACCACCAGGCCGGGCTTGAGGCCCACCGGCAGAAACCACTCGTCTGTCTGTTGTTCAATACCCCGCCACAACTTCTGCGCGGTGTGGGGCCTGTCCCCAAACATATGAGTTTCAGAATGGCCTGCTGACGTTTACCCCGGGCTGTGCTGAAGTTGGTGGTGAAGGTGTGTGGCTGACTGAATGAGCTGGTAGAAGCAGAGGAGGAGGAAGCCGAGTAGGAGGAGGAGGCTACAGGAGGCAAAGAATGTTGCCCTGTGATCCTTGGCGGCGGAAGGACGTGCGCCAAGGAACTCTCCGCCTGGGGCCCAGCCGCCACTACATTTACCCAGTGTGTAGTTAGGGAGATATAGCGTCCCTGGCCGTGCTTACTGGTCCACTTATCTGTGGTTAGGTGGACCTTGCCACAGATGGCGTTGCGCAGTGCACACTTGATTTTATCGGATACTTGGTTGTGCAGGGAAGGCACAGCTGTCTTGGAGAAGTAGTGGCGGCTGGGGACAACATAATGTGGGACAGCCATGGACATCAGCTGTTTGAAGCTGTCTGTGTCCCCCAGCCTGAATGACAGCATTTCAAAGGCCAGTACTTTAGAAATGCTGGCATTCAGGCCCAGGGCTCGAGGGTGGCAAGGTGGGAATTTACGCTTTCTCTCCAAGGTTTGTGAGATGGAGAGCTGAACGCTGCCGTGTGACATGGTGGAGATGCTTGGTGACGCAGGTGGTGGTGTCGGTGGCACATCCTCTGTTTGGTGGGCGGCAGGTGCCAACTTTCCTCCCGAGGCGGAGGAAGAGGCCGAGGCAGCAGCAGAAGAGGGAGCAGGGGGAGCCTGAGTGAGTTCCTTGCTTTTAAGGTGTTTACTCCACTGCAGTTCATGCTTTGCATGTAGATGCCTGGTCATGCAGGTTGTGCTTAGGTTCAGAACGTTAATGCCTCGCTTCAGGATCTGATGGCACAGCATGCAAACCACTCGGGTCTTGTCGTCAGCACATTGTTTAAAGAAGTGCCATGCCAGGGAACTCCTTTGGGGTGCTCGGTCCCTGGTGGCGGTGGCCAGTATCAGGCGAACTCTCTTGGCGGCTGCTGTTCTGCTTTTGCCCCCTGCTCCCTCTTTTGCTACGCTGTTGGCTCGGTCTCACCACTGCCTCTTCCTCTGAACTATGAAAGTCAGTGGCACGACCTTCATTCCATGTGGGGTCTAGGACGTCATCGCCCCCTGCATCGTCTTCCACACAGTCTTCCTCCCTGACCTCCTGTTCGGTCTGCACACTGCAGAAAGACGCAGCAGTTGGCACCTGTGTTTCGTCATCATCAGAGACGTGCGGACTCCGATGAGGTGGTATTCCCATGTCCTCATCATCAGGAAACATCAGTGGTTGTGCATCAGTGCATTCTATGTCTTCCACCACTGGGGAAGGGCTAGGTGGATTTCCTTGGGAAACCATGCCAGCAGAGTCTTCAAACAGCATAAGAGACTGCTGCATAACTTGAGGCTCAGACAGTTTCCCTGATATGCATGGGGGTGATGTGACAGACTGATGGGCTTGGTTTTCAGGTGCCACCTGTGCGCTTTCTGCAGAAGACTGGGTGGGAGATAATGTTGTGAACATGCTGGATCCACTGTCGGCCACCCAATTGACTAGCGCCTGTACCTGCTCAGGCCTTACCATCCTTAGAACGGCATAGGGCCCCATCAAATATCGCTGTAAATTCTGGCAGGCACTGGAACCTGAAGTAGTTGGTTCACTAGGACGTGTGGCTGTGGCAGAATGGCCACGTCCTCTCCCAGCACCAGAGGGTACACTAACACCACCACGACCGCGTCCGCGTCCCTTACTAGATGTTTTCCTCATTGTTACCGTTCACCAAGCACCACAATAAGGAAAAAAATATTTGGCCCAATGTATTGATTTCAAATTTAGGCCTTTTTTTACAGGCACCTAACACTATCTGCCTATTTGTTTATGTAGCGTATTACACTAATCCAGGCACAGCAGTAACCACTGATTTAGGGGAATATCTCTTTTAGGGCTAGTATTTAGGCCCTGGATGAAAGGTATCCTTTTATGGACAGATTTACACTTGGCCTGCAACAGCTGGGACACCAGATTCAGGGTATTGCTATTTTGCCAGATTAGTTTAACCCCAGAACAAAATATGTGTTTTGGCAGACATTTTGAAAACTGGCCTGCAACTGCTTGGACACCAGATCCAGGGTATTGCTATATTGGCAGGTTAATTTCACCCCAGAACAAAATATATGTGTAAGCAGACACTATGAAATCTGGCCTGCAACTGCTTGGACACCAGATCCAGGGTATTGCTATATTGGCAAGTTAATTTCACCCCAGAACAAAATATATGTGTAAGCGGATACTATGAAATCTGGCCTGCAACTGCTTGGACACCAGATGCAGGGTATTGCTATATTGGCAGGTTAATTTCACCCCAGAAAATAATCTATCCTTTGCCAGACAGCAGACAGTATTATACTTGTCTAGCCAAAGCTGGAATACCAGATTTAGGGTACTGGTATTTGGGCAATTGTATTTAACCCCTTAATAAAATATAGAAATTGCTATCCTGAGTTTCTAGGGGTGACAATTAGCACAGCCAAGCCCCTGATGCAGGATATAGCAAAAAAAAAACTAGTATTGATGGATTGATGGACTTGGTGGCAGCTTCTTCTGGTGCACCACAAGTCACAAAATGGCCGCCGATCAACCCAGAAAATAAGTGACAGAAAAACGCTCTGTGCAGCATAAAAACCAGTGAGCAAGTAACTAGCAGAAGTTCAATGATTCTCAGCTGTAGATCGATCACTTCATTAAGTGTTTTGGCTAAGTTAATCCCTTCCTAATCTCGCCCTAACACAGCAGCTGCATCCTCTCCCTACACTAGTCAGAGCAGTGTGACGTGCGGCGCTACGTGACTCCAGCTTAAATAGAGGCTGGGTCACATGCTGCGCTTGGCAAATCACAGCCATGCCATTAGTAGGCATGGCTGTGATGGGCTCTTAGGTCAAGAAGTAAAACACTAGCTGATTGGCTGCTGTGCAGCCCTTCAGAAAGCGTGAAGTAATCGACGAACACCGAACCCAAACTTTTTTGAAAATGTCCGGGTTCGGGTCCCGGACACCCCATAATTCGGTACGAACCCGAACGATGCTCGAACTGTTCTCTCAACACTAAATATGACCTGTCCTTAAAAACTGAAAAATGATCTCCCGGGTTGGAAGTATCAGTCTCCTCTCAGCTCCTGCAATAAGCTTTCTGAAAAATCTCAAAACACATGAATTATTTGTCTTTTATATGTGTTCTTTTTATGCTTTTAGATTTTTTGTTCCACTCTTTTTATTATTTGTTTTGTATTTAGTGCTTAACAACGACCAGTATTATCTGAAAATGAATAACAATTAAGCTTTGGAATTTTAAATTAACTAATTATCTCAATCTTATGTTTTGATACTACATATAAGTACATAAGTAATAAAACCTCAACAATGTCTTGGTACATATATACAAAGGACACTCTGAAAAATGTGTCATGTATAATTCAGAGGATTAAAGAATTGGATCTGTAATCTGGAATAAAAAATATTGGATCCAAATTGGCAATGATGCTCCTAGATGATTTTAGTTTGGGTTTGGCAATAAGTGTAGACATGCTCTCAATTATAGACTACTTTGACTTTTGAGGTATACAATTAACAAGAAACTCCTCAGAATTTAGTGATCTCAGTTTAATTATTTCCTTTTGCCAAAAAACTTAATAAAATTAACATGTGGCTGAAATTGCCACCATATAGAGCTAATATTTTATTATTGTTACTTACAGATTTATCATAGCCCAGTGGCATACACCTTGTCATAAATTAGGCGCAGCATACGGCAGTGCTTGCATCTGAACTGAAATCAACACCAGTTGAATCAGAACTTTTCTCTAAAAAGTTGAATTTAGAATTTTTACAATCGATTCACTCTTCTCTAGTCTTTAGAATGCCTGCCAGTATATTGCAATTACAATTTTAAACATTTTATGCCGGATGTGGTATTTTTGGTTAAGTTAAATAGTTGCATTTCAAAACTTTTAAAAGTACATATTTGAGATTATTTAATTTAATAATTTAGAAAATATATTTAATATAGAATAAAAAAACTTTATTTGCTTAAATGATGCACAAGGGATATGATGCTCAATAGTACAAGATAAAGGGAAGATGCTTTTAGGGAAATTGATGGGACACAATGGATTCTAAACTAAAATTAGAGTGTGCCTTGTAATTAAAATATAACTTTTATTATTTGTCGATTATAAATTTTTGAGTGGTCGCTCTTACATTAATACCTTGTTCCCTGTACCTATGGGAATCTAATAGTCTGGTGTAGGGTATTTCGGATCGGAGGTGAACCAGGCTGTAGGGGGGTTCCCTACCAAACTGGAGCGGGTGCTGACTGAGTTCTGTCACTTCAGGGCCCTAAATAATGCGGGAAATCCCTGTATGGCTGTAGTTGGAGCACCCGCCCCGAAAAGGGCGACCCCCAGCCTCTGGAACCTCGGGCCTGAAAAAAGTTTTGGCAGGGGGTAGCTCTGCCACTGCACCAGACGCCCCCCTAACCCTTTAAATCCCTGAAGAGCCACATAAAGTGGCGAAACGCGTCGGACAATCCTTCATTAGGAAAGCGGGGTACCATAGAGGATAGTAGTTTGGTGTAGGGACCATTAGACAGACCTGAGGTTCCAGAGGTTGGGGGGTCGCCCTTTTCGGGGCGACAGCCATACAGGGATTTCCCGCATTATTTAGGGCCCTGAAGGGACAGAACTCAGTCAGCACCCGCTCCAGTTTGGTAGGGAACCCCCCTACAGCCTGGTTCACCTCCGATCCGAAATACCCTACACCAGACTATTAGATTCCCATAAGTACAGGGAACAAGGTATTAATGTAAGAGCGATCACTCAAAAATTTATAATCGACAAATAATAAAAGTTATATTTTAAATACAAGGCAAACTCTTATTTTAGTGTAAAATTGGAGACCGTTGAGTGTACATTGGCAGACCACGTTTCTGAATTTGTGGACCTCCAATAAATGTGTTTACAATGGATTCTAACTTTCAAGAAATAAAAATCACAGTATGGAACAATTTAATATTATACAGAAGCTTTATTATATTTATATACAATGGGTGTCAGGACAATTTTGAACTGCCCTAGGTGTAATGAAGTGAAATATAGACTTTCTACATGATATTTGACGCTGTCAGGACACTCAAGTTAGAGACAAACTAATTTGTTTGGTGTTGTTTGATGATACTTTACTGGCGGCTGCTGCTGTTGTGGCTTCTGCTGCTTGTGGTAGCTGAGTCAGTCGGAGGTGGGCGACTCGTGGTGGGGGGGCGGTGAGTTCTAGATGTGCCTTCCATAAGTGGGTGATAGGTGTCTGCCCTCCAAAAGGTGCTCCAAGCTGCATATACAGTGGGGGAGATTTCACCATTCAGATTCCACCATTTATTTTGCACTGATCCTTTGGAAAATAAAAGGTGGAATCTGATTGGTTGCTATAGGCAACTAATCCAGTTCTATTTTACACCAGTTTGATCAATGTCCCCCAGTGTTTCCTGGCAATAAAGTAATTTAGCCTCCCTTTCGGCAACAGTAAAACATTCTCCCATTTTGCTTTGATAGCGAGGGTCTAAAAGCATGGCTATCCAGTAATCATCAGACTGATTCAATTAAAGTGATACTCCAGACATTACTTAAGCAAGAAAATGAACAAGGTATGTGTCCTTGAGGTTTTTCTTTTTTTACATTCGTCCAGCTGAGGCAGATGAATAGATCTGACTTTGGGGCAGGATCATGGCCCATCTGCTGTTGGCCTACCTACCATTGTGTTCTGTACTGTATGGCTGCTGCTGCCATCATGCCACTGCCATGTCTGCCTACCATCATATTCCGTACCATATGACCACTGCTGTCAAAATCATTCTACTGCCTCAGTCTGCAGCCTACCTACCTGCCTACCATCAGTTCCCATACCGTATTGTGCTTCTGCCACTGTGGCAGCTTCTACTCCCTGCTGCTTATCACCTCCTGCCATTTTCCATTACTACTACTGCTGAACACAATCTACTGCCTTTTCTGTTCCAAGCTCTGCTGCTTCTGCTGTCACTACTATTGCGGCCACATGCCACTATATCTGTACCGTACTCTTTCCACATCCACACTGCACTACTGCTGATCCCAATTAAAAGGGAGATTTTTTCCAGGCTCGCTCAGAACAAACCACTCTTTTTTTCTGTCAATTAACTGTGTATATAAACAGGGGCAGGGATCTGCTTCAGTTGAGCATAATTTTTGGATGCTTATTTTCTTCCATAGCACCATTTGTCATTGATACAGGGACAGTTTTTGAAAACGTTCTAATATGAAAAAACATAATACATGCAATAGCACTGTGTGTTTTTAATCATAACATCACACCATGCGTTTACCCATAGCTATGTATGTCAGTCTCACTCTGACATTATTTGCTATGATGTCATTGTGCTCAAGAGCTTATTGGGAGGGAGAGCATAAACTTGTTAGAAAAGGGCATTATTTACCAGTTTTCAGCACAATTGAAGCAACTTTGTTTTTGTGACAAATCAATTCAGGTCTGAATGGAGGTTTTTAAAAAATTTACAGTATTTTTACCTTTAGAAGATGCACCTGATGAGAAGACACACCTAGATTTTAGAGGAGGAAAATAAAAAATATTTTTTTATCAGACTTTTTTTTATCATACCTCAAATCTGACCTCCATACCAAGCCTCAGATGAGAGTCCAATCAGACCTCCATGTCAGACCCCCGTAACAGATGTCCGATCAGACCTCATATTAGACTCCAATCAGAGCTAAAATAAATTAACTTACCTCCCCAACTCCCCTGCTATCCAGCAGGTCTGACATTCTCCCTTGCAATCACAATCCCTGATCTTCTTCAAGGCTCATGCTGCACTTTGACAGGACAGTGCTGCGCACAGGTATTCACCTAGCCTTTCTGCTGCCTGAAGCAAAGATTTAAAAAACGAATCCCCCCCTCCATGGCAAATTCTCAACCTAAAGTATGCCCTTCTAAAAGGGTAATAGGGTAATACAGTTCCACATACCTCTAACATACAGTGGTGTTTCCTTTTATGTACAGTATATGTTCTGTGTCCTCATCGTCTCCTTTCAGACCAGACCGCCATGATAATTTCTTTCAGCCATCTCTTCTATCTGCAGTGTTTGACTAACAGACATCTTAGTTTCCTACTTTTCTATCATCCTCCCACCTTCTGAACACCGCATCCTGCCACCCCCAATACTGTGCCAGCTTTGCTCCCCAATACTATACTGCAAAAACATTTCCCTTAAAAATACTAATACCACACAGAAAGTGACCTCTGCAATAATTAGACACGTAGTGCCCTAAAAATAACAGCTCCCAGCAAATAGTTCCCCTGGCACTGATAGCGTAACTTGCAAACACAATTTGTGCACAATGCTGATACTGTGCCAGGATGCACTCCCACAGTAATAGTGCTCCAAAAAGTACAACCAATAGTAATAATTCTCTGCCAAAGGGGAATTAGTAGTAATAGTGGCCCCAACAGTACTTATGTACCCACTGTGCCGCAGAAGTAATAATGCTTCCATAGCATAGGGCTCATTAAGCACTTTATACCAAGCCCAGGAGGATTCAGAATTGGTAATAAACCACTTCTGTGTTCTCCTCTGAGCTTCTGGCCATTATTGACAGCCAGGAACCCAACCTGCTCCTGTATGGCCCTGCACTCAGAAACAAAGCTAATCGCACAGGCAGATAATTAGCTGCTTCTGTCCAGGTAGCTGGAGGCCACAAACCGTGGCTCTGTGGACCATATGTGACCCACATGCTGCGGATTGTGACCCCTACATTACACCCATGTAGAGCTGTTGGTTAACTCTACTTGCCAATAAATGAAGAGGTAGAGGACTACTGCAAATGAATCAGACTGTTGAAGAAGAAAAATATGCCTTGGCTGATTACATCAAAGATAGTTAAAGGATAACTGTCACATTTAGACCCTAATTTCAGTTTTCATATATGTACTTACTAATTTGATAATATACCTGAATCAATAACTATTAGACTTACTTACCCCTTATTTAATAAGATTCAGCCCTTAGCAACCAGTCTGCATAAAACTGCAATTTCACTATTCTGTTAAGATGGCTGCCCTCAGCCCTGAGGCTAATCCATAGGACACCTGCAGTGAAGTTAGTGAAGACCAGCTCTGTACATGGGGATTTGCAGTAAAGTTCCCAGGTCTGGCTGAAGCCTGTAGTCCTCCTACAAGCTCTCCTCTTATCAGATAAGGCTGTCATTTATACACTGGGCTCTACATCATCCTTCACTGCTAAGGGAGTGTCTGCCAAGCACAGGCATGTGGAGAAGGTCACACACACAGCCCAGCACTGTTATCTCCTGTCAGGAAGAACCTGGCTTTTTATACATTCCCTTACAATGCTGACTCACTATCAGTTCCCAGTGCACGCAGCGTGCTCCGTCCTCTCATCTGGTAGACGGAAGGAGCATAGCAACCTGATTTTATCTCAGGTAACAATAGCCAATACTGGGGACTTTTAGGGGTCTTTTAGGGGTTGTTTATTTAAGAATCAGAAATTAAAAAAGGGCCAACAAGGTTATATTAATCACCAGAATCCAATAGTAAAAAAATAAATAAAATTGGACAGTTATACTTTAAGAGCAAAGATTAATTGAAGTTAGCAAACAGCAGCTGCTCAAGGTGCGGGAAACAAAGCAAGAATACAGGAACAATATATTTAAAACTAAGACAGAAATTTGGCATGGAAGAGCAATGCAGTACAATTTTCGTGCCTGCTGCCAGAGCACAAGAAAAACAATCATCCATGATATCTATCTTCATGTCCCAGCTTGCAGGGTGGCACAGGACACCACTTTTGAAGTCAGACCAGTGCGACCAGTCGTTTAAGCAGAGAATACTTCCAGTCATGTAAGCAACACCATGTTTCACCAA